>OX463239.1:93484113-93799113 GCA_949820135.1 Sylvilagus floridanus | reverse complement strand
CCCAGAGAAGCGTCCAGGGATGGGAAGAGGGCAGCCCGAGACAGCTGTCACACTAGTCTCACCAAACCACGTGGAAAACCCGGTGGAAAAGCCTTTCGTCCTCGCCGGGCTGGCAGGAGACAGCCCTTCCCCTGCCAGAACGGAGGTGTCCAAGAAGGCGAAGTGGGCACCCGGGGCTTTTTTCTCCATCCGGTGGTCATGAGGCCACCATGACCTCCCTCCCTGTTGGGGCGGGGTCAGACGAGGTGCCCAGTGGGGCTCGGGACTTCCGCCACCACCTGGTGATGCTGAGACCTCTTTCTTCTCTCTGCCTGCAGACTCAGAGTGGGAAGCCGGGGCTCCCTCACCGGTGTGGCAGCGGAGGCTGCGTGGGGCCAGGTGGGAGTAATCCAGCACATCTTCAAGCGCTGAAACGAACTTCGGTCAACCCTGAACCTTGTGACCTGTGAAAATGTCTTCTAAGAATAAAGGACAAACCTTCCTCAGGAGGAGGAAACCAAGAGAATTTTCTGCTAGTGGTCTTACCCTAAACGCATAGCTAAAAGAAGTTTTGGAGACCGGAAGTAAATGGGAAAAGAAGAAACCTGGGAACACTAGGGAAAAAGAACCGATGGTGGAAGGAGGAAGAACACGAGTAAACTTAACAAGCTCTCCTTCTCGAGTTTTCTAAAGCAAAAACATAACATTGTCTAATCAGGTTTCCAACATTTGTAAAGGGAATATTTAAGACAGTTCTACCCAGGGGAGAATAAAGAGAGGTACGCTTTCCACACTGCGCACAGTGTCCCTCACCAGCAGACCGTGCTAAGTTATACCCGTGTGATACTGAAAAGAAGCCATACACAGAAATACACCTAAGACCACATTTAATAAATCAAAATGGCCAGCGCCGTGGCTCAACAGGCTAATCCTCCGCCGCAAGTGGCGGTATCCCATTCAGGCGCTGGTTCTAGTCCCAGCTGTTCTTCTTCAAATCCAGCTCTCTGCTGTGGCCTGGGAAAGCAGTAGAAGATGGCCCAAATCTGTGGGCCCCTGCACCCACGTGGGAGACCTGGAAGAAGCTCCTAACTTTGGATCAGCACAGCTCCAGCTGTTGTGGCCATCTGGGGAGTGAACCAGTGGATGGAAGATCACTCTCTCTGGCTCTACCTCTCTCTGTAACTCTGTCTTTCAAATAAATAAAATAAATCTTTAAAAAATAATTCATGATTTAAAAAAAGAATATTAGCAAATAGAATTCATCAGTACTCATACATAATAGAATTATACACTATGACCAAGTGGAATTTAGCCCAGGTATGCAAGGTTGGTTCAACACTCAAAAAACCAATCAGAATAATCCACCACAAAGGGTGGGGAATCTGCCAAGGGCCACAGACAAGATAAAATTATCAACTTAAAATTAGCCTGCTATAGATTTACAGAATTTCTTTTTTTAAAAAATTTTTCTTTAACTGAAGGTCAGAGTCAGAGTTAGAGTTCCTTATAAAGATTATTTATTGGCCGGTGCCGCGGCTCACTAGGCTAATCCTCCGCCTTGCGGCGCCGGCACACCGGGTTCTAGTCCCGGTCGGGGCGCCGGATTCTGTCCCGGTTGCCCCTCTTCCAGGCCAGCTCTCTGCTGTGGCCCAGGAGTGCAGTGGAGGATGGCCCAAGTGCTTGGGCCCTGCACCCCATGGGAGACAAGGAAAAGCACCTGGCACCTGGCTCCTGCCATCGGATGAGCGGGGTGAGCCGGCCGCGGCGGCCATTGGAGGGTGAACCAACGGCAAAAGGAAGACCTTTCTCTCTGTCTCTCTCTCTCACTGTCCACTCTGCCTGTCAAAAAAAAAATTAAAAAAAAAAAAAAAACTTACGTTGAGCCGTTGTAGTCCAAAAAATTCAATTTAAAAAAAAAAAAAAAGATTATTTATTTATTTGAAAGGCAGAATTACAGACACACACACAGAGAGAGAGAGAGAGGTCTTCCATCTGCTGATTCACTCCTCAGATGGCCACAATGGCTGGAGCTGCACCCACCTGAACGCAGGAGCCAGGACTTCTTCCGGGTCTCCCACACAGGTGCAGGGGCCCAAGGACTTGGGCCATCTTCTACTGCTTTCCCAGGCCATAGCAGAGAGCTGGATCGGAAGTGGAGCAGCTGGGATTTGAACCGGCGCCCACATGGGATGCCAGCACTGCAGGCAGCAGCTTTACCTGCTACGCCACAGTGCAGCCCAGATTTACTGAATTTCAAGTCCCACCCATGGTTGCCTTGGCAAGGTCAGTCAGACCAAATGATTTCACAAACCTTATGAGGCCTGTGGGCCAGATATTCCCCATCCCTGAAACAAAGTCACACGATCATATCAGTAGTTCCAGAAGATGCATTTGAAAAAAATTCAACACCCACTCATGATTTTAAAAAAAAAAAAGTCTTTCAGAAAATTGACAGAGAAATCTACAAAAGCCTACAGCTAACATCAGGTTTCATGATGAAAGGTTTAATGCTTTCCCCCTAACCTTGCCAACAAGACAAGATGTCTGCATCCATCACTCTTACTTAACATAGTACAGGAAGTCCTGGCTATGTCAATACGACTAGAAAAAAGGACATAAGAGGTATACAGATTAGGAAGGAAGAAGTAAAACTGCCCATACTTGCCAAAGACATGACCCAGAAAGTCCACAGAATCCACAGCAAAACAAAACCACAACACCCTTGTACCTAAGAAGTGAATTTAGCAGGGTTATAGGATAAAAGGTTGACATGCAAAACTGATTGTAGTAAAAGTACAATACCATGGGTGGATGTTTGGCCTCCCAGTTAAGACGACATTTAAAGTACCTGTGTCCCATACCAGATACGTGGGTTTGATGCCCACTGTCGGTCGCTGACTGTGGCTTCCTGCTAACCAGACTCTGGCTCAAGTACTTGCTTTTCTGCCATCCACATGGGAGCCCTACATTGATTTCCTGGCCCTTGGCTTCAACCTCAACCCAGCCCTGACTGTCGTGGGCATATGCAGAGTGAACCAAGGGATGGGATCTCTCTGTCTCTCTGCTTCTCAAAATTTTGTCAAAATGCATTGGCTAAGCCTCTGCCTACTGCACAGGCATCCCATATAGGTGCTGGTTCATCTCCTGACTGCTCCTCTTCCAATTCAGCTCCCTGCTTATAGCCTGGGAACGTGGAGGATAGATCAAGTGCTTGGACCCCTGCACCTGAGTGGGGGACTTAGAATAAGCTCCTGGCTCCTGGATTCAGATTGGCCCAGATTTGGCAAGTGCAGTGATTTGGGGAGTGAACCAGTGGATGGAAGACCTCTCTCTCTCTCTCTCTCTCTCTCTCTCTCTTTCTCTCCTCTGCCTCTCAAATAAATAAAATCTTAAAAAATACAAAGAGGCTGGCACCACGGCTCACTAGGCTAATCCTCCACCTGTGGCACTGGCACCCTAGGTTCTAGTCCCGGTCGGGGTGCCGGATTCTGTCCCAGTTGCTCCTCTTCCAGGCCAGCTCTCTGCTGTGGCCCGGGAAGGCAGTGGAGGATGGCCCAAGTGCTTGGGCCCTGCACCCGCATGGGAGATCAGGAGGAAGCTCCTGGCTCCTGGCTTCAGATCAGCGCAGCATGCTGGCCATAGCAACCATTTGGGGGATAAACCAACAGAAAAGGAAGACCCTTCTCTCTCTCTCTCTCACTGTCTAACTCTGCCTGTCCAAAAAAAAAAAAAAAAAGATATACCATCGCTCAAAAAATGGAATGTTGTAGGTATAAATCTAGCAGAACATACATAGAATTTGTAAGTTGAAAGCTACAGAACACTGATAAAATAAAGAAGATATGAATAAGCAAACATACACATTTGTATATCAGAAGAACCATGGTAAAGATGTCCATTCTTCCCAAATTAATCTATAGGATAATTGATTCCAGCAAGATTATGTCTAGACTTAGAAAAAGACAAAGGAACCAGGATAGCTAAAACAACTCTGGGGCGGGGAAGGAGTATGTAGGAGGAATCACACGGTGGGTTTGAAGATTCTCTACAGAAGTAAATCAGGACTACTGGAGTTGGTGGAGGAACAGACAAGAGATCAATGGAATAGAATAGAAAACCCAACAGAAGACCACATAAATAAGCCAAATTGATTTTTTCCCTTTGCTCAAAGTTTCCTTTTCTTGTGATAAATACAGATAGCATGCAATTTACCACTTCAAGCATTTACGAACTTGTGCTGGAATGTATGTAGCACAAAAGGGACCAATTCAAGCGTGAGATTCAGTGGTGCCATCACCACCACCATCCATCTCCGGAACTCTTTCCTCTTCCCAGTCTGAAACCCTGTACCCATTAAACAATACCTCCCACTCCCCTTCCCCAAGCCTGGCCACCACTATTCTATTTTCTGTCTCGGTGAATTGGGTATTGTGGAAACCTCATTTAATTGGAATTATATAGTATATTTTAAAGATTTATTTATTTATTTGAAAGTCAGAGTTATACAGAGAAAGGAGAGACAGAGAGAGGTCTTCCATCCATTGGTTCACTCCCCAGATGGCTGCAACGGCTAGAGCTGTGCCAATCCGAAGCCAGGAGCCAGGAGCTTCTTCCGGGTCTCCCATGTGGGTGCAGGGGCCCAAGGACTTGGGCCATCTTCTACTGCTTTCCCAGGCCATAGCAGAGAGCTGGATTAGAAGAGGAGCAGCCGGGACTAGAACTGGCGCCCATGTGGGATGCTGGCGCTTCAGGCCAGGGCGTTAACCCACTTTGCCACAGCGCTGGCCCCGGAATCATATAGTATTTTAGGACCCGCACCCAGGCACTCTGATATGGGACACAGGCAACTTAACCACTATGCTAAATGCCCAGTCCTGAGTTTCATTACACACAAAAGCAGTTCAAGGAAGGAATGAGAGTTTTTTTCAACAAACGGTGCTAGATCATTTGAACATCCATAGATTAAAAAATCAAAACTTGGGGCTGGCGTGGCATACTGTATGAACATTGGTTTGAATCTCTGTCCTTGTTAATGTGCCTCGGAAGGCAGCAGAAGATGGTCTGAGTATTTGTGCCCTTTCCACCCATGTGGGAGACCCAGATGGAGTTCCAGGTTACTGGCTTTGGCCTGGCCCAGCTTCGGCCACTGCAGCCATTTGGGGACAGAAATTCTCTCTCTCTCTCTGTCTATCCCTCTCTCTCTATAACTCTGCCTTTCAAATAAATACATATTTTTAAATAAATTAAAAAAAAACTTGATCTATAAATAAAATCAGAAGTTAAAAACAAATCCAACACAACCATCCCATGTTATCAGCCAACCGATAGTGGCTCTCACACAGCTGAGACAGGGACTAGTTAGGTGGAAGAGCGGAGGGACTCTGCACTCCCAGGCCAAACAGTACCAAGAGCCTGATGGGAAGACACCTGGGGTCTCACCAGCTGCTTCACCCAATGTGGGATCCTGGAGTTCCCAGGAAGACTGTTTTTCAGATGGTGTTTTGTGATTTTTTTCATGCTACAATATGTGTACAGAAACACATGCACACCATGTTAAAATCTATTTGATTGCATTGAGCGCCAAGAATAATGTTTTTAAAAAGATTTATTTATGTGAAAGGCAGAGAGACGAGACAGAGAGAGAGAGGGAGATAGACAGACAAGACACCGATCTTGGGGCCGGCGCTGTGGTGTAGCAGGTAAAGCCGCCACCTGCAAATGCTGGCATCCCATATGGGCGCCGGTTCGAGTCCCAGCAGCACCACTTCTGATCCAGCTCTCTGCCATGGCCTAGGGAAAGCAGCAGAAGATGGGCCAAGTCCTTGGGTCCCTACACCCAAGTGGGAGACCAGGAAGAAGCTTCTGGCTCGTGGCTTCGGATCAGCCCAGCTCTGGCTGTGCGGCCAACTGGGGAATGAACCAGCAAATGGAAAACATTTATCTCTTTCTCTCTCTCTCTCTCTCTCTCTCTCTCTCTCTCTCTCTCTCTCTCTTTCTCTGCCTCTCTATAACTCTGCCTTTCAAATAAATAAATAAATCTTAAAAAAGAGAGAGAGAGAGAAAGACAGATCTTTCATCTGCTGGTTCACTCTCCAAATGCCACAGTGGCCAGGGCTGGGCCAGGCTGAAGTCAGGAGCCATGAACTCCATCAGGGTCTCCCATGCGGGTGGCAGGGACTCAAGTATTAGAGCCATTATCCATTGCCTCCCGGGCATATTAGCAGGGAGCTGGATGGGAAGTGGGGTAGCTGGGCACTAACTGAGGCCAAGATTCAAACCAGCACCCTGATATGGGATATGGTTGTTCCAAGCAGCAGCTTAACCTGCTGTACCACAACAAGTATAATTAAACCTGTCAACCTATTCTGGATACTTTTTTTTTTCTCATCTTAAGTATTTTATCAGCTAACTGAGGCAAAAGCACATGATATGCCCCCTGAACCCTGCTCTTTCAGCCACTGAAAACAATTTTAATCCAATTATTAATTAGACTGTTCTTGATTAGAAAGATGCAATGGGGTGGGGGTGGGCTAAGTGGCCTATGTCACCAACACCCCAGATTGGAGCACTGGTTCCAGTCTTGGCTGGAAATCAAAGGATACTGGGAATACAGAGGAAAGAGGGAGATTGAGAGAGAGAGAGAGAGAGAGAGAGAGAGAGAGAGAGAGAGAGAGGTCTCCCATCCACTGGTTCACTTCAGAGCTGGGCCAATCCCAGGCACATTAGCAGGGAGCTGGATTGGAAGTGGAGCAGCTGGGACTCAAATCGGCGCCCACAAGAGATTTCAAGCCTCTGACTGCCACACCTCCATCTCATTCCTCTGTCTCTCAGCTCCGCCTCCTTCCTCAGAGAAAAGCTGGCAGCATCAGGAAGGTCTGCTTCTTGGACCTGAATTTGATTGCACTCCTGATTCTGCTGTGTGTGAAGTCTGAGTTTGACAGTGAACCTTAAGAAGTTAGCTGGGACTGGAGGCCTGCCTGTCCCGGGGCCCTCACAGTCGCCTTTCACGCTTTCTGGAATCCTCCTGCAGACCTCCTGGGGCCTTTCCCGAAACTTTCCTCTTTAAGGTGACACACCCTCCCTGCCCATTCCTTGTGCCTTTTTTTCTGCTAAATTTTCCTCCACTGTCCTTATCACCACTTGACTTCTTTTGCTTATCTATGCTGTTTATTGCTATTTTACTATCTTGCTACATTTTAAAAAAATATTTATTTACTTGACAGTCAGAGAGAAGGAGAGGCAGAGAGAGACAGAGAGAGAGAGAGAGAAGTCTTCCATCTGCTGGTTCACTCCCCAGTGGGCCACAATGGCCAGAACTGTGCTGATCTGAAGGCAGGAGCCAGGTGCTCCTGGCCTCCCATGCGGGTGCAGGGCCCAAGCACTTGGGCCATCCTCCACTGCCTTCCCGGGACACAGCAGAGAGCTGGCCTGGAAGAGGAGCAACCGGGACTAGAACCTAGGGTGCCGGTGCCGCAGGCAGAGGATTAGCCAATGGAGCCACGGCGCCAGCCTAGCTATCAGAATTTCTAGCAAGAGTCTGATATACTTAAGATCAGCAAATTTTTATTGGCCTAAAACAAGGGTAGGGAAGTATGGCCTGCAGGCCACATACAGCCAGTGAAATCATTTGGTCTGGCCCTGCCAAGCAACCAAGGTGGGACTCGAAATTCAATAAATCTGGGGGCAGGAGTTGAGACCCAGATGCAATGCACCATCTCATATATGAGCTCTTGTTCAAGTCCTGGCTGCTCTGCTTCTGACCCAGCTCCCTGCTAATGTGCCTGGGAAAGCAGAGGACAATGGCCAAAGTGTTTGGGCCCCTGCACCCACATGGGAGACCCAGATGGAGTTCTGGGCTTCTGGCTTCTGCCAGTGGATTGAGGATCTCTCTTCGTCTTTCCCTATCTTTGTAACTGTGCCTTCCAAATAAGCAAACGTCTTTAAAAATTCAATAAATCTATTGTAGGCTAATTTTTTTGAAAAGGCTTATTTATTTATTTATTTATTCTGAAAGTCAGAATGACAGAGAAAAGAGGGGTCTTCCCAGATAGCTACAACAGCCAATGCTGGGCCAGGCTGAAGCCAGGAGCTTCATCTGGGTCTCTCACCTGGGTAGAAGGGGCCCAAAGCGTTGCCATTTTCTGTTGCTTCTCCCAGGCCATTAGCAGGGAGTTGGATCAGAAGTGGAGCATCTGGGACAGGAACTGGAGCCTATGTTGGATGCTGGTGCCACAGGCGGAGGCTTAGCCTACTGTAATGCCACAGCACTGGCCCCAGCAGGCTAATTTTTAAGTTGAGAATTTTTTAATATGGCCCATGAATAATGCTATAAATATTGAAATGGCCTGTGGCAGAAAAAAGTTCCTCACCCCTGCTTTAAAATGACAGTGAGTATGGGTCAGGAAACGTTGGCTTTTTAAATTCATAGGTAATTTGCAGAAGATCAGTGAATGGTCAGTCTTGACTGGCTCAAGGAACTCGGGATAGGAAATACAAAGCCACAGTCCTGGCCAGAGGGGGTTTAAATGCTTCTCTACTGCGAAGTCCTTTTCTGTTGTTGTGGAATAACAGGAATCGCTCCCCTCTGGGCTCACCACCTTTCCCACAGTGGAGGAGTCTTCTATTTGCAACAAGAAGATTCTTTTTATGTGTTCTGTTTCCCACTTATTATGAAAGTAATAAAGAAATACAGAATTGCAAAGATTTTAAAAACTGACAGTGTAAAAAATATCCTTTAGCCACCACCAATAGGCAAGCACAACTTCGCATATACAGCATTCTTAACAGTTTAAAATATGCATAGAAATAAAAATTCAGAGAATTCACTTCAAGTGCTGTTTGGAGTCTTTTTTTAGTCGAACATTACATTTTTTTTTAAAGATTTATTTTATTTGAAAGGCAGAGTTAGAGAGAGGGAGAGACAGAGAGGGAGAGGTCTTCCATCCACTGGTTCACTCCCCAAATGGCCACAACGGCCAGAGCTGAGCAGATCCGAAGCCAGGAGCCAGGAGCTTCTTCCAGGTCTCCCACGCAGGTGCAGGGGTCCAAGCACTTGGGCCATCCTATACTGCTTTTCCAGACCATAGCAGAGAGCTGGATCAGAAGTGGAACAGCCGGGTCTCGAACCGGTGCCTATATGGGATGCTGGTACTGCAGACACTGGCTTTACTCCCAGGTAAAGCCGCTGCCTGCGGTGCTGGCGTCCCATATGGGCGCTGGTTCAATCTCGACAAACACTATTGTTCCCCTTGGGGGTTATACCACACCTCACCAAACTGTTTCCAATTTTTCTAAAGTTAAATAAACAAACTCTGCGCTGTGCATATGCCTGTTGTCTGGCCCCGGACTACCTTCCTGACTGGACTCCTGGAAGTTACTGGGGCAGAGGGTGTGTAATTTGATTTTTAATAGTTCTTTAAAATCTACAGAAAATCCAAGCACTCGCCATCGGATTCTACTCCCTGGGCGGTCTAGAGAGGTTTCGAACCAGTTCGGCTCCAATTATCCCTAACTTCCTTCCGGTTCTAAATTCTCAAAGTTTTAGTAAATCTCTCGGCCCCTTCCCGCAGGCCGCACCCGGCACCCGCGCCTGCGCACCATCGCCCCGAGGCCGGCCTTCTTCCCAGCCCGGAGACCTCGCCACACGCCCTCCGGGCACCACCTCTTTAAATTTTAAAATGAAGGCTCGAGCCAATCCGTGTGAAGTTTGCCCCGGACCACAGATCCCCGCCCGCGGCCACGCCCTCCACCAATCAAACGGAGGCTTCTCGCTACCGCCCTTCCAATAGGCTTCAACGATGGAAGTCTGCACGTAACTTACGTAAGGCAGACAGCCAATAGCAAGCGGCCTTGGGAATTAGCTCCGCCAATAGCAGCAACTCGTGGAGAGCGCGGGAACCTTTAGACTGGGCTCCTCGGGGAAGCCGTGGACGCCGCTGTTTCGCTGAAGCGGCACCCAGGAGAGAGCGACGCGGCCCGGGCCGGCGCCCCGGCGCGGCCGACATGGCCTGCTGCCACAAAGTCATGCTGCTGCTAGACACCGCGGGCGGAGCCGAGCGCCACAGCCGGGTCCGGCGGGCCGCCCTGCGCCTCCTCACCTACCTGAGCTGCCGGTTCGGCCTGGCCAGGGTCCACTGGGCCTTCAAGTTCTTTGACTCGCAGGGGGCGCGCAGCCGGCCCTCCCGCGGGTGCGACTTCCGCGAGCTGGGGGTCCGCTCCTGGGAGGACTTTGAGGAGGAGCTGGAGGCCCGGCTCGGCGAGCGCGCCCCCGGCGCCCACCTGCCGGGCCCGGCGCCCAGGGCCAGCCTCACGCACAGCGCGCTGCTGGAGACGCTGCTGGACTACCAGTGGGACCGGCCGGAGATCACGTCGCCCACCAAGCCGGTGCTGCGCAGCAGCGGGAGGAGGCTGCTGGACGTGGAGGGCGAGACCCGCGAGGCCGAGGCCGCGCCGGGCGGCTGCGTGAACGCCGTCTTCCTGCTGGCCCCCTGCCCGCATTCGCGCAGGGAGCTGCTGCAGTTCGTGTCCGGGTGCGAGGCCCAGGTCCAGCGCCAGCCGCCCACGCCTAAGCAGGTGACGGAGAAGCTGCTGCCCAAGCGAGTCCAGGAGATCCTGATCGCCCGAAAAATCCGCCTGTACTGGGTGGACACGACCGAGGCGTCCAAGGTACGCGGGTGGTGGTCTCGCTGCGAGCGGGGCCCCGGATGGGGCTAAGTCCCGGGGGCGCCAGCGAACGGGGACAGTTTTCACAACAAAGTGGGTCGGCGATCCGATGAGGGCACTTCCAAAAAAAAAAAAAGGAAATAAAAGATAAGTTTATTTTGATGCAAAAAAAAAATTGAAATCCACGCATTGAGGGACCTTCAGAAAGTTCGTGGAAAATTCATATTATGAAAATATGCTGTGGATTTCAGACTTTTTGAGTGGCAAACAGATAAGGTTAACGGATTAAATATCTAGGCAGTTAGGCGATAGGATTTCCAGTCGTGCACCGAAGCAAATAAGGCGGGGTGTGAAAATTATTTCTGAAGAAAATAAAGCTATTTGGAAGCAAGGGGGAAGGAGAATGAGTGGACTGTATGTAGAGTGCTGGTCGGGAAAGGCCTTTTTAGGCAGGGAATCGAATAGCTGGTGGAGGAAGAATGTGAAGTCGGCAAAGAACATTCTGGGCAAAGAGAAGAGCGGGTGTAAGGCTTTGAGCTGAAAGGGAGTGCGGTGTTTCAGAAACAAAAAAAGCCCAGCGAGCTGAGACCTCAAGGCCAGGGGTAAGCAGTCCCTGAGGAGGTTAGAAAGTTGGAGAGGCCAACCCGCAGGGCCGAGGCGATGAGGATGGTTTTGTTGTCATCATTGGAAAGTGGTTTGGAAGGCGATTCAGCCTGATGAAGGATGTTTATCGGAAATAAGGTGTCACTATACGAAGCGTGTGCTATAGGTATCATTAAAGGAGTAGACAAGATGGGGAAATAAGCATGTACTTAAATAATGATATAGTGTTAACATTTCCAATAATGTTTCCCATACAAAGCCCAAAAATGACAGCATCTCAAAAGAAGGTAGTGGTGGTTTGTCAAAGAAAGGACAAAAGTTAAGGGGATGGTAAACACTTGATAGGGAGAATAGAAATCCTAGAAATTAAAACGTGCTAAGGCCTAGTCAAATGTTGCACACAATACAAAACACCTAAATGCTTGATTTGGGGTAATTCCTAATAAATCACATCAAAGTCTATGGGGGCCGGCACTGTGATGCAGTGGGTGAATCCCCTGCCTGGCCTGTGGAGCAGACATCCCATATGGGTGCCTGTTCGCCAGTGCCAGCTTCTCCACTTCCAATCCAGCTCCCTGCTGGATGCGCCTGAGAAAGCACTGGAGGATGGACCAAGTCCTTGAGTCTTTGCACCCACATGGGATCCCCAGAAGAACCTCCCAGCTCCTGGCTCCAGCCTAACCCAGCCCTGGCTGTTGCGGCCATTTGGGGAATGAACCAGTGGGTGAAAGATCTCTGTCTCTCTTCTCTCTCTCCCTCTCTCCCTCTCTTTCTAACTCTGCCTTTCAAATAATAATAAAAATTAAAAAAAGACTTTATTCAGGGATTGTATTGTATCAAATGCCAGTAAGAAATAAGTCTTGGCTGATGGGGGCTTGGAGATTCTTTTTCCTTTTGGAATAGCATTAAAATAGCTAGGTAGGATTGGGCTTTGTGGGGCTTTGTGTGCTGAGTGAGCTACCCACCCGCATTCCATATTAGAGTGCTGATTCCAGTCCCAGCTGCTCTGCTTTCTTTCACAGCTTCCTGCTAATGTACACCCTGGGAGGCATTAGATAATGGCCCAAGTACTTGGTTTCCTGCCACTCACTTGGGAGATCCAGAAGGAGTTCTTGGCTTCTGCTTGTCCCTGCCCTGGCTGCTGCAGGCGTCTAGGGAATGAACCAGCAGATGGGAGATCTCTGTCTCTCCTCTCTGTCATTTTGCCTTATAAATAAGAAGGTGATTGGATCTTTTTAATAATCACTTCCAGTTCTGAGGGATGGGTCTGCTCAGATTTCCCTTCCTGCGTCTACTTTATTGTTTCCTCTAAGAAAATGCCCATCAGATAATCTCAAGTTTTTCTGTAATTGTTTTCTGTTGTTTTCCTATTCAAAAGCCTTTGCCCAGCTCCACTGTCCAGAGACTTAGGCCCTGTCCTTGGAGCGCTCACAGTCTGGGAAGTAGAACTGAGAGACACAGAACTTGGACTGAAATCTGAATTCACATTTGCATGGAAGATAAGAACCCCCTGACTCGTTTTAATAAAGTTCCACCTTTCATTTGATAAGTAGAGTTGATTAGTCAAGTTGAGATTTTTCAGGCTCATAATCTAGCTGAAACAAAAATTTTTTTTTTGGTAGAAAATCCTAATTGGGACCTATGGACTCTGAACTAGCCCACTGTTCTCCCTGATAGCAGTGAATGTAGGCATGGACACATGAGAAACACTGTTTATTATAACATTTTCCAGATTGGTATGGGTAACTGAAGCAAAAGTTTCATGATACATTTTTTGTCTTTGATACATATTGTGCTCTATTATATTCATCAATGTAAAAACAAATGCTGATCATAACCTACTTAATTGGTCCATCACAGGATCACAACTGAGCTTTTAAAAGCACTGTCCAAGGCTGTCCAGGGTTGTTTGGTCTGTCTTTACCTTGCTGTGACTGGTGGGCAGTTTCCTGCCCCTCTTTGAACTTGAATCTAATGGAAGTTTCCAATGACCTAGATGACCTTGAAGACCCATTAGTTCTAGTAATTCATAGTTTATAGTTATTTGCCAGCACAATGACATTCTATATGTGATCTATATTCTTCATAGTCGCACACTGGCTGAATGTTATATTGTGGTGCTGTTAAATGTATCATGTTACTGCTGTTTCACTCAGCCCATCCCGTCTTTTAAGCTTCTAGAAGGAGTCAGCGTTGTAGTGCAGCGGATTACAACCCTGGTTTGCAGCGCCGGCATCCCATATGGGTGCTGGTTTGAGTCTCGGCTGCTCCATTTCTGATCCAGCTCCCTGCTAATGCACCTGGGAAAGCAGTGGAGGATGACCCAAGTCCTTGGGGCCCTGCAGCCATGTGGGAGACTCAGGAAGCGCCTGGCTTTGGGCCAACTCACCTCTGGCCGTTGTGGCCATTTGGGGAGATCTTTCTTTCTCTCTCTTTACCTTCTCTGTAACTCTTTCAAGTAAATAAAATTAAAAAAAAATTTTTTTAAAGTTAATTAACTGTGAGAGGTAAACATTTGAAAAAAAAAGATTGTGTGTGTCACATGGAAGTTGCTCAACAGCATTTGGTTGAAGCAAGTTTGACTGAGGAGTTAGTTATGTGTGAAGCAGTGAGGGCTTGTAGGAAGTAGGATTGGAGCTACAGAAGTATAATGAGCTTTCAGCCGGTTGAGAGGGAAGGGGAGGCACAGAAATGTGAGTAGAAACAGCAAAAGCATGGCAGTATTCTGAAGTGTGACATACTCAGGAAATAGCAAATGGTTCAGTGTGCCTAGAAGGTTGAGATGGGCGAGAGAAATAGAAGAGAATGTGTGTAGAGGTTGAGTTGCGCAAGGTTTATGGTTATGCTGAAGAGTCACTTCTGTCCTGGAGGCACACGGCCTTGGAGATGAGAGGTTCCAGTTAAAGCAGAGAATATGACAGAGAAGACCTGTCTGGTTCCTGAGCAGAGCTGAGATGGCAAGTCACCATCTAGAGAGGTGCTCCTGCCTTCCTGCTGTGGTACCTGCTTGTCATTGTGTTAACTTGCACAGCACAGACTCATGTGGGCTAATGTATAATGGTTTTATGTTCCTTCTGATGGACATTTCATGATTTTTAACTAGTGATTTGCATCACTTCTGTTCATTGACAAAAAATATAAGTAGTATTTCCACTAAACCGATGCTTTCATGAAAGTCTGTTATGTACTAGTCATTTCTTGCACTGCTGGCCATTATTTGTGTTTGGTTCAGTACATACCTTAATTGTGTAATCTGATCCTTCCATGTGGTTATCAACTTTCTCCTGATTTCCCTTGTCTTTATTTATTATTACCTAATTTACAGTAACCTAAGGTTGTCATTTTTATTTTAGTTGTGGGAATCCCCAGACCATCTCGGGTACTGGACAGTGTGTGAACTGCTTCACCATGGAGGAGGCGCTGTCTTGCCGTCTGAAACGTTCAGCCGGGATTTTTCTAAAGCTGGGGAGACACTGTCAAGTGAGCCTCATCTCTCTCCCTGGATTTCAACTCTGCCGGCAGAGGCCACTTTAAACCGTTTGCTCTATAATTCTCCTGAGTATGAAGCCTCATTTCCACAGATGCAGGGGACGTTATTTCTCCCTGTTGAAGGTAAGCAAATAATATTTTGAGTTGTTACTATTATTATCTTCATATCTTTGTTACATTAATTTCTTCAAGGCAGGTCCATGCTTTTAACTTTTTTTTTAAGCTTTATTTATTTGAAAGGCAGAGTTAGAGAGACAGGGAGAGGGAGAGACAGAGAGATCTTCCACCTGTTGGTTCAGTCCCCAGATTGCTGCAACAGCTGGAACTGGGCCAGGAGGAAGCCAGGAGCCAAGAGCTTCTTCCAGGTCTCCCACGTGGGTACCAGGGTCAAGCACTTGGGCCTTCCTTTGTTGCTTTCCCAGGTGCATTAGCAGGGACAATGGGAAGTGGAGCAGCCTGGATTTGAACTAGCACCCATATGGTGCTACCAGCACCATAGGTGACTCAACCTGCTGCGCCACAGCACCAGCTCTGCTTTTAACTTCTTAAGCATTTTCTGCAGCATAAGCATCTAATTAATGTTTATAGTTAAAAGAAGTCTAGGCCGGCGCCGTGGCTCAACAGGCTAATCCTCCGCCTTGCGGCGCCGGCACACCGGGCTCTAGTCCCGGTCGGGGCACCGGATTCTGTCCCGGTTGCCCCTCTTCCAGGCCAGCTCTCTGCTGTGGCCCAGGAGTGCAGTGGAGGATGGCCCAAGTGCTTGGGCCCTGCACCCCATGGGAGACCAGGAAAAGCACCTGGCACCTGGCTCGTGCCTTCGGATGAGCACGTTGTGCCGGCCGCAGCACGCCGACCGTGGCGGCCATTGGAGGGTGAACCAATGGCAAAGGAAGACCTTTCTCTCTGTCTCTCTCTCTCACTGTCCACTCTGCCTGTCAAAAATAAAAAAAATTAAAAAAAAAAAAAAAGTCTAGGCAAGATCAGAGGTACCACGGAAAAGGAAGGAACTGTACTCTAGTACAGCTGAAAGCCTGTTCACAGACAGAACAAGTGGTTGATTTTTAAAGATTTTTCAGCTGTTCCCCAAGAGAGGGAATGTTCAGGTATCCAACATATGGGTGGTGAAGATTTCTTTGCCTCAGGAAGAGGCTGATAGATTAAAGACCCTAGAGGAATAGTGACTCAGAGAGGAAATAAGTTAGTCTACAGAAATAAGAAATGACGCTGGAGACTAGGAAACCAATGTTGGAATCTTACTAAATTTGCTTTACCACATGATTCAGCGTTTGGTGACTCTCTAAGTACATTATATATTCACAGAGAAATAACGCCACACAGGGATGTATCCATAGATGTGTTGTATCCTATATGGAGGTTAAGGAATTCTCGAGGAGTTTTTTTCTTTTAATTATTTTTTGAGAGGCAGAGAGAGAGTGAGAGACAATTCAAGGGACAGAGCACTCCATCTGCTATTAAGTCATCATTCCTGAAAAGTTCTAACGTCACATCTTGCCTTTGCAAGTGCTGTTTGTCTACGGTTTTTCCCATAAAACTAGTAGCTTTTGCCGGCATGTTGGCAGTAGGATAAGGGTGGAAGTGCGAACCAGGTGACAGTACTAGTACCCCTCCTGACAAACCTTTTTCTCACTAGTGAATGTATTTTTAGTATTTATTGTATTCCTTACAATGGAATTGTAATATACTTCATTTCTGACAGGCCAAGAGAGTCAAGAAACCTGGACAGTCACCTTGGAGCCCTTGGCTATGCACCAGAGACATTTTCAAAAACCAGTCAGAATTTTTCTGAAAGGCTCCGTGGCCCAGTGGTGCCTCCCGCCCAGCAGCGTTGCGGGCACCGACAGCTGGATGCTGCAGACTCCGGAGGAGCACACGTCGACCCAGAGGCTGTTCCAGCAGCTAGTGAGCAGGCTGGTGGCTGAGGAGCTGCATCTGGTGGGTGTCATCCATATGTCTGGTTACTGACCTCAGTCGCACTGGCAAAGTGAGATAATGTGTTCACACAGGGAGCACCCTGTGTCCCCGGGTAATACAGTCTCAGTAAAGCTGTTGATGTGTTTGCAGATAACGTCTGCATTGTAGTGTTATGTCAATACCCATTAGTGAAGAAACCCTTTATAAAATTGCATGAACTCTGGCCAGTTATGTTATAGTCACATAGGGAAAAAGGCAGTCGGCCAAATGGGATAAATGTATTAAGTAGTAAAATGAGGAAGATTTTTTTGTTATTTTTGAAATGCTGTGTTATTTATTACTTTTATATAAGTAAGAAAATAAAGTTAGACATGATAGCATTACCCAATAGAATTAGAAAATAATTAACACAAATGGAGAAATGTCTCCCAGAAGAAACTTGCCTTATTCAAATTTGGTTTAAAGATATGGTGGGTGTAGGCTCATCATTTAAGTTGCCTACATCCCATATTGGAGTACCTGAGTTTGAATCTTCATTCTGTTTCCCATCTAGCTTCCTGCTAATGTGCAGCCTGGGAAGCAGCACGTGAGAGATCAAGTACTTGGGTCACTAAAACCCCTGTGGGAGACCCAGATTGAATTCCAGGCTCCTGGCTTTGACTTGGCCCAGCCCCAGCTGTTGTGGGTATCTGGGTAGTGAAACAGCAGATGGAGTATTTCTGTCTGTCTTTCTCTGCCTTTCACATAAATTTCTTAAAAATTTATAAAAACATTATACTTCCTTTTTTTTTGGACAGGCAGAGCTAGACAGTGAGAGAGAGACAGAGAAAGAAAGGTCTTCCTTTTTCCATTGGTTCACTCCTCAAATGGCCGCAACTGCCAGAGCTGCGCCGATCTAAAGCCAGGAGCCAGGTGCTTCCTCCTGGTCTCCCATGCGGGTGCAGGGCCCAAGCACTTGGGCCATCCTCCACTGCCTTCCCCGGCCACAGCAGAGAGCTGGACTGGAAGAGGAGCAACCAGGACTAGAACCCAGGGTGCCGGCGCCACAGGCGGAGGATTAGCCAAGTGAGCCGCAGCGCTGGCTATACTTTATCAGCAGAGTCTTTACCATTGCCTTTTGCCCTTCTAGTCTCAGGAGCCATTGGGAAGCATTCTAAAGAAAAAAGGGGGGTGGTGATTGAGTAGTTACCACTCTAAGAGTTGTATGCACTGATGAAAAGAGTGCTGGGCTGGGAATCAGGCACTCTGCATTAGGTCTCAGCTCCTTTGCTCATTGTCTGTTGTGGATAAATTCCTTAGATGATAGTGTTGTATCATGGTTAATTGAATGCTTTTGTCTGTCTTTTAATATTAAATTTATTTGAAAGGCTTAGTGACAGATTCACTCCATATGTGCCCCAGTAGCCAGATCTAGGCTAGGCTGAAGACAAGAGCCAAGAACTTCATCCTGGTCTCCCACATGGGTAGCAGGGGCCCAAGTACTTGGGCCATTTTCTGCCTGGTGCTTCAGCAGGAAGCTGAATCAGAAACAGCAGCTAGGACTTTGGACTCTGACATGGGATGTCAGCATCACAAGCTGTGTCTTAACCTGTACCACAGCCCAGCCCAGACTACACAGGTTTTGAAGTTAGATGAGCTTGGATTCTCCTCTTGCTAAGTGACCTTAAACTGCTTACCTCTTCGTTGAGCCTCAGTCCCTTGATGGAAGGGGATGATAATTGTCTGCACCTCCTGGCGTTCATACGGCAGCCACCACATCTCCCTGCAAGCTTCAAGTGGGCACGTGTGGGGCACGTTCTGCTTTGAGAGAACTGATGGCTCCCACCCTTCTCCCTGGAAAGCAGTAAGATGAGAAGACCCCTCCTCAGGCCTTCACTGATAGGCTGGCTGAGGCCCTGAGAGCCCAGCTCGGCTCCCCAGAGGAACAGCTGTCATCCCACAGTTGCTGCAAAGCTCTTCTCTCTCCCCATCATGGGCCATACTGAGTCTTAATCCTTTGCACCATTTGCTCGTGGAGTTCTTTTGGGAGAAGACCCATGTAGGATTCCTTCACGGCTGGCCTCTCATTTATAAACCCTCCCTACACTGTGTTCCAATAAATGAGGGGGAAAAAAGATTTTTCTTATTTATGAATTGAAAGATTAGGACTATATAATTAATAAATTCTCTTCTACCTCTAATAGCTATCAAGTCTATCTTTTCCTATTTTCTCTTTATCTTAGTAATCATTGAGGAAATGACTCTCTTACTAAGTTGCATTCTTCCTGCATGTTTACAATAACATTCTCAACTAATTCACACTTTTTATGTAGATTGTCAATGTGGACCCTGGAGAAGGCTGGCCCCCGGTCACCGGAGTTATTTCCCCGCTCTCTGCCAATGCTACAGTTCTCACTGTGTTCCGCACTGAGGAGGCTGTATTTCAAAACCATTTTCTCCAAGCAGCTGTGGCCCAAGGCCCCCAGGATACAGCTTCCCTTTTCCCAGATGTTGTGGATGACGTACTGAATCAGTTTCATGATTCACTGGAAAACCCTGCTGCTTCTGGTAAGCTCTGAGCCAGCGGCCAGCATGGTCTGGAGTGGTTTGCAGGCATCTCTTGCATCCAAACTTTCTTAAATAGAAGCCGAATTTTTTTTGTTTGTTTTGTAAAGATTTATTTATTATTTATTCGAAAGGCAAAGTTACAGAGAGAGAGGAAGAGACAGAGAAAAAGATCTTCCATCCATTGGTTCACTCCTGCAATGGCTGGGGCTGGGTCAGCCAAAGCCAGGAGCCAGGAGCTTCTTCCAAGTCTCCCATGTGGGTGCAGGGCCCAGGCACTTGGGCATCCTCTGCTGCTTTCTCGGGCACATCAGCAGGGAGCTGGGTTGCAAGTGTGGTAGTGGAACTTGAACTGGCCCCCATATGGGATGCCGACGTCCTAGGCAGTGGCTTAACCTGCTGCGCCACAGTGGCAGCCCCACAACTTTTTATACCAAAATTAAGTTATCTTTTTATTCCATTTTCCCATGAACTTTGTGAAATAGCCTTGTGTTTAATAAAGACTGCATCTAAGACTGTAGTGATTCTATTTTGCAGTCATTGCGTTGTTACAAACTATTTAAGCTAGATAGGTTTAGATATAATCAGCTTGATATTTCTTCCATGCATTCATTTATGCAACAGAGTTTTTGAGTGCCCTGCTCTCTACCAGGCACTGTTCTGAGTACTGGGGATATATCAGAGACCAGAACAAAGGCCTCTTCTTATGGAGCCAGCCACCTAATCAGGGGAGACATGACAGTAAACTAAATAAGGCAACGATATAGTATATTTGAAAGAGATAAGTGCTATAGTAATAAAGCAGAGAGAAAGACTAGGGAGCGTTGGGGTGGAAAGAGTGCAATTTTCAATAGGGTGGTTGGGAAGGCCCTTATTAAGATGATACTGAGGAGCCAGCACTGTGGCATAATACGCAAGGCCACCATCGGCAGTGTTGGCATCCCATTTGGGTGCTGGTTTGAGTCCTGGCTGCACCACTTCCAATCCAGCACTGTGCTATGGCCCAGGAAAGCAATGGAAGATGGCCCAAGTGCTTGGGCCCTGCACCCGCGTGGGAGACCCAGAGGAAGCTCCTGGCTCCCGGCTTTGGATCAGCGCAGCTCCGGCCATTGGGGATATCTGGGGAGTGAACCAGTGGTTGAAAGACCTCTCTCTCTGCCTCTCTGTATCTCTGCCTTTCAAATAAATAAATAAATATTTAAAAACCAAGAAAAGATGATACTGAGCAAAGACAGAAGTGATGGGAGAAGTTGCAGGTCAGAGGGACAGCAAGGAAGCCTGTGGCTGAGGCTGGAAGGAACAAGAGTGGGTAGGAGTTGAAGGCAGAGGACACTGTGTAGTCTTCACCGACTGTTGAAAAGACTTTGGCTTTTTCTGCGAGGAACCCTTTGGGTGGTTTTCCACAGTGACTTGATCGGACCTTAAGTTTTAGTGGCATTGCTTTGGCTGCTATGTGGAGAATTGGCTATGGATAGGCAAGGAGAGAAATAGAGATGACAGATTTTTTTTTTTTTTTTTTGACAGGCAGAGTGGACAGTGAGAGAGAGACACAGAAAAAGGTCTTCCTTTTGCCGTTGGTTCACCCTCCAATGGCCGCCGTGGTCGGCGCGCTGCCGCCGGCGCACCGCGCTCATCCGATGGCAGGAGCCAGGTGCCAGGTGCTTCTCCTAGTTTCCCATGGGGTGCAGGGCCCAAGCACCTGGGCCATCCTCCACTGCACTCCCGGGCCACAGCAGAGAGCTCGCCTGGAAGAGGGGCAACCGGGACAGAATCTGGCGCCCCAACCGGGACTAGAACCCGGTGTGCCGGCGCCGCAGGCGGAGGATTAGCCTGTTGAGCCACGGCGCCGGCCGCGATGACAGATATATTGTAGGAATCCAGGCAAGAGGTGATGGTAGCAATGCAGAACTTAGAAGTAGTTGGAGCGTTTGGATATATTTTGAAAGTAAAGCCTACAGGATTTGCTCTTGAATCAAATGTGTAGTGTGAAATATAGGGGAATTGAAAGTGACTAGAGATGTTTGGCCTAAGCAACTAGTAGATTGCAGTTGCCTTCTGAGATGGGGAAGGCTGTGGGAGAAGCAGGGGACTGGGAGGCCAGGATCGGGGGTTTGTTTTGAACATGTTAAATCTGAGTTGTCTGTTAGACATCCAAATGCATTTCTGAGTAGATGTCAGATCCACGTGCCTGGGGTGTGACTGGTCTGTCTGCACTGGAGATGATGGGAGTTGTGAGTGATGTTCAAAGCTGTGAAATAGGGCCAGTGAGGTTGTAGAGAGTAAAGCCACTGCCTTTAACACCAACATCCCATATGGTTTAAGTCCCGACTGCTTCACTGCTCATCCAGCTCCCTGCTAATGCACCTGGGAAAGCAGCAGATGATGGCCCATGTGCTTGGACCCCTGCACCCATGTGGGAGACCCAGAAGAAGCTCCTAGCTTCAGAGCAGCCTGGTTCTGGCCGTTGTGGCCATTTGAGGAGTGAACCAGTGGATGGGAGACCTCTCTGTCTCCCACTGTCTGTAATTCTCAAATAAGTAGATAAAATATATTTTTTTAAGATTTATTTATTTACTTGCAAGTCAGAGTTACACACAGAGAGGAGAGCCAGAGAGAGATAGAGAGAGGTCTTCCATCCACCACTCCCCAACTGGCCGCAATGGCCGGAGCTGCACTGATCCAAAGCCAGGAGCTAGGAGCTTCTTCTAGATCTCCCATGAGGGTGCAGGGCCCCAAGGACTTGGGCTATCTTCCACTGCTTTCCCAGACCACAACAGAGAGCTGGATTGGAAGTGGAGTAGCTGGAACTCGAAACGGGACCCATATGGGTTGCTGGCACTGCAGGCAGCAACTTTACCTGTTATGCCACAGCACCAGCCCCAGTAAAATCTTTTTTTAAAAAAGATTTATTTATTTGAAAGGCAGAGTTGGAGACAGAGGGAGAGACAGATCTTCCATTTGCTGGTTCACTCCCCAAATGGCTGCAACTTCCAGGGCTGGGCCATCTGCTGCTTTCCAAGGTGCATTAGCAGGAAGCTGGGTCTGAAGTAGAGCAGTGGGGACTCAAATCAGTGCCCATGTGGGATGCTGGCATTGCAGACCCTGGCTTTACCTGCTGTGTCAACAACGCTGGCCCTATTAACGCCACTTTTAAGGAATACAGATATAGAAAAACAACTAATTTTTTGACCTATTTTAGGAGGAGCGTTTCAGAAATCAGGGGATTTGTTGCTAATAACAAGAACAGAAAACCTTCAAACTGTGCTTGTACATTACCAGAAGTATTTTTCATAGGCAACCTAGGCCTGTAGGAGTTGGTAGTACGCACAAGCACAGGTTGTTTTTAGGATGTCACTTTGTACATTCTTTGGAGGGAAGCTAGCAGTGTGGGGGAGGCACGAGCACAGGGATCTATCTGCTGTGGTTGTAATGCCTCCTTCCCTCATTTCCTTTGTTCCTGCAGCTCCTCCTGTTCCAGAGTGGGCCCAGCAGGAGCTGGGCTGCACTGTTGCCTGGAGTCCCACCATTGTGGAGAATTGGTTTCCTTTCTCAAACACCAGTGGTGCCAGTTCAAATCTGATGGAGTCATTCTGGTAAAACTTTCTATTTTTCTTTGGATATTGGTTATTAAAATCAATTCTCAATTATCTGCATTTTTAACCACATTCTTTTGGGTATAACCCAATATTAAAAACTAACTTCAAAAATATAGCACTCATACTTAGTACATATTGTGAGATTGTTAGATAATATGTAAATATATACATGCCAAGATTCTTTCAAATGACCAAAGAAATTTGTCAAATTAAATATAAATTAAATACCCATATTATAGATATCTGAAAATATTTAATACTAAGTATCAGTTAACAGGAAATAACAAACTTGCAACTAAATTTATACTTAGGCTATATTGATAGGCTTAAAACATTTTTATTAAAGTTAAAAACCACTTACTAAGAATATAATCCAAGAAAGTAAGAGTTACCCTCCATTCTCAAAATGAAGAAAATCAGTTATAAAGAACAGAAATGAATAGAAAACAAAGAATAACATTATTAGCAAAATCAACTTTGAAAGGCAAAATAAAATAATTATAGCAAAATTAAGCTTTTTTTTAAGAAAGAAAAACGACAATATTAGCAATGTAAAAGGTATAACAAAAATTCAAACTATTATTAAGAGGTGAGGTGGAGGTTTAATTTCTGTGTACTGATATCCAGTTGTTCCATTACCATTTGTTAAAGGATAATTCTTTTCCCATTGTGCTACTGTGGCATCTTTGTGAAACATCAGTTTATCATCATTGTGCAGATCTATTTCTAGATGGACTAAAGTCTGGAAACTATATGAATACCAGATGCATTAATATGGCTTTACACCCACATACTGTAGTACCACATACTTTAGCTCTATAGTAAAGTCTTTAAATCAGGTAGTCTTCTCAACTGTTTGGTTCAGATTTCTTTGGTCATTCTAGATCTTTCGTATTTCCACAGAGTCAGCTTCTCAGTTTCCACAAAAAAAGCCTGTTGGAATTTTGACTGCGAGTCTGTTGAGTCATAGATAAATTTGGGAAGATCTGATGTCTTAGCAATGTTGAGACTTCTGATCCATGAACATGGTACATCTCTCCATTTAATTTCTCTCAGCATTTTGTAGTTTTACTGTACAAATATGGCCCATATTTTAAAAATACATCTATTTTCATGAAGTATTAATACTGACATTTGAAAATAGTACAGTTTTCATAGAAAATCCAGAATATTCTACAGGCAAATCATTAAACTGATAAGAGACTTCAACAGTGTTGGTGTATACAAAAGTCAGTGTATAAAGTAAATAATATGCCAACAATAATTAGAAGTTGTAATTCACATAAATGTATATAATTTATGTTAAATTATTTAGATACCTATGAATAAAGGTTACAAACGAGGATAAGAATAAAGGGCCAAGAACAAAACAAGTACACATCTCCTGGTGAGATATCGAGATTTGCCATGAAGTTTTAGTAAATAAGGTAGTGTGGGGCTGTGTGTGATGCAGTGGATTAAGCCACCACCTGTGACACAGACATCTGGTATCAGAATGCTGGTTCAATTGCTTCTTGGCCTTTTGGCTGCGATCAGGTAGCAGAATGCTGGTTCGACTCCCAGCTGCTCGCTTCTGATCTGACTCCCAGCTAATGCATGTGGGAAGGCAGCCCAAGATGGTCCTAGGACTTGGGCCCCTGCCACTCATGTGGGAGACCAGGATGGAGTTCTGGCTCCTGACTTTGGCCTAGCCCAGACCTGTGTATTGCGTCCAGTTGGGGAGTGAACCAATAGATGGAAGATTTCTTCTTCTCACTCTGTTTCTGTCTATCACTTTTTCAAATACACACACACATAAATTTGTCTTTAAAAATATAATAAGGCAGTGTGGGATTGGTGCAAGGATTGACCAGTAGACCAGTGGTAGAGCCCAGAAAGTGGCCCACACATGTATGGCAACTTGGTATATGACAAAGGTGGCATCATAAATCAGCAGGGAAAGAATAGATTTAGCTGGGACAGATGTTTGGTGCAACGACAGGGACATCTGACTCCTATATCAGAGTACCTGTGTTTGAGTTCCAGCTCTGCTTTTGATGCTAACTGACTGCTAATGCTCACCCTGGGAAGTGGCAGGGGATGGCTTTAAAGTAGTGGCCCTTTACTTAAAAAAAATTGAGTTTACTATATAGTGATGATGATTGGCTATTTACAAGAAAAAAAGACAAAAATTAAATTTTTACCTCACAGAATATACAAAAGTACTTCAAAAACTTCATGGAAAATGGGACTAAAAGGAGTTTATTTTGGTATAAAAAATCTTGAAGTGTTTCCATAGTATTTTTAATAATATGCATTTCCATGAGCTTTTTGAAGACTATGCATACACATGGACTTCAAAATTTTTGCACAATGGCCGGTGCCGTGGCTCAACAGGCTAATCCTCCACATTGCGGCGCCGGCACACCAGGTTCTAGTCCCGGTCGAGGCGCCGGATTCTGTCCCGGTTGCCCCTCTTCCAGGCCAGCTCTCTGCTGTGGCCCGGGAGTGCAGTGGAGGATGGCCCAAGTGCTTGGGCCCTGCACCCCATGGGAGACCAGGAAAAAGCACCTAGCACCTGGCTCCTGCCATCGGATCAGTGTGGTGTGCCGGCCGCAGAGCACCGGCCACGGCAGCCATTAGAGGGTGAACCAACGGCAAAAGGAAGACCTTTCTCTCTGTGTCTCTCTCTCACTGTCCACTCTGCCTGTCAAAAAAAAATTTTTTTTGCACAAAAATAAAACTTTTAATTCCATTTTTCTACTCTTTTTGAAGTTATCTCTTAAAGTAAGTTTCTAATAGATCAGTAGACCAAATGTGAGAAGCAAATGTTGAAATTGTTAGAAGAAAAAAAAAACTAGGAGAATATCAAGGAAAGGATGAATTTCTTATTCAAGACATAAAAAAATTCAAACCATAAAGGAAAACACTGGTAGTTTTACAATAATTAATTTTAAAAGTTTCTGTATTAAAGTACAAAGGCAGGGGGCCAGCGCTGCAGCATAGTGTGTTAAGCTGCAGTCTGCAGTGCTGACATCCTATAAGGTCGCTGGTTCCAGTCCCAGCTGCTCCACTTCTGATCCAACTCTCTGCTATGGCCTGGGAAAGCAGTAGAAGATGGCCCAAGTCCTTGGGCCCCTGCACCCATGTGGGAGACCCGGAGGAAGCTCCAGGCTCCTGGCTTCACATTGGCCCAGCTTCTACCCTTGTAGCCATTTGGGGAGTGAATCAGCAGGTGGAAGTCTTTCTCTCTCTCTCTCTCCCCCCCGCATCTCCCTCCCTCCCTCCCTCCCCCACCTCCCTTTGCCTCTCTTTAACTGTGCTTTTCAAATAAATAAATTTTTAAAAAATGAAGTAAAAAGCAAATCTTACACTTAAGGCAGCTGCAAGCCATATAAACAGCAAAAGATTAGCATCCAGTTACTAAAGAACTCCTAACAATTTATGAAGAAAAGAGACCCAGTTAAAAACTGGGCAAACAGTATGAACAAGCAACTCATACTTGAGCAAATATGATAGGATAGTCATTTGAAAAGAAACTCAGTTCAGGCAGATGGAAACTGAAACTACAGTAAGGAAAACCGTATATTCTGCTTTCTGTACATTAGGTTGTCAGAAATTAATAAATCTAAGGATAGCAATAGAGACGTGAGAATCTGCGAATGATAGAATTTTAACGTTTTAAAGAACAGATACTTCACGTACTGTGACACTCTGCAATTCTGCTTCCAGCACCTACACTAAAGAAATTCACAGACACAAGGAAAATTACCTAAATATTCATTGCTAGTCATTAATTGTGAGACAGTGCAAAGAATACAGACCTTCAGAAGGGAAATGGATAAGTGAAGTATTGTATATCATTTAGTAGAATATGATACATTAGTAAAAATGAATACATGAGCTACTTCAATACATACAGAAAACAAAAATATGTGGAGGGCAAACAAAATTGTATCATATCATTTATGTAAAATTCATGACATGTTATTTCATTTGTTTGTCTACAATGTTAGAATACTGGGAGGAAGGGATGGGAAAAAATGGGCTAAGGCTTTAGTTGTGTGTGAAATGGGACATTTTGTTAAAAAAACCTGAAGCAGTATGGCAAACTACTAACAAGTATTTTATCTTGGTGAAAGGTACATGCTTGTCTGTTACATATTGCTTTCTGTACTTTTTCTGAGAAGTTCATATTTTTAAATATTAACAGAAAAAAAAAGTCAAACCTTCCCCACTGTTGCAGGAAACACTAGGTCATAGGGAGAATCAATCTACTACATGTGTGAAGCTGACAGCCCCAGTGTGTATTCTGACCTGTGATATCTGTTCACCTCATGTCACCATAACTTTCTCCTGTTTTATAATCAGATGATAGAAAATATTGAAATACAAACAGCACTTTTTGCATGTTATGCCATTTTCATGATTTCCTTAGTGATATTTATTTATTTAAGTCTAGATGGAAAAAAAAAAGCATTAATCATTTCGCCTCCCCCACTTCCTCCTCTTGGCAATCGCACCTTTGTTTATTTCAGTGGTAAAGAATTATTCAAGGGCCATTGCAGAACCTATTACACTGTATTACGTTGTAATGTATTTTAATGTTTTTTTAAACTGAGTGAAAAATAATAGTGGAAGCCTCAACTAGAAACTGTTGATAATTGTTAGATGTGTCCCCTAATAGATGAAGAACCCTGTTGAAAGCCAGTACTGGGTGTGATCTTGTGAACAAGGCAGCCATTGTAAATAATGGCAGTAGGGACATTTTTCTTCCTGAGAAATTATTTTTGGAGGCATCTTGTGGGGCAGTCTTTTGATAAGTTTTTGAGAGAGAACTTCCACTTTGACTATGGCCCTGTGGGAATAAGATCGAAGTCGGCTAACCCTAAAGGCTTCCATAGCCTCGGCAACTCATGACCAGAGCCTAGGGAGATTACTGACGCCATAAACAAGAGTGTCAAATTGTTAAATCAACATCAGGAGTCACTGTGTACTTACGTCTCATGAGGGATCTGTCCTTAATGTGTTATCCAATGTGAAGTGATGCTATTACTAGTACTGAAACAGTATTTTTACACTTTGTGTTTCTGAGTGGGTGCAAACTGATGAAATCCTTTCATAGTATATATTGAATCGATCTTCTTTATATAAAGATAATTGCAAATGATTAAAAAATCTTGGTGTTAAACTGGAAATTGCATAGACAATTAATCAATTTTTTTAAAAAAAAAATCATGTAGGATCTCTGTCCTTAATGTGCTGTACATTGTGAATTAATACTATAACTAGTACTCCAACAGTATTATCATTTTGTGTCTCTATGCGAGGGCAAACCGTTGAAATCTTTACGTAATATGTACTAAATTGATCTTCTGTGTATAAAGAGAATTGAAAATGAATCTTGATGTGAACAGAAGGGGAGAGGGAGCGGGAAAGGGGAGGGTGGGGGGAGGGAGGGAAATTGTGTGGGGGGGGAGCCATTGTGGTCCATGAGCTGTTCTTTGGAAATTTATATTCTTTAAATAAAAGCTTTATATATATAAAAAAAAAAAGAAAAAAAAAATAAGTTTTTGAAAGGATGATAGATTTGCTTCTGCTGCTTTGTTGATTTTTAAAATTCTTGAAAAATAGAATTTTGGTTTTATGCTGGACATCTTCACTTTCCAGGTTACTACAGGCTGCCTCTTGTAATAAGGAAGAGGCTTCCAAAACCGAGAGTGAATTAACCCGGGGCCTCTCGGAGCTCTACCAGAGAAAATCCCGCGAAGAATCCACTGCAGCTAATCAAGAGGACAGCAGAAAGAAACGTATGAACATAGAAGGCCTGTCTCTAGACTGCTTTGATATCATGTGTTTGACATCTGGAGCGACCATTTGGCAAAGTGGTTAAGCTGCCACTTGGCGTGCGTTAATACTATATATCACAGTACCTGGGTTCAAGTCCCAGCTCTGCTCTCTGTTACAGCTACCTGCAAATGCACCCCCAGGAGGCAGCAGGTGATGGCTCAAGTATTTGGGGGACCTGAATTGAATTCCTAGCTCCTATCTTCAGTCTTGCCCAGCCCTGGCTGTTGTGGGCATTGAGGAATGAACCAGCAGATGGAAGGCCTCTCTCTTTGTTTCTCACTTTCTGTCTGTCTACCTTTCAAATGAAGTGAAAATAAATAAAAATTGAAATAATGGACATTTCCCGGAGTAAGGGTGAAATGGTAACTAAATGAAGAAGGGAAAGATTCTTATTTCAAATTTGAAAAAATTACTTTAGTTCAATAATGGTAAAAAAATACATGAATACAACACTTTCATTTTTAGTTATAGCAGATATGTAAGTTACAACTTTGTACATATTTGTTCATCTGGTGCCTTGCATTTTCAGTTATTCTCATTTATTGCTTAACAAAATTTACAAAATTTTTTCTTTGTTGAACATTTTCTTTAAGAACTATTTATTTGAAGGGGAGAGAGAAATAAAAGAATCAGTTTTCCATCCCCTGGTTCACACCCTAAACAGCTACAACAGCCAGGAGCCCAGAGCTTCACCCAGGTCTCCCATTGGGGTGGTAGGGACCCAGGTACTTGGGCTACTCCCCACTGCCCTCCCAGGAGGGTTAGCACAGAGCTGGATCTAAAGCAGAGCAGTGGAACTCGGTATGAGATGCCGGCATTGCAGGCAACAGCCTAGCTCACTGTGACACAGTGCTGGCTCCTGGTTTTCTGTTTTAGTTATAAATAATACCACAGTGTACATCATGTAAAAAATATGATCTTTCTAATTTTCTAAGGGGAGGTTTCCAGGAACAAGTTACTGTGTCAAAGGCTATGAAAACTGGCCCCTGGTGCAGATTGCTAGGTCGTCCTTTGGAAAAGTTTCATCCCAGCCTGGTAGGTGATCCCAGAATACATGTTTGGCAGTTGCCTTACAGAAAACTTGTCACACTGAGATGTTTAATTTCTTTTCTTTTTTTTTTTAAATTTATTTGTTTATTTGAAAGTTGAAGTTACACAGAGAGAGAAGGAGAAAGGTCTTCCATCTGCTGGTTTGCTCCCTAGATGACTACAAAGACCAGAGCTGAACTGATCCTAAGCCAGGAGCTTCTTCCTGGTTTCCCACGAGGGTGCAGAGGCCCAAGGGCTAGGGCCATCTCTTACTGCTTTCCCAGGCCATAGCAGAGAGCCAGATGGGAAGTGGAGCAGCCGGTTCTTGAACCAGCGCCCATGTGGGATGCTGGCACTGCAGGCAACAGCTTTACCTTCTATACCACAGTGCCGGCCCCGTGATATTTAATTTCTAAAGTTTTTTTTTTTAAAGAAAGGCTCTTTTCACCCTGAATAGTGGAGAGAAAACCACCAAATCAGATAGTTCTGAAGGGATGTACTTCAGTATTCTTTCACAGTAACTTGAATTACAGCAGTTCCTGGTTCCGCAGAAGCGACGCTGCCTGACTTTTCTTCCCCTGATGCCGTTTTTGTAGGAGGTGTCCCTCGCACTCCAGTGAGGCAGAAGATGAATGCCATGTGCCGTTCCTTGAAGATGCTGAACGTTGCCAGGCTCAATGTAAAGGCCCAGAAGTTACAGCCGGATGGCAGTCCAGACGTGGCTGGGGAAAAGGGGATCCCAAGGATGGCTGGTGGAAGAGCAGCAGATAAGCTGGAAGACAGAGGGAGGACATTAAGAAGTTCTAAACCCAAAGGTACTCCTCCAGCCTGTAGCATTCTGCTGTCTGCGTTTACTCCTTTGTAGTCTGCATGTTTTAAAATGAGCCTTCGTATCATGTCCCTTAATTGATTGCTTGGATATCTGCTTCATGCCCCAAAGTATGTTACGGCAAATACAATGAAAGCATCCTATCCTTAGATTTCTGATCTAACTGTAGAGACAAAACTGAGGAACTATTCGTATCTAGAAGAACCACGAATCTAAAAGAGGAAATACATGCCCATGTGGGAGCCAACAGAGGGAAGTTCGAAGGTCAGGGCTCAGATCAACAGAGAAGACTTCTAAAACACTGGAGGTCAGGCTGCACTTCCAAGAATGAGCAGCAGTTAGAGGGCAGACAGGTATAAGAAGAGTGTCCCATCTGCGGGATCAGCTAAGCGGAGTCCCCGAGGAGAACCAGGCTGGGCCATAGGACATTGGTTAAGGAAGTCTTCCTTTTGTGAGTAGAGCGAGAGGAAAAGGTTCTTGAATGATCTAGGGCTGGGCTTTTTGAGGTCTTACAGAGGTGGGCAGAAGAATTTAGTTGCGCTGTTTTTATTTTCCTATTTGCTGTTTTTTCCTTTTTTTTTTTTCCTGGTAAATAGATGGAATTACAGTGTGTTTCTTACTGTCATTGTACATTCTTAACTCAGTGATAGTGCTAGTCCTGTGGGATGAGCGTGAACACAGCTTGTCAACTCTGGCAGTGATTGTATGATGCCACCTTTGAGCTCTTTTGGAAATTCCAGATGAAGGTTTCTGCTCCTTTTAAAGGTTCTTCCCGGGGCCGGCGCTGTGGTACAGTGGAGTAAGCCTCTACCTGCAGCGCTGGCATCTCATATGGGCACTGGTTCGTGTTCCGGCTGCTCCTCTTCAGATCCAGCTCCTGCTAACGTTCCTGGGAAAGCATTGGAGGGTGGCTCAAGTGCTTGGGCCCCTATACCCACATGGAAGACTTGGAAGAGCCTCCTGGCTCTTGGCTTCAGATCAGTCCAGCTCTGGCTATTACAGCCATTTAAGGAGTGAACGAGGGGATAGAAGAGTTTGCTCTCTGTCTCTCTTGCTCTCTGTCTGAAACTCTGCCTCTCAAATAAATAAAATCTTCTTTAAAAAAAAGAAAAGGTTCTCCCTGTTGTGGAGCACTAGATCCAAAGAGGATAATCAGCTTGAGTAAGACAGAGCATTTTTATTTATTTATTTATTTAAACAGGCAGAGTTAGACAGTGAGAGAGACAGAGAGAAAGGTCTTCCTTCTGTTGGTTCACCCCCCAAATGGCTGCTGCGGCCAGCACCATGCGCTGATCTGAAGCCAGGAGCCAGGTGTTTCTCCTGGTCTCCCAAGCGGGTGCAGGCCCCAAGCACTTGGGCCATCCTCCACTACCTTCCCAGGCCACAGCAGAGAGCTGAACTGGGAGAGGGGCAACTGGGACAGAATCCAGCACCCCAACTGGGACTAGAACCCGGAGTACCAGCGCCACAGGTGGAGGATTAGCCTAGTGAGCCGCGGCACCAGCCATGGCAGAGCATCCTTAATGAGCTGGTAAAGGTAGGTGAGAATCTGGGTGATTGATAGATACCTACCTGCAAGGGAGAGCAAACACAGCAGTATTAAAGATAAGATGGTTTTCATGTAACTTCTAAACTAGATCCAGAAATAAACCGTCATAACAGTGGTAAAATGACAGAGGCAGCCCAGTAATAGGAAAAGGATAATCTTTTCACACATGATGCTAGAACAACTGCATATCTATGGAAAAAAATTTGACCTTCCCTCTTATTAGTTATCTGCTTTTTCTCTTTTTTTCATTTCTAACATTGTTGATTTATGACTTTTTTTCCTCTCCATTTTGTTTAGCTTATCTTTTTTGAAAAATGTTTTATTTCATAATTAGCTTTTACTATTTTGGACTGGTTCAGTAAATGTGGTCTGTAACATATTGCTTCTTTAATATTTGCTGCAACCTGACCTAGTATGTGGTCAAGTTTTAATATTCCATGTGTAGTCGAAAGTAATGTGTAATCTCTAATTGTTGAGCACTTGGTTATTAATGTTTGAATATTCAATATTCTTGGCCATTTTTTAAATTTGTCTTTTATCCATTACTGAGATGGTTATATTAGTCTTTCTCCATTTCTATTGTCAGAATTCCCTTGTGATTCTTCTAGTTTTACATCATATCTTTTGAGACTTTCTTGTTAGGTTCGTGCAAGATCATAATTATTTATATCTTCCTTGCTCTTATTAATAACCACTTTATTTCTAATAACTTTATACCTTAAGGTTATTAACATTTTCAGTGTTTCTTTGTCATTATGTTTTGGATATATCTTTGTAAAAAGCATACATTTTAAAAAGTCCAATCTGATAATTTCTTCTTAACTATAGCAGGTTTGTCAGTAAATGCTCACAGTCATGATTACTGACTAGTTCAGGTGTATTACTAGTATGTTATTTTGTTGAAAAACTATCTTTTTATCCATTGTATTCCCTTTCCCCCTTTCTCGAAGACCCATTGGCTGTGTTAATGTGGCTCTGTAATCTGTTCCATTGACCTGTTTGTTTATTCTTTTGCCGATACCACACTTCCGTAGCTTTATATAAGTCATGACATCAGTCCTCTGACTTTGTTAATCATGTCAGTGTTGAGTTAACTTTGCTGGCTGGATCTCTGGCTTCTACATGTAAACTTTAGAATCAGTTTGTGGATCCATAAAGTAACTTCCTGAAAGTTTGGGAGGGCATTGAATCTGTAGACCAAGTTGAGAAGAATTGAGATCTTGACACATTGCGTCTTCTATGCACAAACATGCAACCTTGTTGTGACTGCTTGTTAGTTCCAGCAGTTGTTGACTCTTGGATTTTCTATGCAGACAACCATATCATCTGTGAACAAAGACAGTTTTATTTCTTCCTACCCTTACATTTTTACTGATTCACTTGATTTGCAAAGCCCTAAACTAATCACCTCTCTCCACACTTTCTTAATCTCAACATTGTAGACGTTTTGGGCCAGATGCTTCTTTGTGGTGAGGGCTGTCCCACTCACAGTTGGATGTTTAGCTCCCTGGCCTCTACATAGTCAATACCAGTAACAGCCGCCACTCCTCACCACCAGCTGGGATAATCCAAACGTAGCCAAATTAGCCCTAAGAGGTAGACATCTCCCCTAGTTGACAACCAGTGGTTTAAATTAAACAAAAGGGCTTGAGCTGGATGTGATAATCAATTTTCCTTTTTTCACAGATTTTAAAACTGAGGATGAACTACTGTCTTACATACATGAAAATTATCAAAAGACTGTGGCCTCAGGAGAAATCACATTGTGTTCGTGTGCTCGGAACATAATCTCCACCATTAAAGTGTTCCTGAAATCAAAAGGCATCAAGGAATTAGAAGTAAGAGTCCAGATGTCGTTGCCTGTTATAGATGCAGTGGTGGTTTGCTTCATACATGCTGGGGGATGTCTGTTATGCTATGTGTAATGCAGGGATGATAAGATGAGCAAGGGAGTGAAGTGATTGTAGCTCCAGATCCGAGAAGGTAAACACAATGACTGGTAAGGCAGAGATCAAAGAAGTGGTGTGAGTACATCAGTTACGTGTCTTTTTCTCCTAAGGAAAGCTGTTTGGCTCATGTGAACGCCATTGTGTGTTTTTGTTTTTTGTTTTTTTTTTTTTTAAATCCCAGCTGTACTTTAAACTCACCTGGAAACTTTTTTTAGAATGTTGATGCCAGGACTGGTGCACTAGGTTAATCCTCTGCCTGTGCTGTCGGCATCCCATATGAGTCCCAGCTGCTCCTCCTCCGATCCAGCTCTCTGCTATGGCTGGGAAAGCAGTAGAAGATGGCCCAAGTACCTGGGCCCCTGCACCTGCATGGCTTCTGGCTTCAGATCAGCCCAGTTACTGCTGTTGCAGGCATTTGGGGAGTAAACCAGCAGATGGAAGACTTTTCTCTCTCTCTGTAACTCTACCTCTCAAATAAATAAATAAAGCCAGGTTGATGCGTGGCTTCCTCCAGATGAATTGAAACAGATTTTGCGTTGAAACCAGACAGCTATACTTTGAAAAAGCTCCCAGGATCCTTACACACAGGATTCTCTGCACCTCTCTTTTAGACCAGGTTGTTATCATTTCTGTTCATGTTTAGTGGTGAAAGCAGAAAAGCAGGGCTCTTTCTGTGTGATGAGCATAAAGAGTCACTACTTTGTAGAATCTTTCCTTTAAAAAAAAAAAAGATTATCTATTTTTTTTTTTTGAAAGGTGGAGTTACAGAGAGAGTGGGAGAGTCAGAGAGATTTTGCATCCTCTGCTTTACTCCCCAAATGGCTGCAACAGCCAAGAGCTTCATCTGGCCCATGAGGATGTAGAGAACGAATTACTTGGTCATCTTCTGCTGCTTTCCCAGGCACATTAGTAGGGAGCCAGATCAGAAGTAGAGCAGCTAGGACTTGAACCTGCATCCATATTGGATGCTGGTGACACAGGTGGCAGCCTAACTTACTACACCACAAAACTGGCCCCCAAAACCATCCATTTAAGATAGTTTAAATCTACAGACTTGCTGTATCCATGCATATTTGCTCAAAAATACTTTTTTGCAATTTTTTAAAAGAAGAATATTTGTTTCACTATTTTTCATCCAAATGAAAGAATAGAGAAATTTGTAACATACTTCTCATTTTAAGGTGTTAGTCAAATGTGAAAGAAATTAAAAATAGCAAGTAGCTTACTATTTGATTAAAATTTTATATTTTCAGGTAACTTGTCTGAATCAAGTAAAAAGTAACTTCTTAAAAACGAGCAAAAGTCTTCGACAGAATCTAGGGAGAAAGCTGGATAAAGAAGACAAAGTCAGAGAGTAAGTTCCTGCCTTTTAACTCTTAAAATATTATCCCGAGGGGCTGGTGCCGTGGTACACTTGGTTAATCCTCTGCCTGTGGCGCCAGCATCCCATATGGGCGCCAGGTTCTAGTCCCCATTGCTCCTCTTCCAGTCCAGCTCTCTGCTGTGGCCTGGGAGGACAGTGGAGGATGGCCCAAGTGCTTGGGCGCCTGCACCTGCATGGGAGACCAGGAGAAGCACCTGGCTCCTGGCTTCGGATTGGCGTAGCGCCGGCCATAGCGGCCATTTGAGGGGTGAACCAATGGAAGGAAGAATTTTCTCTCTATCTCTCACTGTCTATCTGTCAAATAAATTTTAAAAAATCTAAAAAATAAATATTATCTCAAAACAAAGCTCTGAGGTGATATGTGTCAGTTTAAAATTGATTGCCCTTTGCTGGTTTTTTGTGATCCTACCTAATGACCGCCTCGGTTAGAGAAAACAGTGGTTCTTTTCCTTTTTAGCTCTTCCTCAAATAAATAGATGCATGCTTGAAGAAGGCGCTTTTACCTAAGTGGCATTCGCAGTAGATAATGACCAAATGGTTTCTTCTGCCCAGATGCCAGCTCCAGGTGTTTCTGCGTTTGGAGCTGTGTGTGCAGTGCCCTTCAGTACTTGGAAGTCCTGAGGATCAGGAGCACACGGTGGAGGAGGCAAGTGTACAGCTCAGTGCCGGCGGGAATGTGGCCTGGGTGCCTGAGCTTCTATGCGGAGGGCATTCGGTGACTTCTCACCTTTCCCTCAGGTGACAGACTTGCTGCGCATGTTGTGCCTCACTGAGGACTCTGCGTACCTGTCCAACTTTCTGGAGGAAATTTTGAGACTGTAAGTTTGCTGGCGACTACCTTTACAATCGTCTTACTGAATGAGCTACGTGTGCTGTCGTCTCCGCATTATGGGATTGTCAGGGGTGAGACGGTAACTCTGTTCCACGTTTCCCCCATCTGCCCCGCAGGTACATTGACTCGATCCCAGAGACGCTGGGAAACCTTTACGACAGCCTCGGGTTTATGATTCCTCAGAAGCTGGCTGGCGTCCTTCCTACAGACTTTTTCAGCGATGACTCCATAACACAAGAGAGCAAATCACCGCTTCCTTCCGTGCCTCTCCTGCCGAGTTCTCACAGATCAGTGTCGGGCAGCACCGAATCAGAGCAGCTGGAAGAGCTGCGAACCAGATCAGCCAAGAAGAGAAGGTGAGTCGTATGTGTATGTAACCCTGATCGAAGGGCGCAAAGAGCAAAAGCGGTCAGACCTCCTGCTCACTACACTTTACAGTGACCTCTAGGCCTCTCTAGCACTCTTTGAAACTGCTAACTTTTTTTGTTTTTGTTTTAAATGTATTTGGAAGAGCACAGAGAGGGAGAGAAAAAGACTGGTTCTATTCACTGGTTTACTCCCTAAATGGCCACAATGACTAGGCCTGGGCCACGCTGAAGCCAGGAGACTGGAACTCCATCCAGGTCTCCCACATGGGAGCAGGGGCTCAAGCACTCAGGCCATTCTTCACTTCTTTCCCAGGCACATTAGCAGGGAGCTGGACTGAAAGTAGAGCCACTGGGACTTGAACCACCCTCATGTGCAATGCTGACATCGCAGGGGCAGGTCAACCCACTAGGCTGCAGTGCTGGCCCCTGAAACTTTTGTTTTAGACTAGCCAAGACATCCCCCTCCCCTTTTTTTTTTCTTTTTAAAAGATTTTATTTATTTATTTGAAAGGCAGAGTTAGAGAGAGAGGTCTTCCATCTACTAGTTCACTCCCCAAATGGCCTCAACGGCAGGAGTGGACTGATCTGAAGCCACTCCTGAGCTTCTGGGTCTCCCACACAGGAGGGGCCCAACCACTTGGGCCATCCTCTACTGCTTTCCCAGGACACAGCAGAGAGCCAGATTGGAAGAGGAGCAGCTGGGACTCAAACCAGTGCCCATATGGGATGTCAGGGCTACAGACAGAGGCTTAGCCCACTATGGCACAGTGCTAGCCCCAACGGCTTCCCTCTTTACCATCACATTTACAGAGGTCTTGGCAATATTAGTGTCAGATAGGTGACAGTTGTTAGCTAGAAGAACTAGATACTAATTTTTTCCCCTAAAGATTTATTTATTTGAAGGGCAGAGTTAGTACCAGAGGAAAGACAGAGATCTTCCATCCTCTGGCTCACCCCCCAATGGCCACAGTGAGCAGGGTTGGGCCACCTAGAGCCAGGAGCGTCATCTGGTCTCCCATGTGGAGCAGGGGCTTGAGCACTGGGCCATGTTGCTCTGCTTCCCAGGCAGACGCATCAGCAGGGAGCTGGATCAGAAGTGGAGCATTTGGGACTTGAACTGGTGCCCATGTGGGGTGCCAGTGCTGCAGCCGGTGGCTTAACCTGCTGTGCTACAGCACCGGCCCCTATATTTTAAGTTTTTAGTGAAATAAATCTGAGTCCTCTGAAAGATTAATATATTAACCCAAGAAGCTCATGGAATCAAGTGAATTATTTGCACTGTTATAATTCTGACAAAGTCCAGTTGTCTTTGTCCATTGGGTGTATTGAATTAGTAGTTGAATCACAGACGCTAACTGTGGAGTTGCTAACACAGCATCTGACATTCCCTGTGTACTCTAGGGAGTGCATGACATTTATGTTGTAGTTCACAAAGCCCTTCTTTACCATCCCCGTGGGGTCTTTCAGCAACTGGGAAGGAGCCTCTTATCTATGTGCAACTTGTAGCTAGTGTGTCTTGACTGTTTCTTTCTATTTTTAAAGGAAAAATGCATTAATAAGACATAAAAGCATTGCAGAGGTTTCACAGAATCTTCGACAAATTGAAGTTCCCAAAATGTCCAAGAGAGCTACAAAAAATGTAAGTAATCTCTTGTAGAGGTGAAATGGCACTTGGCAGTTACTCCTTCCAGCTCTAGTTGACACAATAAACAAGAATGAGAAGCAGCTTGCCTACTTTAAAAAAAAAAAAAGATTTATTTATTTATTTGAAAGAATTACACACAAAATAGAGGCAGAGAAAGAGAGATAGAGGGAGGTCTTCCATCCGCTGGTTCACTCCCCAATTGGCTATGACGGCTGGAGCTGCAACCATCCGAAGCCAGGAGCCAGGAGCTTCTTCTGGGTCTCCCATGCAAGTGTAGGGGTCCAAGGACTTGGGCCATCTTCCACTGCTTTCCCAGGCCATAGCAGAGAGCAGGGTTGGAAGTGGAGCAGCTGGGACTCGAAACTGGCGCCCATGTAGGATTCCAGCACTGCAGGCGGCGGCTTTACCCGCTACGCCACAGCACCGGCCTTCCTTGTCTGCTTTTAAGAAATAGCAAAAATAGAGGCCGGTGCTGTGGCGCAGTGGGTTAATGCCCTGGCCTGAAGCGCCGGCATCCCATATGGGCACCGGTTCTAGTTCTGGCTGCTCCACTTCTGGTCCAGCTCTCTGCTATGGCCTGGGAAAGCAGTAGTAGATGGCCCAACTCCTTGGGCCCCTGCACCCATGTGGGAGACCTGGAAGAAGCTCCTGGCTTTGGATTGGCTCAGTTCCGGCTGTTGCAGCCAAATGGGGAGTGAACCAGCAGATGGAAGACCTCTCTCTCTCTGCCTCTCCTCTCTATGTATAACTCTGACTCTCAAGTAAAAAATAAATAAATCTTAAATAGCAAAAATAATGCCAGTATTTTTTATGAAACTGTATAAAACTCGAATTTGAGGAATAAACAAATATAAATTTGTTAAGAGATTTACCATTTTATTCAGAAATGTGATAGAGGAAATATGAAGAAAAATGACAATTAAGAATGAGTAAATTAATTCAGAAATCCTTAATGTGAGAAAACTCCCAAAGCAATAACTAAGCAAAGAAGTCACTGAACTAATATACAGTTACAAAAGGACTGTGATTACCTAACAGGAAGTCCTTCTCTGTACTTCATGTTTTATTTCAATAACAAGTTTTTAGGAAAAGAAGACCGTCGTGAAACCAGGTGGTCATTGGGTTTTCTGTGGAAGAAGATACAGGAATTGAGGATTTTACTGGTGGCAAAGAAAAAGAAAAATAGCTGAGGATCAGTTCACTGAGTATAATTAATGTCTTGCAGAGCAGAGAAGGGAGACTAAAAATGACACACGGGACCTATGTGAGAAGGGTTAAATTCTCTGAGAATCAGCAGGACAAGCATTAACCGCCTCCGTAGCAGCTGGTTCTGTGGTTCTAGCTGTTTAGAGCCGCTCTCTGGAGTTGGAGGTGGGATTTCTCTGAGTTGGTGGTGTTCACATTCTTACTACCCCTTGCCCATGAATAAAGTGCACGTCTTGGGTGTTTTGTAATCCTGATTGAAGGATGCAGAATCGAAAAGTGGACAGGAGCAGTGGTCAGACCTCCTTTCTCACTGGATTTCATAAGTGACCTGAAGGCCTTTCTGGCACTCTTGCAGACTTGTTTTAGACTGGCCAACACAGTTTTATGATCAGATTTACTGAGGTCGGGTTTAACTTTGGTTAATAAAGAATTTTTTTTCCCGTGTCCAAGTCAGTACCATAGATAAGTGCCAGAATTGGAATGACCAGATGTTAAGTTGTTACAGACTGAGTCTGAGTCTCTGGAGGATCTGTGCAGTAACTCAGGAAGCAGTGAGATCATAGCCTAGGTGTAGACGCTTACTGTTCGTTACATCATGTATATAATTCCTTTGCGTATCTTAACTTCAGAAGAGCACAGTGGTCTTCACAAGATTTGATTGTGCTACTCCAGTACCTCCAGAATGTACTCACTTAGTTTTTCTTTGGTTATATGGACTAGCAAGCGTTGAGAAACTTTTCCTGTGAAGCACTGGTTAACAAGTGTTCACGTCTTTGTGAGCCGTGCAGTATGTGTCACGTCTACTGTTGCAGGGGAGAGCAGCCAGAGACGACATGTAAGCTAAGCGGTGTGACTGTGTCAGTAATGCTTATTTTCAGAAATAAGAGTGGCCGAATTTGCTCTACAAGCTGTAGTTCGCCGATCCCTGTTTTAGGGAATCTGGTGTATGACATATTTTCATAGTTGTAATTTACCTCTTTAAAACAGTTATTGCCGGACAATATAAATAACTGAGGATTATTACATGACATATCTTAGCAGCAAGACCTTGGTTTTGTATCACTAAGATCAATTAAGTTTCTCTGTGTATGAAAGTTCTTCAACTATTACAGTGGCAAATTGAATACACATACTATTGCCTTGTTTAGGTGTATCAGGAGTTCAGACTCTGCAGTCTTGCTCTATAGTAGCTAGTAGAGAACAGTTGGATGTAAAGCTGTTCCTACATGTATATTCGCCCTCTAACTAGTCTATATGACTCTCCACTCTTTTACAGGCAGCATGGGGAATAAAAGATATACATGATCATCATTAAAAAGTTATTCATTAAGTTAAAGTCAGAGTGCTCTTCTCCATCTATTCTTCAGAAGTAATCCCTTTAGAGAGTCTGTTAAGTGTATCCAGACCGCGTCCTGTATAGGCCAGTCGCAGGAAGATTTACACACATCTAATCACACACATATTCAAAAATGTTTTTGGGGGCAGCATTGTAATGTAGCCGGTTTATCTGTCACCTGCAATGCCAGCATCCCATATGGGCACTGGTTCAAGTCCTGGCTGCTCCAGTTCCAATCCAGCTCCCTGCTAATGTGCAGGGAAAGCAGTGGAAGTAGGTCCAGGTGTTTGGGCCTCTGAACTCATGGGGGATACCCAGAAGAAGCTCCTGGCTTCAGCCTGGCTCAGCCCTGACCGTTGCAACCATTTAGGAAGTGATCCTGCAAATGGAAAATATCTCTTTCTGTCTCTCCCTCTCTCTAACTCTACCCTGCAAATAAATAAATCTTTTAAAAAATGATTTCATCTACTATGCTTAGACTTCCCAGAGGTTTGTAGGTTAATTTGAAAGAATGACAGAGAGGGAGAAACAAAGAGCTTCCATCCACTGATTCACTCCCCAAATGACTGATCCAGGCCAAATGCAGGAGCTCAGAACTCCATCTGGGTCTCCCATGCAGGTGCAGGGGCCCAAGCACTCGGGCCACCTTCCACTGCTTTCCCAGGCACATTAGCAGAAAACTGGATCAAAAGTAGAGTAGCCAGGTCTTGAACTGGCATTCAAATGGAATGCCAGATCACAAGTGGAGGTTTAATCCATGCTTGTGTGTGTGTGTGTGTGTGTGTGTGTGTGTGTGTTATTTATTTATTTGAAAGAGTTACAGAGAAGGAGAGAGAGAGGTCTTTCATCCGCTGGTTCACTTCCCAAATGGCCACAACAGTTAGAGCTGAACTGATCTGAAGCCAGGAGCCAGGATCTTCTTCCAGGTCTCCCACATGGGTGCAGGGGTGGCTTTACCCGCTACCCCACAGCACCAGCCCCTTCACCTTTTAATATCTGCACTAGAGAGATATATAATTTATTTCACCCTTTATGGACATTTATGGTACTTTTTATTTTTTATTATTAGAGTGTAGTAACGACCGTCTATGGGACATAACATATTTCTGTGTGCTTACTCTTTGTCTCATGATTCCCTATAGGGGGGGTTTGTGTGGAATTTTACTCTGTTTTCAGTCATGCTATCTAAATGTTCCTACTGGATTTTCTCATCTTCCAGGAGAGCACTTGCCCTGCCCTTCAGCAGCCTCCGCCTCCAGGGAAAGATACAGGACAAGGTAGGCTTTGTTTTCTCAGCATGTACCTGATTCACAAGAATAACACATTTACTTTTATTACATGCATTTAAGCAACTGAATTGAATTATAAATCATTGGTTAATAAAATATGTCCAAATACCATGCCCTTTGAGAATCAGACATTCATATGTTCTTAACATGTTACACTACAAAACTGCCTGAAATCTTTTTTTTTTTAATATTTATTTTATTTATTTGAAAGATGGAGTTACAGAGATAAGTAGAGAGAGAGAGGCCTTCCATCTGCTGGTTCACTCCCCATTTGGCTGCAACAGCTGGCGCTGAGCAAATCTGAAGCCAGGAGCTCTTTCAGGTCTCCCACATGGGTGCAAGGACCCAAGGACTTGAGCCATCCTCCGTTGCTTTCCCAGGCTCATTAGCAGGGAGCTGGATCGGAAGTGGAGCAGCTGAGACTTGAGCCGGCACCCATATGGGATGCTGGCTCTGCAGGCCAGGGCCTTTACCTGATGCTCCACAGCATCAGCCCCACCTGGAATCTTTAAGAACAGCATTATCCTGAAAGTTAAAAAAAAAAAAAAAAAAAAGCAATGGGATTGCATTTGTTTTTAAATTTTCTATTTATTACTTATTTGAAAGGCAGGCAGACAGAGATGGCCTATCTGCTGGTTCACTCTAAATGCATGCAACAGCCAGGCTAAAGCCAGGAGCTGGAAACTCAATCCAAGTCTTCCATGTGAGTGGCAGAGACTAAGTACTGAGCCATCACCTGCTGCCTCCCAGGATGCAATCAGAAAAAAGCTGGAGTTGGAGTGGAGCCAGGAGTCAAACCAAGGCACTCTGATATGGAATATGCGTGTCCCAGTGGTGTCTTAACCACTATCCCAAACACCTACAATCCCAAGATGGAACTGTTCTAGGTGAAAGGCTTTCAAGCATGCCAACTAAATGCACTCCAGGGTCCCTATTTGGATCTTAAATTTAGGGGGGAAAGCCATAAAAGATATTATTGAAACAAATAGGGAAGTTTAGGAAGGACTGCATGCTAGGTAATATGGTATCAATTAAAGATGTTTTTAAAATTTTTACTTGAGGGAGAATGCTCATCCTCTGGTTCACTCCCCAAGCTATCCACAACAGCCAAGGTAGAGCTAAGCCAGGGCCCTAGCCAGGAACTCAATCCAGGTCTCGTATGTGGGTGAGAGGAACCCAGTTATTTGAGTCATCACCACTGACTCCCAGGTTCTGTGTCGGTGGGAAGCTGGAGTTGAAAATCAAACTTGGCAGGAGCCGGCACTGTGGTGTAGCGGGTAAAGCCACCGCCTGCAGTCTTGGCATCCCATATGGGCACTGCTTCGAGTGCCAGCTGCTCCACTTCCAATCCAGCTCTGTTATGGCCTGGGAAAGCAGTAGAAGATGGCTCAAGTCTTTGGGCCCTTGCACCCACGTGGGAAGACCTGAAGGAAGCTCCTGGCTCCTGGCTTCAGATCGGCACAGCTCCAGCGTTTGCGTCCATCTGGGGAGTGAACCAGCAGATGGAGGATCTCGCTCCCGCTCGTTCTTTCTCGCTCTTTTGTCTGCCTCTCCTTCTCTCTGTGTGTAACTGCCTTTCAAAATAAATAAATCTAAAAAAAAAGGAAAGAAAATCAAACTCAGGTACTTAACTACTAGGCAAAATGCCCACCTACCCAGGAAGTAAGGAGTTGTATTGTCTACAGCTAAATATCCAGTGTCCTGGGAATAACTGTACATGTGGAGAGAGATGAAGGGAGAAAGCAGATGTTGACAACTGGTGAATTTTCGTGATGTCTATGTGTTTCTTTTGTTACTTGCAATTTTCTGTGGGTATTCAACTTTTCAAAATGTTGGGGGATGAAACTGTATAAATACAAATACAACACATCTAGACAACGTAGATGTGTTGGACATATTCCTGGAAGGATACAAACTACTGAAAACAGACGACATAAGAAATCTCAATAAATAGATCTATAACAGTTTAAAGACTTTAATTTGTTTATCAAAAGCTTCCCACAGAGAAACACCAGGACTAGATGGCTTCACTGCTGAATTCTACCCAACATTTAAAAAAGAATGAACATGCTAGCATTTCGTGTGGTCAGTTGATTTGACCGGGAGGAGCCAAAGCAATTCATTAGGAATGAATAATCTTGACCAACTGGTACAGCAATTAAGTCCCCAGTTGGGATTCTCACATTTCATATCAGAGTGCCTGGTTCAGTCCCAGCGGTTCCGCTTCGCATTCCACTTCCTGCTAATGCGTACCCTGTGAAGTATCAGGTGGTCGCTCAAGTACTTGGTTCCTGCCGTCCACTTGGGAAACCCTTATTGAATTCTGAGCACCTAGCTTTGTCTTTGCCCATCCCCAGCTGCTGCAGGCACTGAGGGAATAAACCAGAAGATGGAAGATGTCTGTCCATCTGGCTCTTTGTCTCTTTGCTTTGCAAATAAAATGAAAATACATTTTTAAAACAAAAACAGTAGTGCAGAGACAATTGGATATCCACATGCAAAAGAATGACATTGGCCCTACTTCATGCAAAAATAGGACACAAAAATCAGAATTGTTTGAATTTGTAAGATTGATTTTAGTACCCTATGGGAGAGTGCTATTTAAGGAAAGCTTAATAGTAAATGTGAATATAACCTCTCTTTGGAAAACAGCTCTCTGTATTATTGTCGGTAATATGTGGTTATTTCTTCTTTTGGGTGTGTGTTTATGTGTTTGTGTATGTTTCCAGAAGTGACCAAAGTTCGGAGAAATCTCTTCAACCAAGAAGTACTATCTCCCTCAAAAAGATCTCTGAAGCGGGGGTTGCCCAGAAGCCACTCTGTATCAGCTGTTGAGGGTCTGGAGTATAAACCGGACAGAAGGGCCAGAGGTACGTGTTTCATTCGTCATCGAGGAGGAGCCCTTTCTGCAGGACAGTAGCCGTGCTCCCTCTTCCATTCCTGGCTGAGTGATTTGAGTCCTTGGCTTTCTCAGTTTTGTTCAGCCTTTCAGTGAACTCACTTTTGGTTTCATTGGATTTTCTCCATGTGTTTTTTTTTTTTTTTTTTAAGCTTTATTTAATTTTTTTTTTTTTTTTTTTTTTTTTTTTTTTGACAGGCAGAGTGGTCAGTGAGAGAGAGAGAAAGGTCTTCCTTTGCTGCTGGTTCACCCCCCAAATGGCTGCTGCGGCCAGCACCCTGTGCTGATCTGAAGCCAGGAGCCAGGTGCTTCTCCTGGTCTCCCATGGGGTGCAGGGCCCAAGCACTTGGGCCATCCTCCACTGCATTCCTGGGCCACAATAGAGAGCTGGCCTGGAAGAGGGGCAACCAGGACAGAATCCGGTGCCCCAACCGGGACTAAAACCTGGTGTGCAGGTGCTGCAAGGTGGAGGATTAGCCTAGTGAGCCGCGGCGTCGGCCTCTCCGTGGTTTAGTAATCTTGATTTCCTTCCCTCTACTTGCCATGATTTTTAGCTTGTTCTTCTAGTTTCTAGGTGAAGGTTAAGTTATCGATTTGAGATCTTTCTTTGTTAATACAGATGTTAACAGCAACAAATTCCCCTCCCAGCGCTGCCTTAGCTGTGTTGTGGAGTATGTGTTCTCTTCATTTTCATTTCAGAATATTTTCTGACATCCTTTGTGACTTCTTCTCTGACCCATTGGTTATTTAGTAGTGCGTTAGTTTCCAAGTAATTGAGGTTCCCACATTCTCTTCTGTTAATTGATTTCTGGTTTCAGTCTTTTCAAAAAAATTTTTAAAGACTTATTTATTTTTATTTGAAAGAGTTACAGAGAGAGAGGAGAGGCAAAGGAGAGAGGTCTTCCATCTGATGGTTCACTCTCCAATTGGCCACAAATGGTCAGAGCTGCACCTATCTGAAGCCAGGAGCCAGGAGCTTCTGGGTCTCCAACATGGGTGCAGGGGCCCAAGGAGTTGGGCCATCTTCTACTGCTTTCCCAGGCCATAGCAGAGAGCTGGATGGGAACTGGAGTAGTGGGACAAGAACCGGTGCCCATATGGGATGCCAGCGCCGCAGGTGGAGGATTAACAAAGTGCCACAGTGCCAGCCCCTCAAATTTATTGAAACTTGTTTTATGGCTTAACATATGGTCTGTCTTGGAAAGTGTTCTATGTGTGTTTGGGAAGAAAGTGTGTTCTATTCTTGTTGCATAAAATTTTCTATAGATGTGTGTAGATCGAGTTGTTTATGGTGCTGTTCAGGTCTTAGGTCTCCTTATTGAACTTATGTTTGTTCCAATTGTTACTGAAAGTTGAGTATTAAAATCTCCAAGTATTACTGTTAAATTATCTATTTCTCCCTAATTCTGTCAGATTTTGCCTCATATATTTGACACTCTCTTGTCAGATGTGCATTATTTTTATCTTCTTGATGGATAAATTTTTTATCGATGAGTAACATACTTTGTCTTTCATTACCATTTTTGACTTAAAATCTCTCCTGGAGTCTGGCAGGAGTGTGACCACTCAGCTCTTCTGCACAGAATATCCTTTGCTGGCCGGCACCATGGCTCAATAGGCTAATCCTCTGCCTTGCAGCGCCAGCACACCGGGTTCTAGTCCTGGTCGGGGTGCCGGATTCTGTCCCGGTTGCCCCTCTTCCAGGCCAGCTCTCTGCTGTGGTACGGGAGTGCAGTGGAGGATGGCCCAAGTTCTTGGGCCCTGCACCCCATGGGAGACCAGGAGAAGCACCTGGCTCCTGCCTTTGGATCAGTTCAGTGTGCCGGCTGCGGCAGCCATTGGAGGGTGAACCAACGGTAAAAAGGGGAAAACCTTTCTCTCTCTCTCTGTCTCTCTCTCTCTCACTGTCCACTCTGCCTGTCCAAAAAAAAAAAAAAAATCCTTTGCTGTTCCTTCACTCTGAACCTCTGTGTCTTTGTATGTATGAGTCTCCTATAGACAGCGTATATATCATGTATTTTTATTTCACTCTGCCAATTTCTGTTTTTTAACTGCAATGTTTAATCTGCTTGCATTTAATGTGTTGACTAAGGAAGAACTTAGCCATTTTATATTTGTTTTCTGTGTATTTTATGTCTCTGTTTCCTTGAATACATTGTGATGTGTTAGTCCTGACAAGTGAGCACTATTCATGTTCTCGGGATTGCTTATTAGAGAAATAACTATAATATTTTCACATCAGCTTCTGCCAGTCATCTCTGATAGTATCTCTAATCTAGTATGTGATGACTGAGTCCTGTGAGCCCAGAACTTAGCCAAAGACGGTTCAGACCCAGCCCAACTGGGTAGTAAGCCTAAACTGCTCCCTCCACCTTGCTGCCACTTCTTGATAAGGTTCGATGAAATTTATAACTGAAACTCCTTTTACCTTTTAGGTTATCACAAACTGCTGACAAAGAGTGTGGCTGAAACTCCAGTACATAAGCAGATCTCCAGAAGGCTGCTTCATAGACAGATCAAAGGCAGGTGAGGAACACCACGCCACCCTCTTCACCATCTTGTGGGCCGCTGTGGCCTTCCCTTGACCTTCAGTGACTTAATTCTGAGCTGTGTGGCTCATCACCAAATAGCGTCCCATAAGCTCTCACGGATGGTGGGAGAACCATACAGGACATGCAGTTGTCTGGCCGCCTGCACCCACGTTGCCATCGTCAGCGGTTCTTCCCTGTTTGTTGAGTAGTGTTTTATCGAGTGGATATTCCACACTTTGTAAATCCATTCACGTGTGACTCAGGGAAGGTGGCTCCTTGATGGGCAAGGCTGGACGTCTGGGTTCCTGACTCAGCCTCTGCTGTTGGGATGTGGGTGGATGTGGGTGGGGTTGTAGGTTTTCTATGGCGATTGGGTGGCATAGGGCAGGGATTGCCTCAGGATTTTCTGTCCTGCTTTGACTGCCCCTTGCCTGGTTCTTTGGTTCAAGAGAGCTGTCTTTACGTGGGTGCTCTGGGTTGTCTGCTTCTCCAGCCCCCAGTCTGGGAGCTTTACTGCCCTGCTCTTCTGGAGCCCCAGGGTCCCAGCCAGGCCGCCTCTTCTCACCACCTTTCAGAGATGGCTTGTGTTTGTTTTGTGTATGGCATCTAGGGTTTGATTGATGCTTTCAAGGCAAGTAGAGAGGATGGCATCTATTGCAAGGCTCTGTCTTGCTGCTATTTGTATATATAAATTGCAAGAAATTGGTGGGTCAAGAGGCATGTATATATCTAATTAATTTCTGTATAAAGTTCTGGCAGATGGGCAGAAATTAAGGCTTTTGTCCAGAAACTTGAATGTTCTGCTCATTGTTGTAACAGTCCAACATTTAGTTATAATTTTTTTTTAAATTATCTATTTATTTTGACGGAATTAGAGGGAGAGACAGAGAGAGAGCTTCCATCTGCTGGTTCACTCCCTAGATGGCCATAATGGCTGGGCCATTCTGAAGCCAGGAGCCAAGAGCTTCATCTGGGTTTCCCATGTGGGTAGCAGGGGCCTAAACACTTGGCTGTCTTCTGCTGCTTTTCCCAGATGCATTAGCAGGATAGGAAGTAGAGCAGCCACAGTACAAACCAGTACCCTTATGGGCTGCCGGCATCACAGGTGGTGGCTTTACCTGCTGCACCACAAAGCCAGCGCCAGCATTTTGATCTCTTCCACTCTGTTACTGATCCTGGCATTGCCTTGTTGGATGAGACGCCGTCTCTCTTCTTAGTGGTGGAATCATGAGGGATACTGAATCTTTGTGCTTGTTTTTCCTTGAGGTCCTCTGATCCTGGCCCTGATATTGAAGTTGTTGAAGAGTCACCTGAAAAAGGAGAACAAGGTGAGGTTACTGACTTTTTTTTCCCTCCAGTACCTATGTATGTATGTATGTATTTGAAAGAGTGACAGAGGAGAGAGATCTTCCATTCTCTGGTTCATGCCCCAAATGCATGTAACAGCCAGGACTAAGCCAGGCTGAAGCCAGAGCCAAGAACTCCATACAAGTCTCCCACGTGGATGGCAGGGACCCAAGTACTTGTGCCTCCCAGGCACATTAGCAGGGAACTGCATCAGAAGTGGAGGCTTGGCTGGAACTCTGTGTGATGTGGGGTCTGATACGGGATGTGGGTGTCCCAAGCAGTAGCTTAACCCACTGCACCACAATGCCTTCCCCCTCACCACTTCTTTTCCACCTTCTGCTGAGCTGCTGTGGAAACCTTTGCGCACTTACTACTCAGCATATGCTGAGGTGTTTTATAGAAATTGTGTTGGCTCTGGTTGCACCATGTAGTTCAAGTATTTGAGGTGAATGTTCCTTTATTCACAATCTACTGAGAGAATTTCTGGAGAAAAAACTTCTTATGAAACAGAAATGGGATTTAAGATGAGGGCTGAACACTGTATTATACAACACGCTATGACCTATTTTAAAATTATACATGATGGCAAAGGGGTTTTGGAAAACTCTTTTTTTGTTAATTGCTCAGGTAATTCATGTTTGTTGTGGGAAAATCAGAAAGTGTAGAGAAGCCACAATTTCAAAAATCATTTGATGGGATCAGTGTTCCAGTGGTTAAGACACAGCTGGAGGTGCCTAGGAAGGCCTGGGTTCAAATCCTGGCTTCCAGTTGCAGCTTCCTGCTGGTGTGTACCCTGGCAGGCAGTGGCTGACGGCTGAGTCTCTTAAAACTGAACCATCTTGTGTATGGACATGAATGTTGCCCATTTCTGACACAAGGGAAAATGTCAGACTCGTACTTCTCCCTGCTCACTGCGGTTCTTGTTTTGCAGAATTAAATTTGAGGAGGAGTCCTCGAATCAAGCAGTTGTCATTTAGCAGGACACATTCTGCATCCTTCTATTCTTTGTCTCAGCCAAAATCCCGAAGTGTACAAAGAGTCCACTCGTTTCAGCAAGGTAAGTCAGCTACCCAAGGGCCATCCATCTTCACTGGTCTGTGCTGATCAGTGGAAGCAGCAGCATGAAATTTGACATTTCCTAACACTGAAGAAGAGGAATGATCATGTGCAGTCAAAGTTCAGGGCAGTGACCAGAGGAATAATCCATGACCCTGTAATCTGTCACCTTTCATTTCTGCAAACTGATCCTCCACAGTTGTTATGGGTAGCTGGCTCACTCAAGAGGAAAATGCCAGGGCAGCCATTGTGCTACAGCAGTTTAAGCTACAGCTTGTGACCCCAGCATCCCATATTGGAGTGTCGTTGGAGCCCAGCATTCCATATTGGAGTGTCGTTGGAGCCCATGCTGCTGCTGCACATCCAATCCAGCTCCCTGCTAATGTGCCTGGGAAAATAGCAGGTGATGGCTCAAGTACTTGGATCCCTGCCATTCATGTTGGAGACCACATAGAGTGCCTGCCTCTGGCTTTAGCCTGGCCATTGTAGCCATTTGGGGAATAAAGTGGATGGAAGATCCTGTCTCTTCACGTCTCATTCTTTCTCTCTCTTTTAAGATTTTTATTTATTTATTTGAGAGGTAGAGTTAGAGAGAGAAAAGTCTTCCATCTGCTGGTTCACTCCCTAAATGGCCGAAATGGCTGGAGCTAGGTCGATCAAGAGCCAGGAGCTTTTTCTGGGTCTCCCACATGGTTGCAGGGGCCCAAATACTTGGACCATTTTCTGCTTTCCCAGGCCATAGCAGAGAGCTGGATTGGAAGTGGAGCAGCCAGAACTAGAACTGGCGCCCATATTGGATACTGGTACTTTAGGTGGAAGTTTTAGCCCACAGTGCCGACCCTCTCTGTCTTTCAAGCAAATCTTAAAAAAGAAAAGAGGAAATTGCCCGTAATCTCCCTCCTGTGACAAAATCCTACGTGTGAATTTCCCAGGTGGAAGCTGATACGTGTTCATATGTTCTTTATTCTTTTATCCACGATTAATTAGTTTGGCTATTAAATTCACGTTTTTATGTTTGTAAATTAGCTTATTTCAGTTGCCTCCATTTCCTGACACCAGAGCTGGGGTTCATATGAAGTCTTAATGAAAATTCAGGACAACAGCATTCATTGTCGTCTTTCCTGAATGGACTGGCTGTTTGAATAATGTTGAGAAAGAATAAAAGGTTTACTGTTCTTGGTTTACAGGCCAAAGAGGAAATTCTCCAGTCCGAAATATTCGATCTCCCAAAAGGCTTCTTTTCGGGGCAGTATCTGGGATGATCAGCCCCTCAGAAAAGGGTTTAGCCCGAACTAAAAGATCTTCAGGAAGCCTGTCTGGGTCTGAGATACATACGGCGTACCAGGTATAAACCTCTATAAAGTTTACAGCACTGTTTCAGGGAACATAGGAACATCAGACAGTCAAGCAGCTGATGGATCCCTGCATGGAGTGGAGGTGTGGGTGGCTGGGTGAGCCGCTGGGAACTTAAAGCAGCAGGTTCGGCCGAGGCTGAGGCGAAGGCAAGGAGGCACGGATGATCCTGTGTAGGCTGTGGGCTTTTTTCACTGTGTCTGTTATTCTGAAATACATACCAACGTCCATCTGTGTCTGCTTGGTAGCCCACTTGATCACTAGTTAAAAACCTAGGAGTGATGCCCAGCCGCTCCCTCCCTGGGGCACGGCCAGTCGACCCATTCCTGCCCGTTTGACTGGCTCTGTCTTTTGTCTGCCTTTCTTCCTCACCCCTGAGCTCATGTCTTTGGTCAGTTCTGCCTAGAACATTCCAACAACCTCCCCCATTGCCATCTCCCAGAGGCTGTGGCGATCCTTCTGAAATGCTCATCTGTTAAATGTGTCCTTAGCTCGAAGCTCCAGAGACTCCGCCATCTGCTAATGTTTGGTTTTCCAAGTTTCTCTAAAATGGAGCCTCGTATTAGGAATCCCAGCAAGTTGCTCAGAGCGAGGGGGCAGAAGCAGAGCCAGGGAAGCGCCTGGAAAGCACAGCCCTACTACAGGACCAAGATCGTGGTCTCCCTCAGGCAGACCAGGTCCTCCGTGGTCAGGTCCCTGCCAGCCTGGCTGGCCTCAGCTCTAGCCCCCCCCGCCTCACTCCACCTCCCCAGTGCATCAGGCTGTGCGTGCACTGTCCTGCACACGGCTGCGGCTTTTCACACTTGCGCTCTTACTCGTGTTGTTTTATGTGCCCACAGACCCTCTCCCCAACTTTTCCAGCCTTTGCTGACGTCCATTCCTGAAGATCCGCTTCCTCGCTACTCCCCCGCCCCACCCCCCACCAGCTTAGACCGTCCCCTGTGCTCCATGATGCCTGGTGCCCGTCCCTGTCACTGCCTTGTCCACACTGTATTACCCATGTGTATCCCGCTGAACATGGGACTTCCTGAGAGCATCAGGAAGGTTCTGCAGGGAGATAGGCGTTTGACCTCCTCACCTGTTGCAGTTTTTAAGTACAGTTTTTTTTTGCGAGAAGGAAGGGAAGTTTTTGTTTTCTCTGAAATGTTATCTTTGCTTCTGTGCCTTATGTATCTGTATATTCCCTCCTTTGCTCCACCCCATCCCCCCTCCCCCCACATCCCCTGGCCCACAATAGGGGTTTAGTAAGCACATGCAAGGTGAAGCTGAGCACAGGAGGAGCAAGTGAATAGTTGTGATGATGCAGCTACAGGCAAAGCGTAGCTTAGTCTTAGAGCGCAAGGTATAGAAACTCTGTTCTTAGGAGAAGCGACTGATAGTGGTCGTAGAAAAGTGGTCAAGCAAAACCCGAGTGGTGTTTTGGCGAGGGAAGCTGGTCCCTGTTTGAGACTTCCAACTTCAGATCCTGCCTCTGGCTGACTAACCTTAGAGACGACTACAGCACTTCTTTAGATAATACGGGTTATAATATTCAAGCACTGAGATAAACATTTTTCTCTACAGACTCCCAAAAAGAGTTACCAGAAATCTCCGAGTTTTCCTAGAACCGCACCGGGGAGGTTCCCGCACACGCCGCAGACTCCGCCGTGTGCTGCTGATGGACCGCAGGTGCCCCCAGCGGAGAAGACCCCTGCAAAGCAGGCCGCTCCCCAGAAGCCTCTAGGAGATTCCTCACGAGGCTGTGATCCGCGGGGATCCAGAGGGACTCCTGGGAAAGGGTTCTCCCTGGCAGGAGAAGGTGCCTTTCTTGAAACAAAGTCCCCAGGAACTCCCAGGAGGCAAGGTGCTCAGCTGTCCGAGTTTTTGCCCAGTTGCTCTTGGCCACATTCAGTGAACACCGATCCTGAAAGGCGCCCCCAGTGTCCAGCATCCCCACCTCCATCGACCGCCCACCCTGCAAGCACGTGTGCGACCCCCAGCAGATACCTTCTCAGAACACCACCGAGGGCAGGCTGCGCGGGCTCACCTCCGAATCAGAAACACCCACAGCTCCTCAGCCCCACAGCTGCTCGGTCAGAGGAACCAGCGCAGAGACCAAAGGACTATGCTGTCAAAACCCCGAAGAGATCAGGGAAGGCGACTGCGAATTGTTCCCCACCCACTTCTCCAAAGAAACGCGTTCACCCTCCTCTGTGTGATGTTTCCAAGAGTCTGTTTAGGAAACCAACAGAGTCTCCTCCCCCTGAAGAGCTGGACTGGAAAGAGCTCCCAGTGGGTTCCAGTGTAGCCCCCTCTCTCTCTCCTGTGCCCTCGACTCCCTGCAAAACCTCCCGGGCAGCTACTTCTGACGTCCCCCCTCCTCCACCCTCCAAAACTGGGAAATGGTGCAGAAGGACCTCTAATCCCAAAAGAAACTTCCTGCAGTGCCGGCCTGACACCCCTGTGTCCCCTGTGGTGGGGACCGACACCCTGGCAGCCATCACAGACTGCAGAAGGGGCCAGAAAGAAGAGAGTCTCTGTCCCCAGTCTGCACCGGAGGGCCAGAGTTCCCTGGGCACTGGTCTTGGGAGTGACTGGCACGGGTCCTCTCCTTTGCTTAGTTCCAGCGACACAGAGTGTCTGACTCTTGAGGAAGCTGAACGCCAGGGCAGTGATAGCGTGAAAAGTACGAGCTCACCAGTGGGGGGAGGGGAGGGGCTCAGGGCCTCGGCTGCTGGTGAGAAGCCGTCTGCATCCGACCCCGGGATTCCTCCGACTCCTCCTTCCTCTGGGCCCCTGTCTCCTCTGATGCCATCGTACGACCTGCGCTGCACAGCCGACAGGAGGCAGCACCAGGCTGTGGCGCAGCTGGAGCAGCTGCAGGCCTCAGCTGAGCACCCACGAGCTGCTGCCAGCCCAGAGGCCTACGAGGTTGAGCTGCAGGTGCAAGCCTCTGGCCTTCCCAGGCTTCGGATTAAAAAGGTGGACGCCGGCTCTTTGTGCGAGGCTGAGTCCCTGAGAGAGGAGGAGAGCGGCCTGGGGGAGGAGAGCCCCTTCCCTGCGCTCAGCGTGTCCAAGGCCAGGTCGTCTAGCAGACCCGAATGCACCTACGTGTCGCCCCCCTGCCTGCGGCCTTCACACAGCACACCCGGCAAGGGCGGGGGACAAACCTACATCTGCCAGTCCTGCACCCCCACCCGCTGCCCCCCTAGCACCCCTTCCCCATTCCAGACCGATGTCGGGGTTCCTTGGACACCATCCCCCAAGCACAATGGGAAGACCACTCCCGAAACAATTAAAGACTGGCCCCGGAGGAAGAGAGCGGTGGACTGCAGCGCCGGCCCCTCTGCTGGGAGGGGCGAGGTCAGTGCAGACCTTCCTGGCGTCCTGCCACCACTTGAACCCGAGGCAAAGGAGCAGGGCCTTGACCTCAGCTTGCACAAGACTTCCATCCTGGGCGATTTTGAGCTCGAGGGAGTGTGTCAGCTGCCAGACCAGTCACCTCCGAGGGACAGTGTGCCCAAGGCTGAGGACGCCTTCTCGTGGGGACAGTTTGGGCTGGGTTCCAGGAAGAGACTCTTGTCCACCAAGGAAGACCCTGATTATCGAACCAAGAGGGTCTGTGCCGGCCCCAGAGAAGAAGACCCAGAAGAGGGGCAGAGTGAAGAGAGGTCTCCGAGCTGCAGTGGGCGACCGTTCCCCTCCATGGGGGACGACGAGGTGTTCGTTTCCGGTGAGTTTGCTTCTCTTGGGCAGAGTAGAGCGTGGGGCAGGGAGGCCTGGGATGGCCCAGGCTTGCTTCTTGGTTGTGTGGAGCTAACTGACACATGGCATCTCTGTAGGCTCCACCCCACCTCCCGGCTATGCTGTGCGCAGCTGTCTGTCTGCCAGTGGTCTCCAGGCCCTGACCCAGTCCCCGCTGCTGTTCCAGGGGAAAACGCCATCCTCTCAGTGCAGAGACACCAGAGGTAACTTGTCTGTTGCAGGTCCTAGAGACTCCTCCCCGGGGTGACCAGGGTTGCCAGGCAAATGGATTTGGGGGGAGCCCCAGGGATGCCAGGCATGGGGTAGATGGTTTTGTGCCAGTATGCCATGTGCCCTTCCCAGAGAAACTCTGCCTTAGAAAATCTGCATCAAACAGACCTCCAGGTCCTCCTGAAATGTTGCAGTCTCTCGATAGGGCCAGCAGAGGGCCAGTCGGCGCCAGCCGCCAGTAGTGGTCTTTGAATCTGGGCAGAAAGGTGTTTTGAGCAGCATGAGTGATAGCTGCTGTGTTCCAAGCCAGCCACAGCCCACGGTGGGTTTGCACCCACGTCTGCACTCTCAGATGAGCGCTGACTGCAGTGGTCAGCCTCAGACTCTGGCACCCCTCCTCACCCCCAAGTGTAAAGGCCTTGGACTTGGCCTGGGAATGGCACTGTTTGGGTGTGTTTCCCTCTCTGTGCCGCACTGCAGGAGAGCACAGGGTGGAGGGAGCTCTGTGGTTCTCTTCCCTGGAGCCCATGATAGAAATCAGACAATAGCATCAACCCCACAGACCCAAGACCTAAAAAGCACTCGTCCTGCGGTGCTGTGCGTTCTTGCAGAGGCTCGATGCTGTCAGGGAGGAGGGCCTCGTACGAAGCGTGGCTAACATTTCTGCAGGATGAACAAACCTCTAAGCGGTGCCGACAGCAAGAGAGCTGGCTCCCGAGTCCATGTTTGCGTGTGGCCTTCTGCCGTTTAGGCCTTCCTTTTGCTCAGTCCTCAGCCACTGGCCGCTAAGTCTCCCTTCCCTGCCTGCCCTTAGATGAGGATGCGGATGTGTTTCCCTCCAACGCCGAGGAATCTCCCTTCAGCCGAGCACTCTCCAGGAGGCGCCCCATTGGCAGAACTTATACGCGGAAGAAGCTCCTCAGCTAGCCAGGGAGGCGCCGAGCGGACTCAGGACTACACACACGCACTACTGAACCCGTGCAGATCCGTTGCCTGTCCGGGGCAGGAGTGCTCTGAGCGTGGTTCTTCCAGATGCACGAGGGACTCCACACTCGTACCATAAAGGAATCCTAGCGGTTTGTCCCGAAACAGTCATGACCTCAGCCTGATGGGACTGAGAAAGCTCGAAAGATGCGGGGAAGTCAGCCAGGTCCCACGGGCTTGGAAAGTCTGGGGCCTGGTCCCAAGCCTTTCAGCATGGTCGGCTTCCCGAGTCCTGCGAGGAGGCCCTCGGTGTTAACGTCCCCTCCTGCATTCGCCCAGCCCCAGCCCGGCTGTGCCTTGGGCAGTTGGGGAACAGGAGCAGGAGACCAGACAAGGGTCTGAGTGAGATGGGACCACTATGCCCCGCGGTGAGAACAGAAGGAGCCCTGTGTGCGGTGCTTCTCGGAGCTGCTGCAGAGGGATTTTCTGCATCCCCCGAGGAACAATAAAACCATCTCTGCTTACTGGGCGTTCGGTGCTTCTGTGTGATGGTCCAGCTCCAGGGTTCCCAAGCACCCGCATCTCCAGGTGTGCCCCAAGAGCCAGCCCGTCCCGGGCACAGCCCCGGCCCAGCCACAGAGCCCAGCACCTGGCTGGAGGCTTCCTTCCGGTGCGCCCCATGGAGCAGCAGCCGGCCTGCTGTTGGGTCTGGGACAAGGGCCCGGCCGGCAGTGACAGCACTGAGGACTGCACCAAGCCTCCAAGGAGGACCAGACCTGGTTGTCTTGTAAATCAAACTCCAAGTGAAAACTGAGAGTATTCTTGTTTACTATTAAACATTTTTTTAAAAAAATGTGCTCGGTTTCCCGCCCCCCCCATGTACATAAGACCACTTACCCCCAACCCTGCTGCTGCTGGACGCCGTTCAACAAGCCTCACTGAACCCCAAAACCGTGGGCACGGAGGCTCAGCCTGAAACCCCAGAGCAAGGCCAAGGGACCAGGTCCTGCAGCTGCGAGGCCGGGGCTGGGGGAGAGGTCTGTTTCGCTTTTGCGGGAGTCCTGCTCTTAGGGGCTGTGGCCCTGCTGACTGCCCCAAGTGTAAAGAGGAGGAGCTGGACTCGGGGTGAGGCGAGTACCCTCCACAAAAGCAAACAGGACCGGGAAGCTTCCCCAGAGGCAGCGTCCACTGGAGGTCCTACAGGGGGTTTATGCGGACATCGATCATTCCTGGGCTGGCTCTTCGTGGCTCCCGCCGGGCCTTGGGCAAAGACCCCAAGTTCCAGGGCAGGCCCACCTCGCCCAGGGGTAGCACCCGCCCCACCAGGGGCTCGGCCACTTCCCGCTGCCTCAGCTCCTCTGGGGAGCCCTGCTCCTCGCCACACAGGCTCGATCGTTTCCACGTCACGGGCAGCGGAGCATGGACCAAGTCCCGTGTTTCCTCCCGGGCGCGGGGCGCTGTCTCGCTGAGTGGGGACTGCCAGAGAAGCTCGGGCGCTGGCTGGGGTTCGTCTTCGTTTCCTGGGGCTTGTCTGTTCTCCAAGCAGAAGCTCCTCCTCTCCCCACCTGTCACGGAGAGGAATTGTCAGAGAGGGAGGCGGCCTGGCTTCCTGAGGTCCTGGCTTTCCAACGTTCCAGGACAACAGGAGGGGACTTCGAAATGTTTGTGGGAAAAAGGAAATGTCATCTATTCCCATGCCAGCCTGAATGCTCCCAATCTCGGAGGCTAGGCAGGGTAGGGCCTGTTATACTTGCGCGGCAGAGATACGTTCCAGCTGGGAAGGGGCATTTGGCCCAGCAGTTAAGACCCTACTTCGGACGCCCACATCCCACAGTGGAGTGCCTGGCTCCACCTCCACTTACAGCTTCCTACGATGTGCACCCTGGGGACAAGTGATGGCTCAACTACTTGGGTCCCTGCTAACCACATGGGCGGCTTGGGTTGAGTTCTGGGTGCCTTATTTTTAAACTCCATGAACTTTGAAGCCCCCTCGTAAGCCGAGAAACGCCCCATAAGATCTTAAGAGAGTGGTTCCTGGGCTCTCCCCAAAGGAGTAGGCCTGACTCCAGGCACGCGGGCACACGGCCAGCTGGGAGGACGTTACCCCTGCTCTGGCCCACAGCGTTCCCGCCGCTGAGCTTCTGTTTGAGTTCCTGGTTGAGCCACATGTGGCGGCCCAGCTCCTTCTCCAGAGCTTGAATCCGGGCCTCATGCTGCCTCTTGCTGTCTGCCAACCCCTCGCCGAGGTGGTCTGTGGTGGAAAGGCAGAGAGGAGCGGTGAGGGGGAGCGAGCAGCCCCCCCCCCCCGCCCCCGCCAGGGCTCGGCTGGGCCTCGGCACCTCGGCTCTGCTGCAGCAGCAGCTGCACGTGCTGCTCGTGCTCCTTCTGCTGCAGGGTCAGCTGCCGGTCCATCTCCAGGCGCTGGCGCTCCAGGGCCACCTCCAGCCAGTACACCAGCCTCTGCTGCTCCTCCAGCTGCATCTCCAGCTCCGAGAAGGCGATCTGCTGCTGGTGCTGCTCCTCTCGGAGCGTCACCACCTGTCCCGAGACCCAGCCCGGCTCAGCCCCCGTCCTCCTGGGAAGCCTTGGCGGGGACACCAAATCCTGGCCCACGTGTCCCCACAGCAGACGTCACCAGGAAATCCCCGGGGTGTCTCCTGCTGAGCCAAGGTGTGGCCTCTGACACCACGGTGCTTTAGGCAGCCAGCCCCGAATGATCATAGCTGGGTCTCAGGGTGACATTTATTGTCTGCTGCTGTGAACCCTGTCCTGCCCACAGCCTGCTGAGCTTCTAGGCGGGGCCTCAAGCTGCAGAATGTCCTCCAGGTCAGGATTCTCAACCTCGTGCATCCTGAGCAGGTGGCTCTTGGCTGTGGGGCCTGCCCTGCGTGTTAAAGGATGTTTAGGGGACCAGCACTGTGGCGCAGTGGGTTAACGCCCTGGTCTGAAGCGCTGGCATCCCACATGGGCGCCGGTTCAAGACCCAGCTGCCCCACTTCTGATCCAGCTCTCTGCTATGGCCTGGGAAAGCAGTGGAAGATGGCCCAAGTCCTTGAGCCCCTGCACCCACGTGCAGGAAGAAGCTCCCAGCTTTGGATCGGTGCAGCTCCGGCCACTGCGGCCAATTGGGGAGTGAACCAGCGGATGGAAGACCTCTCTCTTTCTCTGCCTCTCCTTCTCTGTGTAACTCTTTCAAATAAATAAATAAATAAAAATCTTAAATAAATAAATAAATAAAGGATGTTTAGGATCCCTGGCCTCCATCCCTACCACTGTGACAACCACGAGTATCACCAGACATGGCCCCGGGCTCTAGGAACCACTGGACAAGGCCACCCTGAAGCGGACCAGACAGGAAGACGCGGTGGAGGAGGTTGGGTCTTAACTCACTAGGGAAAACCAGCTTTGAAGACTGGAGCCAGGCAGCCCTGGAGGCGGGCATTAGTCCTCAAGAGTGGCAGGAGGAGGAGGAGGCGAGGGGCTCCGGACCCACCTTGTCAAAATACTTGCAGAGCAAGGCTCTGGTCTCTGAGGACGAGAGGTAGCTGAGCTTGGCCATGAGGTTCATCTCGCACTGGGACAGCAGCGAGGCCGAGGCCCGCAGCACCCGCTGGCGGCACGTGATGGCCTCGTTCTTGTACTCGATGGCAGCGTCCAGGGCCTCGATGGCCTCATCCAACTGGAACAGCGTCCGCTCCTCCTGTGGGGACAGGGACACGCGTGTGGGTGTGGGTGGGTGTGTATGTGGTCCAGGCAGACACAACTGAGCCTAAGGGGTCCCTGCCCTGAGTACATCGGGAGAAAAGCCCCCGCTCCCAGCTCATCGCAGCAGCACAGACACGTAGGTCACAGCTCGGCCCTGGGGGAGGGCGGGGCCCTGCTAAGACGCCCTGTCCCTGGGTGTGAGCGACACTCAGGAAGTTGGATCCCCTGCACTGCACAGAGGGCGGCGCTGGGACACCCCAGGTCTGCTTGCCGCCCAGGCCGGCCGTCGGGGGTGCACCTCGGGTGAGAGCAGGCTGCCCTGCCGCAGCTTGCTGTCGATCTCCAGGCGCTGCTTCAGCAGCGAGTCCTTCTCCTGGCGCAGGCTGTCGATCTCGCCGCGGATCTGCTGCTGGCTCTGGGCGCTGCCCTGCCGCAGCTGCCCGCTCTTCTCGGACAGCTCCCTCTCCAGGTGCTCCAGCCGGCTGGATACCCGCACGATGTCCTCGTTCAGGGCCTGTGGGCGGCACGGCCAGCGATCAGGGACGGAGCAGATCCCGTCCTCACGGGCTGGCAGTCCCTGGATGCTAAGGACCACCGGGGCCTTCCCTCAACAAACCTACAGCCCGACAGCCAGGCAGGCCCAACTCTTAGTTCCCAGAAGCCTGGGGAGGCAGAGGGGCCAGGGTGGCCAAGCAGGGGCCCCAGAGGAAGGGATGTCCCGGGGCTCACCTGGCTGGAGCGCAGGCGCTTGCTCTCCAGCCCCGTCTTCTCCTGCATCAGGGCCTCCTTCTTGGCCAGGATGGCCTCCCGCTTGCGGAGCTCCTCCCCCAGCTCCTCCAGCGCCCGCCGCTGCTGCAACACCTTCTCCATCTCCTGGTCCAGCCACTTCTTCTGCTCCTCGATCTTCTACGGAGGCGGGGAGGGCGCTCAGTTCCGCCGGGCGGTGGGGCTGCCTCCCTCCCGGGGCCCACCGGGGAGGCGCGGCCCCACCTGCTGCTGCTCCAGGCTGACCACGGAGCCGTTGCTGCCGCTGCGCCGCTTCCTGTGAAAGGCCGCGATCTCCTCCGTCTTGATCTTGAGGATCTTCTGCTGCTGCTCGTGTTTCAGCTCCAGCTCCTGGGGGAGGAAGCTCGGTGGACGGGGCCACTTGCGGTGCCACAGTCTTCCCAGGGCCTGCCAGTGACGCCCAGAGGCCCAGGGAGCGCCAGCCGGCCCTGGGGCGCGTCCTCCCGGGACCACCTGCCACGCTCTCTGGGCCCAGCAGGCAGACACAGCACGGGTTATCCAGCGCCTCCGCGGTGCCAGCCCCTGCTCCCCATCACCCCGCTGACGTCTGCCCCTGGCCTCACGTCTCTATCGCTCCCCAGCGTCTCAGCAAACACCACAGAGAGGCGAGGGGACCGAGCGGCGCCCTGCCCGGGCTTCGCGGCCGTGGGCCTGACCTTGACGCGGTGCTGCCGCTTGCTCATCTCGCTCTCCAGGCGCCGCTTCTGCTCCGTCTCCTCGCGCAGCCGCCTCTGCAGCTGCCCCTGCTGCTGCCGCATGAGCTGCACGTTCCGCTCGAGCTCCTGCAGCCGCTTCTCGCTCTGGGCCGACAGCGACACCAGCCGCTCCGTCGCCTGCTTCTTCTCCTTCAGCACCTGGGCCACACACGGGATAGTGCGAGCTGGCACAGCGCCTGGCACTCAGCGGTGGGCAGGACGGAGGGACAGATGGACGGACAGGGCGACAGACGGAAGCGCAAGGGCCAGTGCGTGCCGAACAAACAGTAGCGATGACAGAAGGCTAGTAACGGTTCTGCCAAGACTCACTAAACACCAAGCACTGTGCAACGTCCTCTTCTTTGTACTAAGTGATCCTGAACAACCCAATCTAAAAGAATGAGGGGCCGGCGCTGTGGCGTAGCGGGTAAAGCTGTCGCCTGCAGTGCCGGCAGCCCACGGGCACCAGTTCAATTCCTGGCTGCTCCTCTTCCGATCCAGCTCTCTGCTATGGCCTGGGAAAGCAGTAGAAGATGGCGCAAGTCCTTGGGCCCCTGCACCCGTGTGGCAGAACCGGAAGAAGCTCCTGGCTTTAGATCGGTGCAGCTCCGGCTGTTTCGGCCAATTAGGGAGAGAACTAGCAGCTGAAGACCTCTCTCGCTATCTCTCCTTCTCTCTGTGTGTAATTCTGACTTTCAAATAAATAAGTAAATCTTCAAAAAATAAATGGTATTAGCTCTCATTTATAGAGCAAGGAACAGAGAGGTTGGGAGACCTGACCAAGAACACACAGCCAGGCTGCGGCAGAGCTGGGACCCAAACCCAAGCAGCGGGTTGCAGAGCCACGCTCCCAAGCACTCTAAACCATACTAGCTCTGACACCTGAACTGAGGGATGAATGACAGAAGGACAACTGCATGGATGAGTGGAAGGGTGGACCCTCGGATAGGTGGGCGGGGTCACGGGACAGTCAAAAACAGGATGGACGTGTTAGGGGCTGAGTGCCTTTGTGGGAGCCCCACCCCCTGTACACCTCAGAACATAGCTGAATGTGGAGACAGAGAATGGCAGGTGAGGAAGATGGGTGCCTGGTGTCCTTGTGAGCAGAAGGGGACAGACAGCAGGGACGCCAGGGCACAGAGAGACCCAGGAAAAGACACAGTGGAGAAGCAGCCACCCGCGAGCCAGATAGAGGTCTCGGGGGAATCCAGACCTGCCGCCCTCTTGACCTTGGACTCCAGCCTCCATGGCAGGGGGCTGCCCGCACTTGGTGATGGCAGCCCTAGCAGAGCCCACACGTCCATGGGCAGGCCGCACGGACACACGGACAGACAGATGGACTGATACGTCCACTGACAAAGGTGGAACGGATGGGCGGGTTAGATGGACACATGACTGACAGGTAGGCAGATGGGGGAGGGGTGGAGGAGGGACAGGTGGGCAGGGCAGGGCAGGGCTGCTCGGCTGCCCCTCCCCAGGCAGCACACCAGGCAGGACGGCCCCTCTGCCTCTGTGTCGGAAGCTGAGCCAACGCCAGGTCCTACACAAAGCTCACTGATAACAGCCTCGCTCCAAGAGGGAGCCAGCGCCACCAGCCAGGGAGCCACAGTGGGCTTGGGCCCCCAGCACCTGTGCCCTGGCTCCAGGGACTGCAGCCTGGAGGCCAGAGCCAGCACACTCCCTCCGCTCCCCCCACCGCCCCACGCCATCCCCTATCCCCGACACTGACCTGCACTTGGCTCTGGGCAGCCGCCACCCGCTTGCGGAACTCCTGCAGCCGGGACCGCTCGCTGGCGTCCTGGGGCTCCTTGCCCTCAAGCTCCCGCAGCTGCCTCTGGCCTTCGCTCAGCTCAGCCCGCACGCGCTCTGCCTCCTGCTCCAGTTCCCGGATGCGCTGGCTATGCTGGCGGTTCAGGGCCTGGGCCGCTTTCCCTGAAAGCCAGCGGGGAGCGCATCGAACAGGCAGCTCCCCCACCCCCAGCCGCGTCAGCCACGGAGGCCTGCGTGTTCCCTGAGCCGTGCTACCGCCACACCACAACTGACTCGGCCTGTTCCTCCGGTCCACTCGTTCTAACTTATTTGTTCATTTGAAAGACAGACAGCAGTGGGCTCGGGGGGAGGTCTCCCATCCGGTGGACCACTCCCCAAATGCCTGCAATGGCTGGGCAGGACTGGGCCAGACTGCGAGCTGGGAACTGGATCCAAGTCTCCCACATGGGTGGCAGGGGCCCACCACTGCGCCTTAGGGAGCTGGGGTCAGGAGCTAGAGGCGGGAGTGGGATTGGGGACGACGAACCGACAGGCCAAGCTCACTTTCTGAATGAGCCTCATCCACAGCAGTGACCCAAGCAAATGACAGAACTAACCAGCTTTGTGGTTTACCTGACGGGTGCTATCTAAGGACCCAACTTCTTAACTCGCACATCATCAAGCCTCTAGAACAAACTCACGTGTAGGAAACAAGGGAACAGAGGGCACCACAAGGAGGGAGGAGACAGACCTAAACAACTAGAGTCGGCCACGGGGACACATGGGGACTTCCTGAGCAGCACACCAGGGGGCGGAGGGAGCCACTGGCCGCCACCTAAAACTGGCCCACCCCATCCCTCCACTCTTGTCACCTGCCGGCAGCAGGTGCGGTATGGTCTGGGGACACGTGTACCCTGGCACACTGTGTAACCCAGAGATTCTGTGCCTGGATCGCGCCGAGCGCTCCCTGACAAGAGCTGCTCGCTGAGAGTTCTCCTAAGCACTTCAGCGGAACTGATCCACGTCGCCTTCCCAACAACCTGTGACGCTCGGCCCATTTCAGAGATGAGAAAACGAAGGCTTGGAGGCCTTTCGCTGCTTGCTCAAAGGAAGGTGAGGCTCAAACCTTGGCCTCCTGGCCTCTGCTCCTCAGCCCTCCACCCTCGAGCCCGCTCCAGAGCAGGGCAGGTGGGAAGCCACCCCAGGCGGCAGGCCTGACCCGGTGCCCGCCACTCACCTGTGCGCACCAGCTCGCCAATGAGCTCCTCCTTCCTGCGGATGTTGATGGCCAGCTCGCGGATCTTCTGCTGGGCCTGGGCCAGCCGCCACTCAGAGGCCATGGCAGCGGGGGCCCGGCAGGTCTGCGCCTTGCTCCCACCAGCCACTGGAACAGGCAGTCAAGGTCAAGGTCACCACCCCAACTGAGAATGGGGGAGGGGGAGGAATGGGAAGGAGCAGCGTTCCCAGGGACAGTGTGGACAGGCCCAGGGTCTGTCCCAGGACCATGGAGGGACCGAGCTTACCTCTGGGCCCAGGGACAGCTGTGTCCAGCTCTTCAAGGTGGGGCTCCAGGCCCTTCCTGTCCGATGGACTCCCTGGGCGGGCTCCTACCCTCTGACTCCAGTTGCTGATCCCATTTCTGGAAGGAGGAAGCAGGCATCTCTACCCCCCAGCCCAGCCACCTCCCAGGCCAGGCGAGAGGAAGAGAGGCCACCGGACTTTCCGTTCCCCAGGCTCAACGTCACCCCAGGTGTCTGGCAGAGCAGGGCGGCTGGTGGGGGACACTGAGGGCTGGGGTGTAGGCTGAGACCTAGGAGGCCTGGGCTCACCCCACATCACACCCACCCAGGGATACCCCCTGGTTCATAGCCCATAACCACTGGCCTGCTCTCCCCACAAGGAGCTGGCAAGGGTGATGCAGGTGAGGGTGCCTTGAGACCCGAGGGGTCTCCCTGCTGCTGTCGTGAGAAGTGCTGGTCCTTGTCTGTGTGCAGCGAGTCCCACTCACCTGCGCAGGTGCAAGGCCCGCCTGGGTGGCTCCTCCTCCTCCTCTTCCTCCTCGGATGCAGCTGAAGAGCCACTTCCTGGCTTCTCCCCCTCTGCCCGCAACTCTGCTCCAGCCTCCCTGCCATCCGTCACCTGCAGGGGGCGCACTGCCGTCCATGAGCCATCTCCCATCTCCCCCACCTCTGCCCTGTGCCCAGCCCTCTTCACCCCTGCCTCCTCAAGCCCTCTGTTTCCCCAAGGCCAAGCTGCCCTCCACCCAGTCCACATCCTTTTGGGCCTCAGGGCTGAGATAACCCACAGCTTTCAGGCCTGAAAGTGGCAGAACTGGGAGCAGACCAAGGCTCAGGGAGGCAGGTGAGGGATGACGGGAAAGTGAACCTGCAAAGCAGGTGGCCTTCCAGCGGTGAGTTCCCCATCTCTGGGGGTATGCAAGATTCCCATCTCTTGCCAGAAGCCAATCCTCACTCCAAGTAATGCCCAGCTACCCAAGATGCCCAGCGGCACCAGCCCCTTATGAGAGACCCCCCAACCCCCCAACTCTGGACCCTTCCTCTACAATTGGGCATCCCACATCTCACAGGCGCTCCCACGACAGCACAGCACACACCCAGCCTCGCCGCCGTCTCCTCACCTCTCCCCACTGCTCCGGGCCAACTTCGTCTCCAGGAAGGCAGGCGGGGGGCAGCATGCCCAGCACATGGCTGTGGGCACCCCCCAGGGGGGCTGTGTGAGGTCGTGGCACAAAGGAACCAGGAGGCAGGCCCTGCAGGAGCCCCGGGGCCCCCCAGCCAGGCCGAACCATCTCCAGCCGCAGCCGCAACTCCACCATCTCCTCCTGCTGTTCACGCAGCCGGTCGCTCTGCGAGACACGGGCCACACGCACAGTGAGGCGGCCTGGAGCAGGTGCTCCCAACAGGCGGAAGGGCAGAATGCTTAAGGACAGGTCTGAGACCAGCAACTCTCTCGGGGTGGGGGGCAAAGCTGAAGAGGGTCGCGCCCCGACCACCTCCCGTCCCGCCCCCCAGCCGCCCACACATAAACACTGTCCAGCGCAACCCCAAGCTCTCGCCCACCCTGCTGGGTCCTCATACTCCCACCGTGCCAGGCCGCCACTTCCAGCCTCTGCCAGCAGAGGGCGCACGGCTCGGGGCTGACGGAGCCATGCCCGCTGCGCGCCCAGTCTCTACAGGGCCTTCCAGGTACCCTGCCCCGGCTGTCTCCCTCTCCTCCTCGGACAGTCAGCGCAGGCACCCGCTCCCCTCCTCCATGAAGCCTTCCCTGCTCCCCACCTGCAGTTTGTACTGCTCCATGGCGTCCTCCAGCGCCGCCAGGAAATCTCTGTTCTCCTCCTCCAGCCGCGCCACCTGGCTCTGCAGGGTCTGCAGCTGCTGCGTCCCCTCGTCCTCCTTGTGGGGCAGAGAGGGGCTTCAGGCTGGGCGGGGAGCTGGGCCACCCCGGCCCCTTTCCCTGCCGCCGGCTGGCCTGGCCCTGCTTTCCCCTCTGTTCCAAGCAGAGCCTGCACTGGGGGATGGGAAGGGCTCTCCCAACCCTCCCCCCAACCCCAGCCCGGAGACCCCTACGCCGTCTCTCATTCCTTGGCCTTTGGCCCTCCAGGCACGTACAGGTATTAAGGTTAGCAGCTTGCTGCAGATGAAGCCCTGGGACTTGGTGAAGTTAAGGAAGTGACCGCGGGCACCCTCGCGAGCGACTCAGGCTCTGGCCGCCGCGTTGGCAAACAGGGCCCAGAGGCCCAGCCTGCTGTCCAAAGACCCTTCGCCTCCCCCTGCCTGCCGGGCCCGGGGCCACACCTTCCGCCCGCCGTCGTCGGCGGTGGCGCTCTCGATGCCGCTGTCGGGGCCCGAGGCGGAGCTCAGCGCGCTGCGCTCGCCCTCCACGGCGCACAGCCAGTCGCGCACCTTGCGGGCGGCGGCGCCGGGCAGCCCGGGCTCGGCCTGCAGCTCGCGCAGGAGGCTGTAGGCCGCGTGGGTGCGGGCCCGGTAGCGCGCGCACTCGGCACCGAGTCGGGCGGCGGCCGCCGAGGAGGCGGCGGTGGCGGCGGCGGCGGCGGGGCCTGGGGCGCGCCGGCCGCGGTGGATGATGCGCGTCTCCGAGCGGTGCCGCGGGGGCGCCCGCGCCCCGGCCACTGCCTCCTCGGGCGGCCGCTCGGCCTCGGGCCGCCAGTTGACCGTGGCGCGGTTGCGGATGTTCTGGGCGCGGCTGGCGTAGTTGAGGGTGTTGAGGGTCTCGTCGAAGTCCGACGAGGAGGGGCTGACGCAGGCGATCATCACCGTCTTGGCGTTGCCGCCCAGCGAGTCTTTGAGGATGCTGAGGACGCGGGGGCCAGGGCGTCAGGGGCCCCATGCGCCAGGCCTGGAAAGGCGTGGCCGCCTGGGGGCTGCAGACGTTCCACGCCTGGAAGGCAGAGGGGGACACCCCACACACCCGGGCCCTGCTCACCGGGTGATCTTGGAGTCGCGGTAGGGGATGTGGCTGCCGCGGCGCTGGGGGTCGCCCAGGGCGCTGATGACGTTGCTCAGCGCCAGGAGGCTGCTGTTGATCTGGATGCTCTCCTTGAGCCGCTCGCCGGTGCTGCCTGTCTTCAGCACCCTCTCCGAGCCCGCCAGGTCCACGAAATGGAACTTGGACACCAGCAGCTGGCCGGGAGCAGGGCGCGGCAGGCGGCTGGGGGCGCGGCCCCGCTGCTCCAGCGTCACGGTGAAGACCGTGTGTGAGCGGCTGGACAGGCGGTTGAGGTGCGTGGCCCCCGTGTGCCGCGCCGCGTTGCCCATCTCCAGCAGGCTCAGCACCTCGTCCAGGCCCTCCACGTCCACCTCCTTCACCCCGCACAGCACTGTGGGCACGGAAGACTGTGAGGGAGCGCAGTGCCCGGACCGGCCAGCAGGTGCACAGGCAGGGCTGGGCAGGCAGGAGGAGCCCCGCACTTGCTCCTCCTGACCCAGGTGCCCCGCCGGGGGCTGCCCATCCCCGTTAGGGCTTCCGGGTTTTCTGCCTCCTCCCTCGCCCAGCTCAGTGCTGCTCACCCTGGGTGCAGACTCAATGCAGAGAAAGTAAAGCAAAACCACCCAGGGCCCGGGGCTCCCCTGGAGGAGGTGCTCTGCGGTGACAGGTGCACCACCCCTGAAACCCAGCTCCCCGGGGAATCCTTTGATACGAGACACCAGCAGGCCCTAGTCTGCCTCCCTTAGCCAATCAACATCCTACGAAAACTAACTCCCTGAACCAAGGGACAGGGTCCTGGATCCCCAGACTCAACAGCCCCTGATCCTGGCGCTGTGGCATAGCAGGTAAAGCTGCCGCCTGCAGTGCCGGCATCCCATATGGGTGCTGGTTTATGTCCCGGCTGCTCCACTTCTGATCCAGCTCCCTGCTATGGCCTGAGATAGTGACAGAAGATGGCCCAAGTCCTTGGGCCCCTGCACCCGCGTGGGAGACCTGGAAAAAGCTCCTGGCTCCTGGCTTTGTGATAAATCCCTACTTCCTCCTTCCACTTGCAGGCAGTGATCGGCTTGCTGCCCATCAGTGACCGCCCGGGCATGCGTTCTGGGGGAATGGACGATACCCGTCTTAGCCAGAAGCCTCCCCGAGCCCCGCGCCCCGTGCCCCGCTCGCAGTCAGCTCCTCACCAACATTGCCGCGGTCGTCTTCCCGCAGCTGGATGTCACGGCTGGCAGTGCCCACCTCCAGCAGGTCTCGGAACTCCTCCTTGTACACCTCCAGGTAGGAGACGTGCACCAGGCAGTCGAGCAGGTCGTTCTCGTCTATCAGCTTGAAGGCCTCGGCCATGGCCCTCGGGATGATGCCCTGCTCGTCCTCGTGGAGGGAGGCTGCGGAGACACCACGGGGCCTCCTGCCGCAGCGCCTTCAGCTGGACAGGGCACAAGGCCCCTAGGGCCCTGGCAGCAGCTGGGGCCTGGGGCTCCGGCATGGAGAAGCCAGCGAGTGGCAGAGGCCCACCTAGGAGGGGCAGGCTGAGCCCAGCCATGCTCTGACGTGCTCAGGCAGAATCACAGAATTTAAGAGCTGGGGCTGGGGCTGTGGTGTGGCGGGTAAAACCACCGCCTGCAGTGCCGGCATCCCATACGGGTGCCAGGTTCTAGTCCTGGTTGCCCCTCTTCCAGTCCAGCTCTCTGATGTGGCCCGGGAATGCAGTGGGGGATGGCCCAAGTGCTTGGGCCCTGCACCCCATGGGAGACGAGGAGAAGCACCTGGCTCCTGGCTTCAGATCGGCACAGTGCCAACCGTGGCGGCCATTTGGGGGGGGGGTGAACCAGTGGAAGGAAGACCTTTCTCTCTGTCTTTCTCTCTCTCTCACTGTCTGTAACTCTAACTGTCAAATAAATAAATAATCTTAAAAAAAAAAAAGAAAGAAGAAACTGGAATCCAGGGAGGGTGAGTGATTTCTGAAAGGCAGTTATAAGGTAAGCTTTACTTTGTGCACCTGTTTTTCTGTGCTGCCTACTACAAACAAGGATGCTTTTGAAACTGCTGAGATGTGGATGTTTATGTCTCCCCTAGTCCCTGTACTGAAATCAACACTCCCCATTGTGAGGGGAGGTAGAGGCAGGAAAGACATGGGAAGACACCTCCGGGGCCGTGCACATGGGCTCAGGGCGGGGAGGAGCTGCCTGGGAGCAATCAGCCCCTGGAATCTGCTGTTGCTGACTCCAGGGTAAGTTTCTTCTGTCTGAGGCGTTCTGCTACGGCAGCCCAACGGGCCAACACAGGAGCTGCTGTGGCTTGACTATGTCAGAGGCTTGGTTCCCAGGGTGGCTGTGTTGACCCTTTAAGAGGTGGGGCCCAGGGGGAGGTCACTGGGTCACTGAGCATCATCACCCTCAGAGGGGACTAAGGTAGCTCTTCAGGGGCTCATTAGCGCCCCCGCCTGGCCCCGGAATCTCTCTGGCTTCCTGCCTCATCATGCCCCCTGTCCCTGTGACACGGGCCCTGCCACGCAGCAGCCCAGCAGATGGCCCCCACCAGAGGCTGAACAGAGGGGCCACCGTTCTGAAGACTTTCAGCCCCCAAGGCTGCAAGCTGCAATAAAGCTTTCTTTCTCCATAAAACACCCGGGCCCCAATATTTTTTTTTAATAGCAATGAAACGCAGACTCAGCAGCCGAGGAGCAAGCAATCCATGTGACTTAAGAGGGGGCTGCTCCTTCCACTGGTCCAAAGCATTCTTGCGGCAGCCATGACAGCAGCTCGCCCAGGACACACCGTGCCCGTCCCCAGCTGCTCCCCGAGGCCCCCAGGACCAGGGAGCATGGCCCCATCTCCATGGAGTGTAGAAGCTCTCCAGCGAATGACCCGTCTTCCCTACCTGCCCCGCCCCCTGACATGGCTGCAGCTTCCCAAAATGGGGAAACCTGCTCCCCTCCTCCAGGGTCCCCCCCTCCAACAGGAGCAGAAATCCCGGAAGACACTGGGATCCCTCAAAGCGGGCCCGCGGTCATGATCAAGGTCACTCACCCACACTGGCCTCCCCCATGGTGTAGGTCTTCCCGGAGCCCGTCTGGCCATAGGCGAAGACGGTGGCATTGAAGCCCTCAAAGAAAGCTTCGAGAAGGGGCTGCACGCAGGCCTGGTACACAGCCTCCTGCCCGGTGTCCTCGGCCAGCACCACGTGGAAGCCAAAGTGGCGGTCGCGCCCCAGGGTGACGCGGCCGAGAGCTGGCTCCACCTGCAGGCAGCTCTGGTGCCCGTGCAGCAGCTCCTTGGGCAGCAGCGGGCGCACGCGCAGGGCCACCCTCACCGGGGCCTCCTCCACCACCGGCAGCCTCGGAGCCTCCAGCCCCATGTGGAGGGAACACTGGTCCAGGCCCTGTGGGGAGAAGCTTTGGGAGGCCCTCGCCATCAGCACCCGCACTCCAGGGGCCAGACACAACCCTGCAGGTGACCAGAGGCCAGATCCTGCCTCGCAGGTGTCCTTCGGGCCCGCCCTGAGGCCCGGGTGCTGAGGAGCCCGATACAGCCTTACACAGTCACAAGTCACAGCTGCCATCACTGGCCAGATGCGGCCCGACTGCTCCACCTGACAGCAGAGGCCTCTGTGTGCATTTCCGCACGTCACCACCCCACACCACAGCCTTTGCCTTTATCACATCACTGCTGCAAGCCGCTCCCCTTTTCTTCAGAACAATCAACAGATTCGCCAAGACCCAGCTCCCTCCACCGAAGCCCGCCCATGTCCCTCTCCTCGACAGCTCCCTCCACCGAAGCCTGCCCATGTCCCTCTCCTCGACAGCTCCCTCCACCGAAGCCTGCCCATGTCCCTCTGCTCGACAGCTCCCTCCACCGAAGCCCGCCCATGTCCCTCTGCTCGACAGCTCCCTCCACCGAAGCCCGCCCATGTCCCTCTCCTCCCACCGAAGCCCGCCCATGTCCCTCTGCTCGACAGCTCCCTCCACCGAAGCCCGCCCATGTCCCTCTCCTCGACAGCTCCCTCCACCGAAGCCCGCCCATGTCCCTCTCCTCGACAGCTCCCTCCACCGAAGCCCGCCCATGTCCCTCTCCTCGACAGCTCCCTCCACCGAAGCCCGCCCATGTCCCTCTCCTCGACAGCTCCCTCCACCGAAGCCCGCCCATGTCCCTCTCCTCGACAGCTCCCTCCACCGAAGCCCGCCCATGTCCCTCTCCTCGACAGCTCCCTCCACCGAAGCCCGCCCATGTCCCTCTGCTCGACAGCTCCCTCCACCGAAGCCCGCCCATGTCCCTCTCCTCGACAGCTCCCTCCACCGAAGCCCGCCCATGTCCCTCTCCTCGACAGCTCCCTCCACCGAAGCCCGCCCATGTCCCTCTCCTCGACAGCTCTCACATCCACCTGCTGCTCCCCACCCTGCGGCCAAGGCCCTGGTCCTGGCTGTGAGTGTGGCATGAGTTTGCCCAGCCTTCCCTACGGGCCTCGGTCTCCCCTCGTGCTCCAACCCGGCAGCCAGGGGGCATTTAAAAAAAAAAAAAAAAAAACAGACAACCACAGGGGCTGAGCGGGTAAAGCTGCCTCCTGCAATACCAGCATCCCATATGGGCGCCGGTTCGAGTCCCGGCTGCTCCACTTCCGAGCCAGCTCTCTGCTATGGCCTGGGAAAGCAGTAGAAGATGGCCCAAGTGCTTGGCCGCTCCACTTCCAATCCAGCTATTGCACCTGGAAGTGCAGTGGGTGAGGGCTCAAGTGCTTGGGTCCCTGCCACCCATGTGGGAGATCTGGATGGAGATCCAGGCTTATCACAGCCCTGGCTGTTTTATCCATCTGAGGAGTTTAGCACGCAATGGACCTCTCTCTGCCTCATCCTCTATGTCACTCTGCCTTTCAAACAGGTAAGTACCTCTAAAAATAGAAATAAAAAAAGATAAGCCTTAAAATAAACTGTCTACCTTAACCACCCACCTCCTGGGCCCCAGACTCTGCTTCCAGCTCTCTCTCTCTGCAACGCTGGTGTCCCCCAGCCTCCTCAGCCTCCCCGGGCAGGGGTGCCCCCTTTCTCCAGGGGCCAGGGAAATGCCGCTGCTCGGCGCCCCCACGGCAATACACACGGCCCCCTCCACTGACCACTCGGGTGCTCATGTCCGCCCACCTCCCAGGCTCCCCTGCCGGCTGGGTCCCCAGCGCCCAGCACAGGGTCCGACGCTGCCCAGTACACAGTAAGGAACAATCCCCATCCAAGGAACTCCGCCCCTGCAACTCCTCAGTCGGGGACCCCGCCCGCAGCACCGATCACTTCCTGTAGAACCACTCGCAGCCCTAGGTCCGTTCACTCACTCAGTGCACGGCTTTGCACAGCAATGTCGGGGCAGGGGTGCAGCCCGGCCCGGGGAGGCTCCTCCGCACCCCCGCTCGCTGAGCAGTCCACGGCGCGACCGCGCGATCCCGGCGGGCACGGGACAAGGGCGCCCGAAAAGTTTTTAGAAGTGACTACAAACAAGGACTGTCCCCCTGCAGCCTCGGCGCGCGCTCCTCCGGGCCAGGCCCGGGATGCCGGCCTCCGTCCCCAGATTTAGGGCAGGGGGGCGCTGGCCTGCCCAAGGAGTGGCCACCAGGAAGCCGGGGGTGGGGGGTCAAGGCTGGGGAGCCGCTAGCGCCGGGTCTAGACTCTTCCCCGCCCGGGCCTGCGCAGGGGGCAGCGAGCGCGCGATTCCCCCACCCGTCCGGGTCCTCGCCCTCCGCCCCCTCTCGGCCCCACACCCACCTGCCTGGGCGCGAGCACAGCCCGAGGTCTTGCAGTCAAGGCTCCCAGCCCCGGCGCGGCGCGCTCCGATGCCGTCATCGGGACCCCCGCCCCCCAAAACAGCCCTTCCCCGCCCGCAACTCCGCCCGCGCGCGCGCTCGGGGGCGCAGGCGCTGGCCGAAGGCGCCGCGGAGTCGGCCCGCAGCCGGGGCGGGGCGGGGCGGGGGCGGGGCCTGGGGCTGGGGGGCCGGGCCTGCACAGGGAATCCCCCGCAGGGCTTTCCCTCGGTGGGGTTTGGACCCCAGGCGATCCACTTTTCACCCATCTCTGTTTCCTCTCCAGGCCCAGGGCGTCTCCCCTTGCCCAAAACCAAGGCATTAAAATAAATACTTCCTCAGCCCCAAGTCTCTCGTTTTCCCGCTTTTTAACATTTCTGAAATTGAGCTCCCTCTTAGAGGCGTTGTCGAAAGAAACTTGGCACCAGCAACGGGAGAGGTGGCCCCGTGTGTGATGTGCACGCCCCACGCTAAGGAGATGGTGCCTTCTCGGTGATTTCTGACAGATTGTTTGCATCGGGTCCACACCCGATTAAACTGCATTTTAATTAAAATTTGGAAACATATTTGTCATTTCAAATATCATTAGAAAAACCTGGGGCCGGCGCTGTGGCATAGTGGGCTAAGCCTCCGCCTGTAGTGCCAGTATCCCATATGGGCACCAGTTCTAGTCCCAGCTGCTCCACTTCCAATCCAGCTTTCTGCTATGGCCTGGGAAAGCAGCAGAAGATGGCCCAAGTCCTTGGGCCCCTGCACTTGCATGGGAGACCCAGAAGAAGCTCCTGGCTCCTGGATGGTTTGGCTCAGCTCAGATCATTATAGCCATCTGGAGAGGGAACCAGTGGATGGAAGATCTCTCTCTCTCTCTCTCTCTCTGTTACTCTACTTCTCAAATAAATAAAGAAAAACTGAACCTAAAGTAGTAGCAAAACTTAATTTATTGTGCATGTAGAAGATTGCCTGTTAATAGGCAACATAATTAAAGGCTACAGAAATGGCCTGATCTCTTTAAAAGCTTTGTGTTAGGACATTCTGAGCCTCAAGAAGCCATAACTGGGCCAGCGCCGCAGCTCACTAGGCTAATCCTCCACCTGCAGCACCAGCACACCGGGTTCTAGTCCCAGTCGGGGCGCCGGATTCTGTCCCGGTTGCCCCTCTTCCAGGCCAGCTCTCTGCTGTGGCCAGGGAGTGCAGTGGAGGATGGCCCAAGTGCTTGAGCCCTGCACCCCATGGGAGACCAGGAGAAGCACCTGGCTCCTGGCTTCGGATCAGCGTGGTACGCCAGCCACAGCGGCCATTGGCGAGTGAACCAACGATAAAGGAAGACCTTTCTCTCTGTCTCTCTCTCTCACTGTCTAACTCTATCTGTCAAATATATATATATAAAAAAAAAAGAAAGAAAGAAAGAAAGAAAGAAAGAAAGAAAGAAAGAAAGAAAGAAAGAAAGAAAGAAAGAAAGAGAAAGCTTGCCAAAGGGGCTGGCGCTGTGGTGCAGTGGGTTAAAGCCCCAGGCTGCAGTGCCAGCATCCCATATGGGCGCCAGTTCAAGTCCCAGTTGTTCCTCTTCTGATCCTGCTAAGGCACCTGGGAAAGCAGTGGAGGATGGCCCAAGTCCTTGGGCCCCTCCTGGCTTTGGATCAGTTCAGCTCCAGTGGTTGTGGCCATTTGGGGAGTGAACCAACAGATGGAAAATCTCTGTCTCTACCTCTCTCTGTAACAGTGTCTTTCAAAGGAGAAAAAAAAAAAAAAAAAAAAAGCCTGTGTTGTGCAGCAGCAGATCGTGATACCAGAATCCCATGTAGGAATGGAGTCCTGGCTGCTCCACTTGGGAAGCAGCTTCCTGCTGATGTGCCAAGATGGAGTTCCAGGTGCCTGGCCCAGGTGCCCGGACCTGTTTTTGCAACCAGTTAGATGAAAGGTCTCTCCCCGCCGCCCCTTTCTGTGTGTGTGTGTGTGTGTGTGTTACTCTGCCTTTCAAATAAATAAATCTTGGGGTCGGCATTGTGGTGTATCGAATTAAACTGCAGGCTGCGCCACCAGCAACCCATATGAGTGCCAGATCAGAAGAAAAACAGCCAGGACTCAAACATAAAGCAGCCAGGTGCCCATATGGTATGCCAGCACTGGAGGCAGCAGTTTTAACCCACTGAACCAAAGTGCCAGCTCCTCAAAATTCTTTTAAAGTGGTGGTTCTTTAAAAGAAAAAGTAGCTAACCCCACACAATGGGTTAAATGGAATAATTTTTGGTGGTCAGAAAATTCAGATGCTTTTTTTTTAAAAAAAATATGTTTATTTATTTAAGAGACAGAGTTTTAGACAGAGGGAGAGACAGAGAGGTCTTCCATCTGCTGATTCACTCCCCAGTGTCTGCAATGGCCAGAGCTGGGCCAATCTGAAGCCAAGAGCCAGGAGCTTCTTCTGGGTCTCCCACGTGGGTGCAGGCAGCCAAGCACATGGGGCCATCTTCTTCTGCTTTCCGAGGTCATCAGCAGAGAGCTAGATCAGAAATGGAGCAGCAGGGACTCGAACCTGCGTCCGTACGGGATGCCGGCACTGCAGGCAGAAGCTTAACCTACCACACCACAGCACCATCCCCCAGATACTTTTAAAATATGTTATAGACCTGAAAGGATGAAGGGCTTCCGGCAGCCAACTTGTGTCCATCTGACCGCCAAAACAGAAAACAATCAGTGTGGAATGGAAGAAACGTAACCCCTAGAAACTCCTTCTGCAGAAGCTGACTTGCTGATTTTACTACTTAGATGGAAAAACAAGGCACCCGATGTTGCAAAGACGGCCCTGCGAGGGGGGCTTGCCTAAGCAGATGGAGGAGACCCCGGTGGGAGGCTGGATCCCTGGCAGAGCTGAGGGGAAGATCAGTGGAGAAGGCAGACTGTTCAACCCACGAGACAGAGCCTGGTCCCTTGGCCCCTGCTCGGTGCGAGACGGCACTGCCATCCGCAGGCCGGAAGCTTCCAAGAGAGCTCTGAAACGCTCTGCCGTAACAAGCCAGGTTTGCAGAAACAGAGCTTCAAGTCTTCTCTATGGGGAAGGAGAATTTGGATTCCTACTTCAACCATCCACGAAAGTCAATCCCATGAAGAAAGCAAAAGAACAAAAGTGTTAGAAGAAAATACAGGGAGGGGCCGGCACTGTGGCATAGCAAGTTGAGCCTCCGCCTGCAGCGCCGGCATCCCACATGGGCACAGGTTCAAGTCCCCGCTGCTCCACTTCCCATCCAGCTCCCTGCTAATGGCCTGGGAAAAGCAGTGGAAGATGAAGATGGGCCAAATGCTTGGGCCCCTGCACCCATGTGTGAGACCTGGAAGCAGCTCCTGGCTCCTGGCTTCAGCTGGGCCAAGCTCTGGCCATTGCAGCCATTTGAGGAGTGAACCAGCAGATGGAAGATCTTTATCTCTGTCTCTCCCTCTCTCTCTCTGTAATGCGACCTCTCAAATAAATAAATAAATCTTAAAAAAAAAAAAAAAGAGAAGAAAATACAGGGGAGAGGCAGGCATTTGGCACCGTGCTGGCGTCAGGGATCCCATACAAGGAGTGCCTGGTTCAAGTCTGTTGGCTTGTCCATTTCCGATCCAACTTCCTTATAACGTGCAGGCAGGTGCCCCAACATGAGAGACCTGGACTGTTTTCCTGGCTTCCAGCTTTGACCCATTTCATGCATTTGGGGAGTGAATCAGTGAGTGGGCTCTTCCCCCCCCCCCATTTTAAAAATATTTATTTATTTGAAAAACACAGTTAAAGAGAGGCACAGAGAGAGAGAGGAGCCAGGAGCTTCTTCTGAGTCTCCCACGTGGGTGTAGGGGCCCATGGACGTGGGCCATCTTCTACTGCTTTCCCAGGCCATAGCAGAGAGCTGGATCGGAAGTGGAGTAGCCGGGATTTGAACCGCTGCTCATATGGGATGCTGACACTGCAGACTTTACCCAATACACCACAGCACTGACTGCTCTCTCCTTATGTAAATAAACAAAAGTTTTTAAATAATAAATAATAACTTTTCTTCATTGAAAGAAATCATAAAGAAAATGAAAAGATAAGCTACAAGCTGAAAGAATATATTTGTGACACAAAACTCATATGAATCAATGAGAAAAAGAGTAGCCAACAGAGAGATGTTCGAAGGTCTGGACAGATGGACAGACACAGAAGAGGAAATCCTAGTGTTCACATCGGACATGATGATGCTGCCCAATGCCATTGCTGTTCGGGGAATAACAGCCCCAGAGAGACCCCAAATAATACCCATCGGACCTACAGAAGCTGCGATCAGACAACACCGGGAGCTGGTGAGGAAACTGAACAGAGGTCGAGGTCACGTTCTTCTGGGGGGAATGTAAATCAGAACAACCACACCAAGACACAATTTGTCAAGCTCTTGTCACCGTGTGCTTCAGGAATTTCACTCTTATTGGCAGTGCCTGACAGCCTTGAGAGAGTGCACCTGCTACAAAGAGACAGTAAACAAGGCACACAAGCAAAGGCGGGCGAGGGCTGTGGCAGAGGCTGCAAGCGGCCACCTGGCCCTGGGGGCTACTTTCCCGCCTTCCAGGACCCCTGATCTTCCCCAGTGTCCTTTCAGGCTGGGTGTGCCCATATGGGTGAGTTTTCCCCGGCAACAACAAGCAGGAGTGGCCTGTTTGATTTGGGGGTTGGGGGGAGACGGGGTGCTGTTTTCCCATGTGGGTGTTTTCCTTCCCCCTACTTTTTCTCTGCAATTGAAAAATGGAGCTTCTGGCAGGGTCTGGAAGTCATTTTGGCCCATGCATTGACTTCAGAAAAGCAGATCAGAGCAGGACGATGAGACAGGAGGAGGCTCAGTCCCTGTCACTGTGAGCCCCTACTCCTGGGGCCTTTCTCTGAGACGGACTTAACTCGCTATCATCTTTAAACTGCTGTGGGATCCCAACCCTTGGGACACCCGCATCCCATATCAGTGCCGGGGTCCAAGTCCTGGCTCTGCTCCCAACTCCACTTCCTACCAATGGAGACCCTGGAAGGCAGCAGGTGATGGCTCAAGTCCCCGCCACCCCATGTGGGCGACCTGGATTTAGTGCTGGGCTTCCAGCTCCATCCTGGCCCAGCCCAGGTCTCTGGGGGCATATGGGGAGCGAACCAGAGAGGATGGGAACTGAGAGTGTCTGCCCCTCAAATAAGTAAAAATAAAAAACAAATAATCTCTTATGAAAATGAATCTCAGGAACACAATTTTGAGCGAAAAGATGCAGCTCTTAGAAGAACATGTATAATTCCACTTAAATAAAGGTGAGGCCTCCCAGGACACAGTCGCCACATGGAGCCCGGAACCAAGGAGGTAAACTTCCGCCACTTTGCGGAGTTGTTGTGTTGTTGGTTCTGGCCAAAAGGTGGTCAGAAATATTGAGCACCAGGCTCCCATCACTAAAAAGGCTTTCTCTCTCTCTCTCTCTCTCTCTTTAACACTGCGTCCTTTTTTTTTTTTTTTAAGGTAGATCGATCTATCTATCTATCTATCTATCTATCTAAAAGGCAGAGTTACAGAGAGGTAGAGGCTGAGAGAGAGTGAGCACTCCATGTGCTGGTTCACTCCCCAAATGGCCACAACAGCCAGGGCTGGGCCAGGCTGAAGCCAGGAGCCAGGAGCTTCTTTCAGGTCTCCCACGTGGGTGCAGGGGCCCAAGCATTTGTCACAGAAACCTGGGTGGGAAGACCGCCTTCGTTCAGACAGGCCCCGCGGACAGTGGAGGATCTGAGCGGTGTGTTGACGCCATCAGGCTCCGCTGGAACCATCTCCTGAGAGCTGAGCAACAATGCCGAGCCGAGCTACAATGTTTATAGGCTCGTCAGCACCACACCTCGGCCGTTACAGCATTGGTGGGTTTACATTGCAGCCTACGTGGCGTAGGGCCACACTTCCAGTGGTCGGTGGGGCCAGTGTGTTCGTAAGAGATATCGGGCAGATTCGTTAGGACAGGTTTATGAGTAGACAGAAGCAGAACTTAGACGTCTTCCTCCCTAGACAAGGTCACAACAGGCAGCTCCCTCACTAGTTAACACTCTTCAAGGTTTGTGCTGGGAGGAGGGTCTGCTTCTCTTTCTTTGTCTCTGGTTGTGGCCCTATATCCTCTATAGGGCCGTCTTCCGCTGCTTTCTCGGGCACAAAAGCAGGGAGCTGGATCAGAAGAGGAGCAGCCAGGACTCGAACCAGTGGCCATATGGGATGCCAGTGCTGCAGGCGGCGGCTTTACCCACTACACCACTGTGTCAGCCCCAAAAAGAGACTCTTGCAAGTATGATGTTGGTCCCTGGGCTGTCCTGGTCCACAGCCTGGCCCCCAACACCCCAGCTGGGGCCAGCGCCATCCTGGCCTCGCTCTTAGGGCTTGCTGGGACTGGATCAGTGAGCACTTGCTGAGACTGGCCCAGGGAGACAAACTGCAGGACAATGGAGGAAGAAGGCAGGAGGGTCGGTAAGGCCTGGAAAGGTGGGCGCTCCTCTCTGCACATCCAGCCTGAGGCCACTTCTCCAGCAGCTGCCCTGGAGCCCTGTCAGGGCGAGCCTGGGCTCTGACTTCCCAGCCTGGCCATGCTAAGGGGCTGCCTTTGCTGGATCCATACCCCTCCACCCCCAGGGAACAGCTGGGAGTGGGGGTGGCAGGCATCCCCAAGGAGGGGAGGCCCTGTTCATGCCCGCCAGCCATGTCCCCTGTTCTTGGCATCTTTAGACTCCGAAATCACGCATCAAGGTCCATAACTCACTTCACCAAAGGTCCAGCAGAGTCAGTTCCAGGGAGCAGGGCTCTCAGGTGTGTGCCAGAGTGGGGGCTGGGGGGTGCTCACGGTCTGTGAGATACCCTGGAGGGAAGGACGGGCTGGGGCCTCGTAATTACCTGTGCACATTTCTGTAGCTGCAAATGAAAAAAAAAAAAAAAACTAAAAACAGGGTTTGGCTTCAAAGGCTTTGGTTTGATTTATCAGTGTTTAAAATGCACATATTTGTTCACCCAGCCTGTATTAGTTACAAATAACAGCTTACCCCACAGTTATATTCACATATGTGCATGAGACATTTTTGACAAGGATCTTTTTTTAAAAGATTTATTTATTTATTTGAAAGTCAGAGCTACACAGAGAGAGAAGCAGAGAGAGAGAGAGAAAGAGAGAGAGAGAGAGAGAGAGAGAGAGAGAGAGAGGACTTCCATCTGTTGGTCCATTCCCCAATTGGCTCAATTGGCTGCAACAGCCGGAGCTGCACCGATCAGGAGCCAGGAGCCCGAAGCTTCTTCCGGGTCTCGCATGCAGGTGCAGGGGCTCAAGGACTTGGGCCATCTTCTATTGCTTTCCCAGGCCACAGCAGAGAGCTGGATGGGAAGTGGAGCAGCCGGGTCTTGAACCGGCACCCATATGGAATGCCAGTGCTGCAGGCAGCACCTTTACCCACTATGCCACAGCACCAGCCCCAAGGATCTTTACTATAGCACAGTTTGCAAGAGTGGACACGTTGGAAACAACTAAAAGTCTATCATGAGGAAGACTGCTAAATATGGCACATCCATATTGTCCAGTGGATAATAATAGTGCTAATACGTGGCCACTCAAAAGAGCAAGTAGGGGACAGGTGTTTGGCCTAGAGAATAAGATGCCGGTGAAGGCACCTGGGTCCCTTATCCTGAGGACTTGGGTTCAATACCCAGCTCCGGTTCCTGATTCCAGCTTCCTGCAAGTGAGAGACAGCATGCATGGACGAAGTCACTGGGATCCTGTCATCCACACGGGTGACCTGGATTGCTTTCCTGGCTCCTGGCTTCGGCTCCGTCTGCTCTCAGTCATTGCAGGTATTTGGGAAGTGAACCAACAGGTGGAAGTGCTCTGTCGCTCACCCTCTCTCTAATAAATATTTTTTGAAAAGAAGAGTAAGTTGGGGACTGACACTGTGGTATAGCAGGTAAAACTGCCATCTGCGATGCCAGCATCCCACGTGGGCACCGGTTTGAGTCCTGGCTGCTCCATTTCCAAGTTAGCAGGGAGCTCACTTGGCCTGGGAAAATGGCTCAAATGCTTGGGCCCCTGCTACCCTTGTGGGAGACCCGGAAGAAGCTCCTGGCTCCTGGCTTTCCTGGCCCAGTCTTGGTCATTGTGAGCCATTTGGGGAGTGATACCAGAGGATGGAAGATATCTCTGTGTCTAAGTAAATAAAATATTTTTTTAAAAAGCAGAGTAAGCTGGATAGTTGGATTTACAGATCTCAAGGATGCATGGTTCAGTGGCGAAGCAGATCGGTACGACAACTCACAGCCGTGAAAGCAAAGGTGGGAAGTGGACATCTGAGCAGGTGCACGTGGGTGTTCTGGGATGGAAAGACACACCAGAGGCCCTCCCATGGTTGTCCTTATGAAGGTGAGCTGGGTGGGGGTAGGGGTTCCGGGAGGAAAACACACATCCTTTTGCAATGTTTGAATATTTTATTCATATGTATGCATTTCCTAGATTGACCAAGTATTAACATATCCAAAAGTAGGATCTGGAGTGGAATGTAGAACCTCTATATGTGGCCCAGACAGTACAGACTACACTGGGCAAAAGGACATCCTACCCGCGTTCCAAGGACAGACAGCAGACGGCAGTGAGGATGATGCGGATGCGAGTGTAGCTGTGGGCAGGGGGTGGCGCTAGAGAGGCCGGACCTGGGACTGGGCCTGCGCAGGGCAGCGACCCTCAGCGAGCTCAGAGCTTTAAAACGCTCCCTGCAAAGGCGGCCTGCAGAGAGCAGACAGCCTAGGTCATCAGGAGGTCGGGGCGCGACGCTACTAATAACAAGAATACGTTTTTAAAAAGCCACCGAAGCTGAGATGGCCCGTGGCCCTCGGAGCACTGGCTCGGCTGTGCTGCAACAGTGATGCGTGCCTGAGCGGCGGCGCGGGAAAGAACAAGGCCGGGGTCCCCGGGGCCGCTCCCCGGGCAGCGCGGGTTCCGTTCGCTGGCGAGGGGAGGACAGCGGCCCCGGCCCCGGCCCCGGCCCCGGCCCTGGCGCGGGCGCCGCGGCCTCAGCTCTTCTTGCGCAGCTGGCTGTACTGCGCGCGGCCCAGGATGGGCTCCAGGACGCTGGGCCGGAAGAAGCTGTCGCTGACCCTGCGCGTGGGCTTCTCGCGCGGCGCGGCCAGGAAGCCCGAGCGCGGCGCGGCGAGCGTCTCAGCCTTGTCCTCCAGCCCCGGGCCCCGCGCGCTGCGCAGGCCGCCGCGGGGCGGCGCGGGGCGCGGCGCGGGCTCCGGGCTGGCGGGAGGCGCCGCCGACCCCTTGCGCTCCGGCTCGGCCGGCGGGTTGTCGATGTCGCGGAACTCGCTTTCGGGCTCCATCAGCGACAACCTGGGGAGCTGAGGGCCCGGCGGTCGCGTTAGGGGCCCCGGCGTGGCTCTCGTCCCTGGGTCTCCAACCCTCTTCCGCCCACCCCACCCCCCATTCATTGCCACTCCCGGAGCGGCCATCGGGAAGGCACAGGCTGGCGTGTGGGACAGCGGGAGGGGTGGGAGTGCCGGGAGACCCTGGAGGTGGCGCCTGCACTGAGCCCTCCGCGGGGGAGGCCCTGGTAGCAGATTCCCAGGTCCCTTGGGCCTTCCTAACTCTTCTTGGGCCAGAGCTGCAAGCTGCTTGGTCTACACACTGACTGCGCCCAGGGCCCAGGGTTCTGTCTGGTCATGTTGGGGTGGTGGGGCAGCGAGATGCATGGGCAGCCATCGCCCGGGCAACCTCTGGGTGCAGAGACTGCTGGCTCTAACAGCGCCTCTGGCCCTGGCCAGCCCCCACCAGCCTGCACGATGTGACTTGCTCTGGGGATGGACCCCAAGAGATGGCAATGCTGTCCTCAGGTTTTCCTCTGGGTGACAGTATCGGAATGGACTCCACTGGTAATTCTTGGAACTCGCGCCCCACCTGTCCCGTGTGGTGCAGAACCCCTCCAACCCCTGCTTGGGCAGCAGCCCCCAGACCTGCCAGATCCTTCAGCTGGGGGCTGGGGGAAGCTTCAGATGGATGAGACTCCTGCTGGCACAGTGACCAAGGCCATGGGTCACGCTGCTCCCGGGGTTGGGGGACCCCCGTAGATGTGAATGTTCCCAGGGCACTGCGGCTTGCAGGGGGGTTAGTCCCCTGGGCTGAGGGGATGGAGGGTCTGCAGCCCCTTCAGTGAAATCTATCATGGAGAGAGCGCCCGCTTAGCCCGGGGTGAGACTCACCGGCACGTAGTGAACCACAGTGTCCACCACGTTGTCAGTAACGCCCTTCAGGGCGTCCGAGAGGGACATGGCCCTGCCCTTGGAGGAGGAGGCAGCGTGGTTGGGCGTGAGGTGCAGCATCCTCCCTGCTGTGCCCAGCACGGCCCTGGGTGCCCATGTCACGGCTGAAATGGTGCCATACAGGGTTTTCTGCAGGGTGTGCGCCACACTGCCCAGGAGGCCTTGCGGGCTGGGCAGGGCTGCTACCTGTGGGCCAGAGCGCGGTCAGAGACTCCCCTGCCCACACCCACCCCCCACACCTCTCCCCACTCCCCGGTCCGCCCTAGAGTCAGAGGGGGAAACATGTGGACGTCAAATTGAAGATACTTGGGGCCTGCTCTGGCACAGCTGTGTGGCCTTAGGGTGGTCCCTCCCCTTTTTCTGCCCCTCAGTGCTTTGATCTGTAAAATGGGCCAAGACTCCCCGCCCTGCCTGATTTCCCAGGGGTGCCGTGAGGGACGGCTGAGAGTGACAGGGAGGTCCGGAGCGTCTGGGGCGGGGTGAAGCGTGCTGCAGCCATGTCCCACGGCCCGGGGCTGGGGCAGAGACCCCTATTGCCCCCTCTGCCTCTGCCCCTCCCCCCTGTGGGCTGAGCGACCTTGAGCTCCCGGGGGCCCCCCCGCACCTCTCTGAGCTTGTACTCCTCCGTCTCCGACTCCGACTCCTCCTCTGTCTCCTCTCCCTCTGTGTCTGTCTGGTCGGCGTGCTCCTCCTCCTGGGCCCCAGCGAGGTGGTGCAGCCAGGGCACGCGGACCTCGCTCCGCCTCCGAGACACCACCTGCATGGCCGCCGCCGCGCCCCACTGGGCCAGGCTGCTCTGAGGGCGGGATGGCAGCGTGTCACTGGTGAGGCCGGCGGCGAGCCCCAACAGCCAGGGCCCCTGGCCCCAGGGTCAGAGCAAGGTGGGGCCCTAGCAGGATGTTCTTTAACTTTTTGTTGAGTGGTCGCTTCCACAGGCTACGGTGCACCCTTCCTTTTGGGCACACAGCTGTGTAACTACCGCAGACCAAGGCGGAGAGCACTGCCAACCCAGGGAGCCCCGGTGCCCCCACTCGTCCACACTCCCACAAGAGCGGCCAAGGGTTCTGACCCCTTCACCATGCATTGCTTTTGCTTATGCTAGAACTTTGTGCAAATGGATCACACGACGTGCATTCCCCCATGATAGTGTCTGCAGCTCCATGGAATGGCATGACAGGCACCCCTGTTGCTGCATACGTAAGTAGTTCTTTTTTTTTTCTTTAAGATTTATTTATTTTTTTGAGAGGCAGTGTTACAGAGAGAGGGAGAGACAGAGAGAGGTCTTCCATCCACTGGTTCACTCCCTAGATGTACACAATGGCAGGAGCTGAGTTGATCCAAAGCCAGGAGCTTCTTCTGGGTCTCTGACTTGGGTACAGGGGGCCAAACACTTGGGCTATCTTCCACTGCTTTCCCAGGCACATTAGCAGGGGGCTGGATCAGAAGTGGAGCAGCTGGGACTCGAACCGGTGCCCATATGGGATGCCGGCACTGGAGGCAACTGCTTAACCTACTATGGCCCAGTTCCTTCTTTTTCATGTGTGTGTGATATTCTATGGTGTGCAATCCCCACAGTTCACCCCTTCTTCTACTGGTGGACACTTGCGTTGTTTCCAGTTCTTGATGAAGGGTAAAGCCAATTGGAATGTTTCTGACGTGACATAAGCGTTCATTCTGCAAACCAGGGTCTCCTCACACAGCTTTCAGGATCACTGTTCTAGGGGAATGGTGGCACCCGGGACTCTGCCCCCTCTGGGCCAGGGGGAGGTGTGTGTGTGTGTGTGTGTGTGTGAGCCCCCTCTGGGCCAGGGGGAGGTGTGTGTGTGTGTGTGTGTGTGTGAGCCCCCTCTGGGCCAGGGGGAGGTGTGTGTGTGTGAGCCCCTTCCAGGCCAGGGGGAGGGGTGTGTGTGTGTGTGTGTGTGTGTGTCTAGCTCCCTCCGGGCCAGGGGGAGGAGGGGTGTGTATGTGTGTGTGTGTGTGTGTGCATGTGTGTGTGTGTGAGCCCCCTCCAGGCCAGGGGGAGGGGTGTGGTGTGTGTGTGTGTGTGTGTGTGTCTAGCTCCCTCCGGGCCAGGGGGAGGAGGGGTGTGTGTGTGTGTGTGTGTGTGTGTGCATGTGTGTGTGTGTGAGCCCCCTCCAGGCCAGGGGGAGGGGTGTGTGTGTGTGTGTGTGTGACCCCCTCCAGGCCAGGGGGAGGGGTGTGTGTGTGTGTGTGTGTGTGTGTGAGCCCTCTCCAGGCCAGGGGGAGGGGTATGTGTGTGTGTCTGTCTCAGCCCTCACTGGTAAATGATTCTCAGCACAGGGGACAAAAGGGAACTAGAGGCCACAGCATCTGACACACAGTAAGTTCTCAGCAGACAATTGCTGGAATGAGTGATCCAGGCCCGGCAATGCTTTTAAAAGTACTCAAGGGGCCAGTGACGTGACACCGTGGGTTAAGCTGCTGCATGCAACGCTGGCATCCCATATCAGAATGCCGGTTCGAGTCCCAGCTGCTCCACTTCCAATCCAGCTCCCTGCTAATGTGCCTGGGAAAGCAGCAGAAGATGGCTCAAGTGCGTAGGCCCCTGCCACCCACCTGGGAGACCCAGATGGAGTTGCTGGCTCAGGCTTCAGCCTGGCCCAGCCCTGGCCATTTTAGCCATTTGGGGAGTGAATCAGCAGATGGAAGATCTCTCTCTCTCTCTGTCACTCTGCCTTTTGAGTAAATAAAATAAGAGAATCTTAAAAAAAAAATACCATTCCTATGGTGGCTGAAAATGGTCATCTTGTTTGCTGACCTGCATGCTTTGATGTTTTTATTTCCTTTTTTGCCCTTAGTTTCTTATGAATGCATGGAGAGGTGAGGGTGGGGAGCAGTGGGGAGCCAGCCCTCCCTGGGCCTGGGAAAAACAGCTTCTTCCCCATGGGTGCAGTGCAGATGGAAATTAGAAGCTTCTAGAAGGGAAAAGTCAGGGACACGGGCCAACTGGGCGCCTGCCGCACAGGATGAAGCCTCGTGCTTTGCTTGTTTAAGGATGACACGGCCAGGTGCCTGGGTACCAGGTGGGAGGGCCCACAGCAGGAGGCCCAGCTGGGGGGGTGAGGATGGGGGACAGAACCACCCTAGCAAAGCAGGCTGGAGGACCAGCCCCACTCCTACAGACTCTCGTCCTCAGATCACAAATCCCAGCCAAGGCTGGAAGAGAGAATATTCCTGGGACGGGTGGGGGCGTGGGTGGAGGACAGGAGGAACCAGAGGTCCACAGGGCTCCTGGGATGGGGGGGGGCAGGCGGGACTGAGCTCAAGGCAGACACTTACCAGGGGTGCCACACCCGGGATCCACATGGCCAGGGCGTGGCCCTGCTTCAGCGCCCAGGCGGTGGTCTGCATGCCTTGTCGAGAGAGCGTGTTGGCCAGGGCCCCCACCCTGCTTGCCAGGCTCGGCTTGGCCTTGGGAGGCTTCTGGCCTTGCTGGCATCCAGGAGCAGCGGCTGGGTGGGGATTTGTGGGGAAAGAGGAAAAGAGTTCAGAGAGGGCTGGGGAAAGCCTGGGGCCATCACCAACTCCCTGGGGATTGTGCCACTCACCCCCCCACACACACACAGGTGGGGAGGGGCCAAGGGCCGGAGCATCCACCTGGCAGTCCCGCTGGGCCCTTCCTAATCCAGCCTCCTCCACCTCCCTCTGACTCCCGGGCAGCAAGGGTAAGTTGTGGCCCTGAGACGCAGGTACCTGTCTCTTCCTTGGCCTGGGGCAGGAGGTATTCCACCACCTTCTCAATGCTGCCCAAGGCCAAGTCGGCCCCGCCGGAGGCCAGGCGGCCGGCCCGGGTGCTGGCAGCGTACTCGGCCGTGTCTCGGGCCACCCCCAAGGCGAGCTCGCAGCCAGCCAGCGCGGCTCCCAGGACCTTGTCTGAAGTGCTGGCGATGGGCACGCTGATGCTGTTCCTGGCGCTGCGGAGGCGTGTGGAGATGCTGTCCTTCAGCTCTGATGCGATCTGGGGAAGTTGTGGCGGGAGGGGCTCAGGCCACCCTCTGGGCTCAGCCCCCTAGCCCGGCCCGGGGTGCTGGGCACCGATATTTGGGTCCCTGCATTATGCTGGGCCCCAGAGGGAAAGGGCTTCCACCTTGCCGAGCCAGCCTCGTGGACCTCCTGGCCCCTTCATACCCATCACTGCTGTGGCTTGGCAGACAGTCCCCAGGTCTTCCTCTTGGGCTGCACCTGACGCCCTCGTGCCCACAGGGCCTCTCCGCTCATAGTCCCATCTGCCTTCCTATAGGCTGATAGCCATGGTTGATCTTCCTGCCACAAGTTATACACTGAAATGATTTGCCTTTCTCTTCATTAACCTGGGAGCTCCTTTGTGACAAAGATACTGCCCTTTACCTGGAAAGATGGGGGAGTGGAGAGCACAGGCCCCAGGCAGAGTTGCACCTGCCGGGTGGTTGCCTCTGAACTCTGGGGACGTAACCCCTTCCCCAGAGGGTGGGCAAGGGGGTCAGTGGGAGAGCTCATGCCGTGGGGCTGGGGGCTCAGACAGTGCCTGGGTGGGTGGAGTGGATGAGGTCGGAGACAGGAGCTCACTCCCCCATGGGCAGCTGCCCCGTGAATATGGCTCCCTGTGAAGGCACCTGCTCAGGCTCTGGGCCGTCAAGGCTGGGAGCTCTAGCAGAGACACTGCAATTCTGTCTTCCGGGTGCGTGTGACTCCGGGAGGGCCCCACACCCACCTCCTGCCTGACTTTTTCTTTGGACTTGTGCCTGCTGCTCCGGGGAAAACCTGTGTCTGTTTGACTCAAAGGGCAGGGAAAGCGGCCACCATGCGGCTGGAGGGGCCTCCCCCAGCCTGGAGGGGGCTCGCTACAGAGTCCGGCGCCAGTGCACCCGAGGGCAAGGCAGGCACTGGGGCCGAGCAGGGGGCTCACCTTCTCCGGAGGGTACTGGAGGGCGGGGATCCTCTCCTCCAGGTGGTCCAGGCCTCGGCAGGCCAGCTCATTGGCAGCCGTGACTGGAAGGGAAGGACCATGTTGGGGTGGGGGTGGGAGTGGGGGTGCGGCCCCACTGTAAGAACCTAGCAGTGGCCTCTGGGCCAGAGGCAGCTCCTCAGAGCCCTGGGGGCCCAGCCCTGCTGCCTCCCAGGTGTCCTTGACCCTGAGCCCTTCGCCATCAGTAGCCCCGACCTGCGCTGGGACTGGCCCACACTCCAACCTCAGCTCCCACCTCCACGCAGTGTGTGGCCTCAGGTGAGCCACAGCCTGTGTGTGCCTCGGCTTCCTCACAGCCCCCTGCCTCCCTGGCTGCCCAGGGGCTCGGCCTGGGTGGCAGGAAGAGGCAGCATGGAGGTGTGAGTGGGAGGCGGGGCCTTGGTGGCACCAGTCTGGTGCTTAGTCCTAGCGGTGACACTATCAGTGACAGCTGCCGAGGCTCTCCACAGCCCTTGCTTTGTTGTTTTTGACAGGCAGAGTGGACAGAGAGAGAGAGACAGAGAGAAAGGTCTTCCTTTTTGCCGTTGGTTCACCCTCCAATGGCCGGCACACCGCGCTGATCCGAAGGCAGGGGCCAGGTGCTTCTCCTGGTCTCCCATGGGGTGCAGGGCCCAAGGACCTGGGCCATCCTCCACTGCACTCCCGGGCCACAGCAGAGAGCTGGCCTGGAAGAGGGGCAACCAGGACAGCATCCGGTGCCCCAACCGGGACTAGAACCCGGTGTGCCAGCGCCGCAGGCAGAGGATTAGCCTAGTGAGCCACGGCGCCGACCACTTGCTTTTAATTTCACCACCTCGTATGGGGATGGTCACCAGGATGGCGAGAGCCACAGGGGGAAAAGGAGTTGCAGCCCCCAAGGAGCGAGGCCAGCTGCAGGGGTGCAGGTGCTTGGAGGGACACAGCCCGGGGCTGCTGAGGACGGAGACGCTGCGAGCAGTTTGAAAGGATGCTCCGTACGAGATGTTCTTTCATGCATGCCTTCTCCGGGCCTCTTATCTTCCTTCACAGAAAGCTCCGGCCCTGATGACTGGGCCGTCTTGGGACTGGGAAAGGGCGGAGGGAGAGAGGCCAGCCCAGGGCCAGGGGCCTTCACCCCCCTCCTCTCCTGTGGGCTGGGTGAGAGCCTCAGATCCCCCTCATTCTCCAGCCAGCAGCGCTGCTGGGATTTCCCTCAGCCCCATCGAGAGCCACGGCTTGGAGAATTCACTTCAAGTGGGGCTGAGCAACGTGAAGGGACAGGGCTGCTAGGGCCTGATGGACAACCGTCTTCCAGTCCTGGTCCCCGGCTGGTGGCCCTCTGCTGCCCCCACGTGCCAGGAGCTGGTATCACCAGCTGTGGGGCCCAGCCAGTGTCCCCCCTTCCCAGCTCTGGTGCCCACCAGCCCGCTGTTACAGCCACTGGATTCGTAGTGAGAGCGGGTGTCTGACCCGCCACAGGCCCCTGTCTCACCATTGCCACTTAGCCCCGCCCACCCTTCCCCTGCCAGTTATTTGCCCGGTCATTGTCATCCCAGGTGACAGCCAGCTGGGTGATGATGGGGCATCTATCTACACAAGACAGGGAGCTATATTTACATCTTTGCATCTCTACGTGAGAAGACGTGGAATGGGATGTAGGCCTGGGTAGGCGGTCGGGTAGACAGACAAGCAAGTTATCAGGTGATGGGACAGACAGACGGGGACAGACAGCCGTGAGCGTCAGTGAGGACTCACACTGGGTGGACAGCCTGCGGACCACTGGCTCCATACTCCAGGCAGCCAGGCTGCTGGCGCCCTGCACGCCCTTCTCGTAGGCATTGCACACGGACGCCACCAGGGGGTGGGCTTCCTTGGTGCTGGCGTAGGTCTTCTGGAAGCACTGGCACGTGCCGCTCACCACCGGCAGCTGCAGCACCCGCTGTAGCGCGTTCTCTTGCTCCTGCCAGGGAAAAACCCATTCACGCTGTTGCCGCACCTCTCTCTCCAGCCTTCCGGGAAGGTGACCCAGGCTGGGGGACCCATAGTGAGTCACTGAGCTTAAGTGACCTGGGAGGGACCAAGGCCAAAGAGGTCTCCGGATGCCAACAGTCACGGGGACACGGGGAGCCACAGGGAAGGCAAGACGCACCTGCAGCGCCTCCTGGTCACGAGCCGGGCTCTGGAGTGCTGCAGAGACAGAGGCAGCCCCTGTCCTCCTCCCCGGCCGCCCCTCCTGAACTTGGCAGGAGAGAGCGAGTGTTGCTGCCGTATGTGTCTGGCGTTTTGGTTCACCTTGCACCGGTGGCCTCGCCCGAACACTTGTCCGGTTGTCTGGGACACTGCCCCCTGCCTGTGTGCCCGGGCCCCGCCATCTGGGAGGCTCACCCTCCATCCAGGTCCCCCTCTGCCCAGCTGTGCCCTTTCCCGCGGGACCCAGCTCCGCCGTCACTGCCCCTTGAAGCTCCCGGTCCTCATCCTACACAGCTGCCCCTGGGCGGTCACCCTTGGACCCGCCGTGCTGTGATTTTGTGTATGCCTGGCCCTCTCTCCCAGTGCCTGTCGCTGCTATACCCCCACATGGCCTGGCCCATAATGTCAGCTCAATAAAGCAGGGCCGAATTAAACCAGCGGGGCGGCACAGGGCGGAATGGGAAAGCTCAGATCTTGGGCCTCCAGGGGGCGTGCAGTAAGAAGCCCCGCCCCACTCCCCTGGAAGGCTCCTATCTCTTGGAGGGGAGGGGCACACTCGTCCTCAGAGAGAGAGGCCTGTGCCCCTTGTCGGGCCCGAAATCCACCTCCAGCCCTCAGCCCACCTCTGCCCCAGGAGCAGCACTGGGCACGCCTATTTCATCCCTCGTGGTTGGCTCTTCCCCTAGTTGAAGCCAAAAGTGTCGCCGGTAAGAGGTCCCTTCTCCACGCTAAGGAGCTCCAGGTCCCAACCTGTTTTTTTTTTTTTTTTTTTTTTTTTTTACAGGCGGAGTGGACACAGAGAGACAGAGAAAAAGGTCTTCCTTTACCATTGGTTCACCCTTCAATGGCTGCTGCGGCCAGCGCACCGCGCTCATCCGATGGCAGGAGCCAGGTGCTTCTCCTGGTCTCCCATGGGGTGCAGGGCCCAAGCACCTGGGCCATCCTCCACTGCACTCCTGGGCCACAGCAGAGGGCTGGCCTGGAAGAGGGGCAACCGGGACAGATTCCGGCGCCCTGACAGGGACTAGAACCCGGTGTGCCGGCGCCGCAAGGCGGAGGATTAGCCTATTGAGCTGTGGCACTGGCCCCAACCTGTTTTTTTTGTTTGTTTTTTTTTTTTTTTTTTTTTTTTTTTACAGGCAGAGTGGACAGTGAGAGAGAGAGACAGAGAGGAAGGTCTTCCTTTGCCGTTGGTTCACCCTCCAATGGCTGCCTCGCTCGGCGTGCTGCGGCCCGCGCTAGGTGCTTTTTCCTGGTCTCCCATGGGGTGCAGGGCCCAAGCACCTGGGCCATCCTCCACTGCACTCCTGGGCCACAGCAGAGGGCTGGCCTGGAAGAGGGGCAACCGGGACAGAATCCGGCACCCCGACCGGGACAGAATCCGGCACCCCGACCGGGACTAGAACCCGGTGTGCCGGCGCCGCAAGGCGCCCAACCTGGTTTTGTGGGCAGTTCACCTCGTGGTCTGGTGGCTGTCTCTGCTGGACGGATAAGTCTGGAGCTGTCTTTCTTTTAAATCTAGCACACAGACTCAAAGGCAGCCTGCAGGTGGGAGAGGAACGTGCCGGCTGTGGCGGACCCACAAGTCTTCATTATCGGGGCACAGTGCTCTTGTTATCGGGGCACTGTGCTCTTGTTATTGGGGTGCTGAGCTCTTGTTATTGGGGCGCTGTGCTATTAGCACACTTCGGCAGCAGTCACATGATTCAACTTTAGCTCACCCTTAGCCGCGCAAAGGGAACCGACATTGACTGCCTAGGGGACAGTGAGCTCCAGGCACTGGCCTGGGTGCCTCGGTGACTTGAGCTCACTGAGTGCCTACGGTGACCCCCTGGTGCCACTTTGCTGATGAGAGACTGAGACTCAGAGAAGTGAAGTGACTTCCGCAGATTGCACATCTAGTACGTGGCCACGCCGGGATTCCAACTTAGGTCTAAAACGGCATTACATTAAATTCTGTGGGGGGGGGGGGGAGTGACCGGCGTTGTGACGCAGGGGGTTAAGCTGCCACTTGCGACACTAAATCCTATATGAGCTCAGCTCAAGCCCCAGCTGCTCCACTTCCCATCCAGCTCCCTGCTAATGTGTCTGGGAAAGCAGAGGAAGATGGCCCAAGTGCTTAGGCCCCTGCTACCCGCATGGGAGACCTGGATGGAGTTCCTGGCTCCTGGCTTCTGCCTGGCCCAGCCCTGGCCATTGGCCCATTTGGGTAGTGAATCAGCAGATAGAATCTCTCTCTGTCTCTCCCTCTCTCTCTGTCTCTCTGCCTTTCAAATAAATAAATCTTTTGAAAAACAATTCTTGTGTCTCTGGCGAGCATCAAGAATTCTCCGCCGAGGTCAGGCTCAGCTGCTCAGCTGCCTCTGCAGCTTTGAACCCGACCCGGGCACGATTCTGCTCTGCAGGAGAGGCCCTGGCCTGTGCTGTCTGTAGGTGACTGAGCTGGAAGAGCCCCCAGGGACACCCGCATGTCCATTAGACAGAGCAGGCCATGGTGTTTTAGCTTTTCATCTAGCAGGTGACTTGGAAATGGGAACTGGTGAGACACCGTGACTTTAAACAAGTAGATATTTTCTTTAGCATTTTGGATAGCACCTTCAGGGGTTGTTTTCAAAGGCAGAAACGGATCCTGGGGCGAGAATAAGCGGCTCTCTATTAGGCCAGCTCCACCAGGAGCTCACCATTCCTTCCCTCTCCGTGTTCTGAGTCAACACAAAACTTCAAGCAGCCAAACTTGGGACCAGATGGGTGTTGTACAGGTTCATGGTTCTTAAGTTGCACTGTCTGAACAGTGCCCAAAGCAGGAAGGCCCTGCCAGGAAGCATCAGGCACTATCAGGTCCTGGAGCTGACACTGTGGTGCAGCGGGTTAAAGCCCCAGCCTGCAGTGCCAGCATATCTTATGGGCACCGGTTCGAGTCCTGGCTACTCCACTTCCAATCCAATCTCTGCTATAGCCTGGGAAAGCAGTACAAGATGGCCCAAGCCCTTGGGCCCATGCACCCTTGTGGGAGACCCAGAAGAAGCTCCTGGCTCCTGGCTTCAGATCAGCTCAGCTCTGATCGTTGCAGGCATTTGGGGAGTGAACCAGCAGATGGAAGACCGCTCTCTCTGTCTGGCTCTACCTCTATCTGTAACTCTTTCAAATAAATAAAATAAATATTTTTTTAAAAGTATCAGGACCCCTTCTGGTCATAGCAAAAACCAGATCAGAGCTGTACCACGGGACACACTGAATGTCCAGCCCATGCCCACACACAGTGGCACAGGCTGCACACTGCTCAACTCCTGGCATGCCATCTCGCCACATGGATGACATCGAGAGTGGCAGAATCTAGTGGCTCTGCACTGAGCAGACAAAGGGACTTCAAAAAGATTGATGGAAAACGGAATTCAAAGATAAACTGATGCTGATGAAATATCTTGGATAGTTTTTCCATAACATGAGTTCTCCATGAAGACAAATGCATGGATTTCAGAAGTTTTTGCACCATGATAAACTTTCCTTTCATTGTGCCTCCCACAGACCTTTTGAAGTGCCCCTGTGTGGTCAAGCTGGGGGGTGCAGCAGGTGCAGGACACAGCAGCACCCGTCCCCTCCAGCCCACCCCCACCCCCAGCCAGTATGCCCAGCCTTTCTCTAGGTTCTCTGGGCATCTTTTTTTTTTTTTTTTTTGACAGGCAGAGTGGATAGTGAGAGAGAGAGACAGAGAGAAAGGTCTTCCTTTGCCGTTGGTTCACCCTCCAATGGCTGCCGCGGTCGCCGCACTCATCCAATGGCAGGAGCCAGGTGCTAGGTGCTTTTTTCCTGGTCTCCCATGGGGTGCAGGGCCCAAGCACTTGGGCCATCCTCCACTGCACTCCCGGGCCACAGCAGAGGGCTGGCCTGGAAGAGGGGCAACCAGGACAGAATCTGGCGCCCCGACTGGGACTAGAACCCGGTGTGCCGGCGCCGCAAGGCGGAGGATTAGCCTGTTGAGCCACGGTGCCGGCCTTCTCTGGGCATCTTTCCCACCCAGATCTCCCCACGGATAGCAGTGGGCTCACACAGAGCGGGCAGTGGGCTAGGACCGCAACTTAGACACATTTTCCTGAGGTCCCAGGACCTCCCTGCCCTGGCCCTGCCCCTCCCTCTGCCTCCACTGTCCATCCCCACGTCCTGCGATCCCAGATCACTTACCGGGAGGTCTCCATCCAGCAAGGTCAGGCCCTTGTTCACTGCCATGCTTGCTCGTTACGCTGCAACACACAGAGTCCCAGGTCCACCAGAAACCCTCAGGCCTCAGCTCCACAGGGGCAGCTCCCCCCGCCACCGTCTCACGGCCACCAGCTGGGCCCAAGCTTCCTGAGAGCTCGGCTGCCCAGCACAGAAGTTTGAAGGGTGAACGTCATGTCCAAGGCCACCCCTTAGGGTCCCAGAGCAGGGAGGTGCTTCACGGGCTGTTGGCTCAGACGGACGTTTTCTTAGGAGGGGCCGGGGAAAGAAGTGAGAAACTCGGGCAACCATGGGAGACAAAACGTTTGCGAGGAGTCTCGAGGCTCTTAAATGGGGGCCCCAAAGAGGCTAAAAGAACGTGTGCAGCCACTCTCAAGGCCAGCTGCTCCAGCTGCTCAGGGAAAGGCTAGGGTCGCAGGTCCCCCACCCGCTTGCATCCACCTGGCGCTCTCCCTCACTTTCCTCGCAGCCTCTTCATCCCCAGAAGGCCTTGACCCCCGGCCCCCACCTCTTCCCTTTCTTGCCATCGACCCAGGAGCCCCGACTCACTGCAGCGCCCGTTGCCTCTGCCGGAGCCCAGGCTGCAGTGCCCCCGGAGCACACACAGGTCCAGCCACTCCAGGGAGTCTTGGGCAATGTGAGTCAGGCTTCCCAGCTAGGGGAGGGCAGAGGGGCAGAGGGGCAGAGGAAGCTGGGCCGGCCGTGGCCACGGGTCTGACCCAGGGTCCCCTGGGTTTATATCCCAACTTCTGTAAGGACATTTAGCCAACAGGGAGGGAGAGCACAGAGCCGAAGGCGATGCCCGTGCAGAGGCCTGCTGACTGCAAGCCCTTGCAGGCATCCATTCTGAAATACTTCTGGCCCTCCATTTGCAAAAGGGAAAAAAGCCAAAAGCCCACTGTGCTTTCTGGAAAAGACTGGGCTACACATTGCTAATGTGTTACTAACGGCATTGTGGCACAGCAAGTTAAGCCGCCGCCTGCGATGCTGGCATCCCATACTGGAGTGAGTTTGAGACCTGCTCTTCCAGTTCTGATCCAGCTCCCTACTAATGCTCCTGAGAAAGCAGAAGATGGCCAAAGTCCTTGGGTCCCTGCCACCCACATGGGAGACCATGGAGCTCCTGGCTTCAGCCGGGACCAGCCCCAGCTGTTGTGGCCATGTGGGGAGTAAGCTGGAGGATGGAAGATCTCCCTTGCCCTCCCCCTGTGTGTCTCCCTCTGTCTCCCCCTTTCAAATAAATACATAAATAAAATCAAATCAGAGGCTCTAAAGTTCCAGAGAGTTCCATCGTCTTGGAGTCCTTCCTGACGGAGCCTCCCGGGGGCAGGGGCGGTTTTCAACCCATTTCCCCATCCTGTTTCCAGCGAGAGTGAATCCTAAACAGCTTGAGTTAAAGCCACCCACAGAGGGGCAGTGACAGGGTGGACCAGGAGTCTATTCCCATCAGCAGCACCGTCCTTGGTAAAGACTCAGGCACAAGCCCAGGTCCTAGTCCCTGGCTTCAAAACCGACAGGGCACTGTGGCGTAAGCCACTGTTCCCCGCAAAGGATCCTGGGAAGGCAGCACTTAACAGTCCTCGTGGCTGGTGAACTTGCACACACGATGGGCTCTGCAAAGCCGTGAGCCGTGGGCGACAGGAGAGAGAGGCAGGGGTGCAAAGAAACAGTGCGTACGATAGATCCTTGCTGTTCAGTCCTGTGTGTGTGATGCGACAGGGCAGGCAAGGGCCGGGAGCCCCCACAAGCAGCAGCGACTGTGCCACTGTGCCTACGTAGCCACCCGCCTGGGCTCCTCACGCACAGGACAGCCACGGAGACGGAGGGAAGCATTTAACAAGTGGCTCCCCCCTCTCCGCAAGGGTCAGGCCAGATGACACTTGAGGCTGTGTTTGCACAGCAACCCGGGCCAAAGGGCAGCTTCCAGGCCCTGGAGCAGTGGCTCTGGGCCAGAGGTAGTATTGTACAGGGCTCTGCTGACAAAGCTGGTCCTTTGGCCGCTCGGGCTGGGATTCCAGAATGTGGGTGAGAGGTGAGAGGCGGTGAAAGGGCCCGGAGAGTCCCTGGGGAAGAGGGCAGGACAGCTCGCCAGCAGCGGCTTGCGGGACACGGTGCTCTCTCCCTTCCTTTCTCCCCAGCCCCCCACCACTAAAGCAGGGTCTGGGTCATCTGGCTCCCAGGCGGATTCCCAAAAGCAAGCACAGCATTGGACGCTGGCTGAGAAGATGGATTCTGAGGTTCCAAATCCACTAGGATTCGAAATCCACCGGGAGTTCCTATGGGCTCTGGTGTGCATGGAGGCTCAGCGGAGGGAAAGGCACACAGGGAGGCGGCTCAGGGCCCCCATGGAAGAATCCAGTGCCCTCCAGGAGACAGAGCGCTGCCCAGGCTGCCCATCACCACCCTAACCTGCATGAGGCAGGTGCCATGGCACCCCTAGGCAGAGCAGCCAGCCAGCCAGGGCTGCCGCGGCCCCCTCCCGGGGCAGCGGTGTGGCTGAGGTCTCCTTGGAGGTGCCTCTCGCCCCAGCAGCTCTGCAGCCGGATCTTTCCCCGTGTTCCTCCTCTGCCCAGAGCCCCCTCTACCAGTGGGGGGGGGGGGCGGGGGGCGTGCCCTACTGCTCCATTCCCACAACACCTGCGCAGACACCAGTCAGTTTGTCTAGAAATTTATTGGACATGATGAACCTGTTACAGTAGAGGATCTGGACAAGGCAGAAACAGTCATTTAAACTTTATCTGCCCAGGTCCAGCACCGTGCATCTCTCTCAAAGTCCCCAAAATGTTCTTTTCCAAATCCCGGACCTTGATCGATCGCTTAGGAGACAGAGAGCCAAGCACCTGAGTCTGTTTTTCAAGAATCTTAATCACATCTATGGGAATTTAACCCTTTCAGTGCACACTTCTTTTCCCATTCCCATCCAGAGGAATGACAAGGCCTTCCCGGTAGGACCGACACTGGCCCCGACCCGCTGGCGTCCTGCCTGCCCACCTCACTTCCCTCAAACTGAAGGATTCGTCACCACAAAACCCGACACGCAGGGCACAGGTAAACGTCAGCTTCCTTGGCCCCTGCCTGCTCTCTCCCACCTCCCCCAGCAACCCCACAGTGAGAGATCTGATTATCAAAGCAAATTATGACACTTTTCACAGGATACATGTTGGTGAAAATTGATGCAGAATTGCCCAAAGTGTTATATGACTTTGAACAAAAACAATCTGGCTCACAAGTCTAGAAGGTTTTCATTTTTTGTAGAATAGAACAGGAAGCACAGACCGATGAAAGCATCAAATTTGGGCAAGAGAAGAGACAGCACAGAATTCTGGAGGGTCTCACGCGGTCACTCTGCCAGGAAGGCGGCGAGAGACCACGGGCCAAGGGGTTGGAAATTGCAAGAAGGAGTTTTGCTTGTTTTTCTGAGTCGGTTTCCTTATCTGTCACGGGCCACATGACAGGCACCCACTGCGACCTTCCACCTGTTGTCACCTCAAGTCCCTGCTGTCTGCTTCTGATTTTTGCCGAGTCATGGCACTGCCTAATGCCCTCTGCCCCAGTCACGATTTCTAACATGAAGGTGCCCGGTACTTTTCTGCTTCTACTTTGGACACAGCAGGGACGCGCGTGCAGTGCTCTGAGGGCCAACAATTAAGCAGCTCCAAGCCCAGCTCCCGCTGTGCGTGGCTGACATCCACAGGTGGTGGTGGGGTCCAGTGGGCCAGATCCCAGAGTGCTGCAAAACCAATGGGTGACGCACCCCGGAGTGCCCACGGCCGAGTGCTCCGTCACCCTGTGACCAGGCCGTTTGCACTTGGTTTTCCTCCTGATCGTGAGTCAGGGGCAGACGCTAAGGCCCCACTGTGCACGTAAGAGACGCTCACTGAGTGTTAGATGAGGGAGGTATTCAGAAATCCAGAGGTGACTCCAGCTCTCCCACAATCACAGGTGAGTTTAAATCTTCACGCTCCCCTTCTGCAGCCTCGGCCCCACCCTGCCCACATCATGGGCTGCTCGACGCTCAGGGGAACAGAAAGCTAAGCGTGGCTCGGCCTAGCGTCCATTCCACTAAGGCTCACCTGTGAGGGCAGTGTCTAGTCCTCGCCTGAAGGCACCCTAGCGGGTCCTGAGCTTCATCTGAGGATACGCCACGGTGATGATGCCGGCCACCGAGGACACGAGCCCCCCGAGCCCGATGACGCCTGCGTTGGACTTATAGATCCCCAGCTGGTCCAGGGGGATCAGGATGTCACAGAAGTTCTTCACCGTGTCGAGGAGCAGGGGTGGGTGGCGCTTCAGAGACCGGAACAGGAGCAGGAGGAAGGACTGCAGCCACTCTGTCTCCTCGTCCGCCACGCTGTACGCAGGGGGATCCCGCGAGGACGATGTCTCCCTCTTGGCTCTGTCGCGTGCGACCCGCCCCATCTGCAGGGCGATTTCATACACGTCCCTGACCAGGCTCAGCAGCAGGAAACAGCAGTAGTGGCGGGCGGCCCGTCGTCGCCACGTGTCTTTGTTGATGCCGGAGGCGAGACCCACGCTCTTCACCCAGAGGACAGTGTCACAGACGAAGTAAATCACACGGTTCAGGTTGGCTAACGTCAGGCACAGGCGAGGCACTGGGTCGGAGGCCCGGATGCTCTGCTCGGTCGCCTGGACAGCGTGTACCACGTTGCCGAGCCTGAACCCTGCAGGGAGAACACAGGATTGGCGGTTACCCATCAGTACACAGCGTGAAGGCAGAAGCCCCGGATTGGGGTGAGGAGTCGGCACTGATCGGTTTCCCCCCTATAATTTTTGTTTACTAAAAGCAGAGAGTCAGGCAGAAAGGGAGACCTTCCTTACACTGGTGCACCCCCAAAACGCCCGTAACAGCCAGCGTGGGGCCACGCTGATTCCAGGAACTTGAAACTCTGTCTGGGTCTCCCGTGTGGCTGGCAGGGACCCGACGACCTGAATCATCTGCTGCCTCCAGGAAGCACTGGCAGGAACCTGGCCGGGAAGCAGAGTCACCGGGACCCGGATCAGGCACACCGGGGGGGGGGGGGGGGGGGGGGACATGAGCATCCCAGCATCCCAAGCGGCAACTTCGCTGCCACGCCGAGTGCCCGCTGGTCATGTAAGGCTCGGCCTTTGCTCAGGGAAGGAGAAGAACAGCTGGTACATCAGGGACCCCGACAACGATCCTGGAAAGCATAAAGACGGCGGCTTTTTACATTAATCTTCTGCAGCCCCTCTGGCCCTCGGGGCTGGGATGGAGCACACTCATGCCGAGGTCGGTCACCTGCAGGCCATGCTTCTCCAGGAGAAAGGCGCTGTGACACGAAGCCTGGGTGCCATCTGTCCCTGGGAGTCTGGCGTCTTGCATTTCATTTACTTTCCAGACAAAAGATTGCCTTATTTATTTCGACAGGCAGAGTGGACAGTGTGAGAGAGAGAGAGAGAGAGAGACAGAGACAGAGAGAAAGGTCTTCCTTTACCGTTGGTTCACCCCACAATGGCCGCTGCGGCCAGCGTGCTGTGGCTGGCGCACCACACTGATCCGAAGCCAGGAGCCAAGTGCTTCTCCTGGTCTCCCATGCGGGTGCAGGGCCCAAGCACTTGGGCCATCCTCCACTGCCTTCCCGGGCCACAGCAGAGAGCTGGCCTGGAAGAGAGGCAACTGGGACAGAATCTGGCGCCCCGACTGGGACTAGAACCCGGTGTGTTGGCGCCACAGGCGGAGGATTAGCCTATTGAGCTAAAAGATTGCCTTTTAAAATAACACCACTATTGTCTTGCCGTTTATTTAGTCCAGCTTCCTCTTGCTCCACACTACTACCTCTTGACAAAGTAGAGGGGCAGGTGTTGGCCCTGATGGTTAAGACGCACACCAGACACTGGACTACCTGGGTTTGCCTCCTGGCTCCGTTCATGACTCCAGTTTGCCGCTAGTGTAGACCTAGGGGGCAGCAGTGATGGCTCGAGCAGTTGGGTCCCTGCCGCCCATGTGGGAGGCCTGTATGGAGTTCCTGGCCCCCAGCTTTGACCTGGCCACGGTCTGTTACTGTGCGTACTTGGGGGAGTGAACCTGCAGATGGGAGCTGTTTCTGTCTCTTTCTGCTTCTCAAAGGAAAAAAAAAAGTCACACACAAAGTAGAGACGGCAGGACTCAGTAGACAGGACAATTAATGATATTGTCGGCTTACATCTTAGTAAGTGCTCAAAAGCAGTGACTTTCAGAAAACTTATAACCTCACAAGAGTGCCTTGTATTCATTCTTTTACCACAAAGAACACAAAAGAGGATACGGTTTCTGGGTTCCAGCTCTGGCTATGCCACTAACTGAAGGACCTTGGATAAGCCCCTCTGGATCTCAGGGTGACCTCTAAAAGATGTCTGAGGGGCCAGTGTTGTGGTGCCGGCCAGTTAAGCCGCCACTTGCACGGAGTGCCAGTTCAAGTCCTGGCTGCTCCACTTACAATCCAGCTCCCAAGATGGCCCAAGTCCTTGGGCCCCTGCTACCCATGTGGGAGAACTTAACGAAATTCCTGCCTCCCGGCTTTGGCCTGCCCCAGCTCCAGCTGATGCAGCCATTTGAGGAGTGAATCAGCAGGTGGAAAAGATTTTTTTTTCTCTTGCTCTCTGTCCCCTTCTCCTTGTCACTTTGTCATTCAAACAAACAAAAAAAAGTCAATCTTAAAAATCTATGACAGAATTTCTAACCTCGGCCTTCAAAGCCACCCAAAAAAAGCTCACACCACCCTTCCCATTTCTCTCCCTGACAACCTGAAGCTCCCTCCCCTGTGAGACCAGCTGGTCTGACACTGGTTCAGCAACAACAGGGTGCTCGCCACCCTCCCCAGCCTGAACTAGAGGCACCCGCCCACCTCCGTCTTTCCAACCACACCTCAAGCTCCACTCTTGCAAAACACCTCTCTCTTCCTCGAGCCTAGCCACCACGTTCCGCCCTAAACCTCTCATCACCATCACAGCGTGACTTCCTCTCTACAGCCCAGGACTGCGCCTAGATGAAGCAGGTGCATAGGAACAACGGATGGACGTGCCCCGGGGACACCTGCTTCTCGTCACAGCGAAGACTCAGCGTGCAATTGCTACGACAGCACGGGACTTCCCAGGCTGATTTACTGCGGGAGAGAATGAAGTGAGCACGAGACCCCGCCTTCGCTTTGCGCCTCTGACCTGAAAACCCCACAAACGGCTAAGAAAAACGCCGCCCAAGGGAAGAAGGGGAAAGGCAGGCGGTCTGGGATTTAGCTACTCTGTTCTTCCACAGAACAACAGGGCTCACGAGAGCAGAAGCTCAGGAATCGGGTGATTCCTGGAGCAGTGTGTCCTAACACACTTCCTGTGCCCTGGTTACGATGGCGCCGGGAGACGTGGCGTCGCTCCAAACACGGACACAGAGGGCGGTGCGAGAACGGTGTGCTGCAGGACACCCGCATTTTGGGCCTGGTGGCTGCGCTGGCCGACCGCACCACCATGCCCAACTGCCTGGAGACCGGTGAGCTGTAGGGGCTGAGGGTTCGAAGCCGACAGCCGCGGCCCTCCGCGAGACAGGGTACTTACATTTACGGCCAGTGCTCACACTGGACTCCAGTTTCTTGAGCTTCGTGACCACCTCCTCTTTGCCAGCCTTAGGCTCTAACAAATATGTAAGCAACATGCATGTGTACTGAGTGGCTCTGCAATGGAAAACAACATGGGGAGAATGATTGACAAATCAAATAAAGCTGGAGTCGGCAAGGAAGGGAAGAGAAACGTATCTTGCTAAAGGCAAAGTTTCTAAGACAATTGCTCGCATGGCAGCAAAATTCTGCCACAGGGATTCCACAGGCGGGCAGAGGGTAGCATACGTGAAGGAAATGCGACACACAGGTTATGAAAGAGAACTCTGCGATCATGCAATGAATAGCCCTCCAGGAGGCTGGCACTGAGAAACGCACGCGGTCAAGGTAAGAAAGTGAGCCGAAGTCCGCCTGGTGGTAAGTGCGCAGAGACCCATAGTCCATTTTCTCCAGGGTACTTTTCAAATTTCTAAAACGAACTTCTCTGCCATGTAGTTAACCTACTCTTTATGTGAAAGGACACAAACTCAAGCCAGAACCAAAGCCAAAGTCCACAGTTGGGGGGCCAGCACTGTAGTGTAGCAGGTAAAGCCGCCACCTGCAGTGCTGGCATCCCATAGGGGCGCCGGTTCGAGACCCGGCTGCTCCACTTTCGATCCAGCTCTCTGCTGTGGCCTGGGGAAGCAGTAGGAGATGGCCCAAGTCCTTGGGTCCTGTTTAATGATGCTATCTATTCAAAAAAGTGATGATTGCCCTGTCTGTAATGATGACTCACTGATCAATGCAATAAATGAGAAATTTTAGAACACACAAGCACCCCAATGCTTTTGGCAGTGCATTTAATAAAGCACCTGGTTCCTACTGTCCTGTAACTGCATTTGAATCTCTTTATGCTGTAAATTTTATTTTCAATAAAAATGTGGCACATTTTCTAAAGCGGTGAACCTAATGTTGGGCATGAAGTAAAATGAGAAGACAGGAATCAGAAACAATTAAAAAAAGAAATCTTCCTAGCTTGATGGCTCAAGCTGGGCATGGCACTGCACCTCTCTCTTTAAAAAATTATTTACTCTCATTTTATTCAAAATGCAATGAATCAGAGAGCTTTCATCTGCTGGTTCCTTCTCCAAATGCTGCAACATCCCGGGTGGGAAAAAGCCCAAAGCCAGGGGCCCCGAATTTCATCTGGGTGCACAGCAGCAGGGAGCTGGATCAGAAGCAGAGCAGCCAGGACTCGAACCCGGCACCCTGAAACAGGACACAGACCTCCCAAGGGGTGACTCATCCACCGCACCAAACACCTGCCCCCGCCCCTCCCTTTCTCGGAGCTCATCTAACAGCAGGAGTGGGTCCCAAAGCAAGGCATTATTTTACAAATGCCAGTTTGTTCACAGAGGTTATACATATAATAAAGACGGTTGGCAAAGGAAAGCCAGAAATCTCAGATCTTGCTGAATAAGTATAGGAGTACTTCAAAACGTTGTTGGAAACGTGGGATTAAAATATAAGTTTATGGGGCAGGTGCTATAGGCTGGCAGTTAAGATGCCTACAACCCATACTGGAGCACTTAGGTTCCGTAACGGGCTCTGGCCTTGAACTCCAGCTTCCTGCTAATGTAGACCCTGGGAGGCAGCAGTGATGGCCGGGTTCCTAGATTGAATTCCCTGCTCCCACCTCAGCCAGCTGTTGAGGGTATTTAGGGAGTGAACCAGTGGATGAGAGTGCATGCTCTCTCTCTCTCTCTCTCTCAAAAAAATAAATTTTAAAATAAAACATGTTTTATTTTGGTGCAAAAAATTTTGATTTCCATGCATATAGTTGTTTTTCATAACATACATTTTCAACAAACTTTTTTTTTTTAAAGATTGATTTTATTTATTTGAAAGGCAGAGTTACAGAGAGAGAGGGAGAGAGAGATTTTCTATCCACTGGTTTATTCCCCAAATGGCCACAATGGCCAGGGCTGGGCTGGGTCAAAATCCAGGAGCTTCTTCCAGGTCTCCCACATGGGTGCAGGGGCCAAAGTGCTTGAGCCATCCTCCACTGCTCTCCCAGGTGCAGGAGGCTGGATCGGAAGTGCAACAACCCAGGCTTAGACTGGTGCCCATGTGGGACGCTGGCACTGCAGGCAGCTGCCTAACCGGCTACACCACAGCACCAGCTCCTCAACAAACTATTGGAAGAGCCTGTATGGGCATGAAGCTCAACATATTTTTGCACCAAAATAAACCTGTCTTTTAATTCCACTTTCTACGAACTTTCTAAAGATCCTCTTGGACCACCAGCCTTGCAAGGTACTTTCTGGGTACACTGGGCCAATGACGCCTGTACAGGATGCAGCCACTCTGAAAATCTAACAAATGAATCGGAGAGGGGGCACGGCTTGGTTAAGGGGTGCGCATTGGAGTGGACCGTGTGAACTGGAACAGTGCGGCTCTGCCACTTGGTGCCTATCAACCTCCTTCTGCTTCTGTTCGCCTATCTGTGAAATGGGAACTTTAGAGTATCTACCGCATAGGGCTGTGATGAGGATTAAATGATTGCAAGACACTGAGAACATTCTTGGCTTCAAACTGGCTCCCCAAGCCTCCCCCGCCCCCCGGGGTGGGGGTGGGGCTGTTCTTACTGGTCTCTTTGTATTTGTACACCAGAAGGGAGGGTACAATCGCAACAGTAGCTGTTTTTCTTCCCTAAGCAGACCACCCACATCTCCAAGAGGCACATCATGAACCACCTCTGACACCGCGCGTCTCCGAGAGGGGCTGCGAGTTCTTAGGGAGACAGACACTGCCTGTTCCCCGGCCTACAGCGTTGTTCCACACGCGGGTCAACACGAGACAGACCGGACACCATGCAGTGTCAAGACAGGAATCGAACTGACTCCCCAACGTCTTGCCACCACGGGGTGGAGTGCCGCCTGGGCCAGCTCGAAGGGAAAGCGCTCCGCAGACCGGGGGGGCGGAGGGCGCCCCGAGAGGTCCGGCCCCCGGCGTCCCCGGCTCAGGACGCGGCCCGGCCCCACGGAACACGGGCCGAGGCGGGGCGCGAGCGTCAAACTCCCTCCGCGCCGGCTTTCGCCTCCTTCTCGCGCAAGGGCTAGAGGCGAGAAAGGCACCGGGCTCACCTGAAGAGGCGGTCCCGGCCCTGCGTCTGGTTGGTGAAGCGGGTGAAGGCGTCCATGGCACCCAGCCCACGGCCGCGCGTCGCAGCGCGCTCGCTCGCGGGTCCTCCAGGGCGCCCCGGTCCCGGGGGAAAGTCGGTCTCGCGAAGCGGACCGGGTGGGCGGGGCCTGCCGCTCCGCCCATGTGGGCGTGGCCGCGCCTGCCGGGGGGGCGGCGGGGCGGGCTTCCGGGCGGGGCCGGAAGTGGTGGTTACCAAGACGACGCCAAGCCGCCGGCTCAGGTCGGCCGAACTTGGGCTTCGGAGGCTGGGCTGCGGCGTGTCCCGCGGGTGTCCTGGGGAGGGGTCTTCCAGAGGACGCTGCGAGGGGGCTGCCTCCTCAGCCTCCGGCGTGTCCCGCGGAGCCCGGCACCCGAGACCCCAGGTGGGTTCCGAGTGGCCCCTTCATCCCGAGAACTTTCCTGAGCGTCTCCTCCGGACGTGAGTTGGAGATCAGGGAGTGCGGACCTCGCTTGAGAACGGGCTAAGGACAGAGTTTTCCATGAAGAAAGCCGAAAGGTTGAACCCTGAAAGTTGATGTTACCGAGGAAAAGCCCCCTAAGGTCAGCGCGAGCGTAGGTAGGTCTGTAATCTACTTTGGAGTTAATTTTTGCACGTGGTACAAGGTATGGCTCAGAGCTCATTTTTCCCCATATGGATGATCCCATCAGTATTTGTTAAAAACAAACAAACAAACTATCCCTATCCTTTTCCCACTAAATCATCTTGGCGTATTTGTCAAAAATAAGCTGTCCGTATACTAATGTATCTAAGTCTCAACTCTGGTTTTATTGATGTTCATTTTGAAACCAGTGCCACATTGTCTGCATTATTGTGGCTTTACAATAAATCTTTTTTGAAAGATTTATTTATTTGAGAGGCTGAGTTACAGACAGAGACAGGGAGAGACAGAAAGGTCTTCCATCTGATGGTTCACTCCCCAACCGGCTGCAACAACCGGAGCTTAACTGATCCAAAGCCAGGAGCCTGGTTGCTTTCATTCAGCAATTCAGTCTCTGAGATTCATCTATATTGTTGTGTGTAGCAATAGTTTTTTTCCCTTTCTATTACTGAGTAGGCTTATATTATCTGAATATACCACAGCTTGTTTATCGGTCCCACTTGGGGCAGCTGCTGTGAATATTTGTGTACAGGCTTTTGTGTGCGCCTAAGCGCTCATACTCTTAGGAGTGAGATTGCCGGGCCATGTGGTAAGTACACGTTTAACCTCATAGGGCATTGTCGAATCCTTCTCCTGAGTAGCCGTACTGCTCTGTGTTTGCAAAAGCAGTGTATGGGAGGCCTGTTGCCATGTGTCTTCACCAGGGCTTAGCATTATCAGTACTTTTAGAATTGTAACCCTTCTACTAGCTATGGACTAGTGACCCATGGCCTATTAACGAGTGTATTGCTTATTGTCTTAAAAGTTGAGATTTTATATACTTCTAAACGTCTTTGTTATTGATTTCTGTTGTCAAGAGAGAACATATTTTGTATGACTTAAATTCTGTTAAATTTATAGCCCAGAGTATGGTTTACTAAATGCTTCCAAAGGACTTGTAACCATCTGTTGGTGGGTGGGATGTTCTGTAGTTGTCAATCAAATCAAAGTAGTTAGGAGTAGTGTTCAACTTTTTTTTTTTCATCTTTTCTGACTTTTCTGTTCTATAAATGTCTACAGGTTCTAGCAATTATAGGCGTACTGTGCAGATAGTGTAGGTTTGGCTCCAGATGACCTCAGTAAAGTGTGGTAAAGCAGGAAGCAATTAAGTTACTTAGAAACAGTCTGACGTCATAGCTTCTAAAATTTGGTGAGTTCTCAGAGCAGCATTTATGGTAGGACTGTTATATCTCACCACTGGGGTAAGATTCTTCTAAGTATCCTACTCAATGTCTGGAAATTAAGAAGTGGGTTTTCCAGTTTGATGGTGGGGAGAGGCATTGTTCCTGGCTCTGAGTGAGCTCGGGTTACTGTCCCCACTCATCCCGTCATGCACTTCTTTCTCCATGGTCATCTATGGTCACACTCGTGCTGTGGCCACATGACAGATGACTCCAGCAGGAAAGGGATGGGGACCATAGTGGGGCTTGGTAAGACATCCATGTGCCTCTTGTGGTGTGGGCCCCTGTGTCACCCCAGATCCAGCAGCTTCAGCTGTGTCCCATGATCCTTTTTTTTTTTTACCATAACATTTGAAATCCTTTGTATATACACTATTATATTTCTTTTTTTTATTTTTCTTTTTTATTTTTGACAGGCAGAGTGGACAGTGAGAGAGAGAGAGACAGAGACAAAGGTCTTCCTATTCGGTTGGTTCAATGGCCGCTGTGGTAGGTGCGCTGCAGCTGGTGCACCGTGCTGCACTGATCTGAAGCCAGGAGCCAGGTGCCTCTCCTGGTCTCCCATGCGGGTACAGGGCCCAAGCACTTGGGCCATCCTCCACTGCACTCCCGGGCCACAGCAGAGAGCTGGCCTGGAAGAGGAGCAACCGGGACAGAATCCGGTGCCCCAACCGGGACTAGAACCCGGTGTGCTGGCGCTGCAAGGCGGAGGATTAGCCTGTTGAGCCACGGTGCCAGCCTCACTATTGTATTTCTTAAGCACAGATTTGTCTTTTTGTCAACTTGAACATTATACACACATACACGGAGGGAAGCCCAGCACTTGTGTTTTTATAGCTATTATTTACAGAATAATAATTTGTGGGATTTTTTTTAAAGCCTAATTTTTTTCCATTTCTCCTCTCAAACATTTCTGGTGGCCCTGAACACTGTACCTACACAACTCCTGGGTGGCAGCAGTGGGAAGGAGAGCAGGAAACACATCAGACAGCAAGGATTGCAAGTCCATGAACCACATCCGACTGGGGATGACCGAGATGTGTGGCTTGTTGCCCGGCTGGCCCGAGTGTAGCCATTTGTAGACAGAGAACCTGGAGAAGGCATAGGTGAGGGAGGTGAAGGGTGAATTTCATTAGGGACAGGTAGTCAGCTGCTCTGATTCGGAGACCGAGCAACACAGCATGAAGATGGCCATTTCTCGTCTCCATCACAGCACGTGTTGTTGGGGTTGGCTTGCAAGGTTCTGCCTTTTCTGATATCCTTAGTGATACAAAGACCAAATCCTAAAAATCCAGTCCCAGCCTTGTGATAGGCGAGGAGAGTGCCAGTCTCTGGAACCCCCTCTGCTGACGTGCTGGGGAGGCAGCGGGCTGGCTACTCTTGCCTGCCTTTTTTCCTGTCTGAGTTGCTGTGCTTGCTTCCGCCATCAGCTTTCCGGGAGTCTCTCTGAAGTCCCCAGGGCCACCAGCTGTGATGGCAACGCTCAAGGGAGGTCGGACTCTGAAAAGGAAGCCGCCTGCTTCCACACCAAAGGGACCCCTGGAGGTGCCGCTGCCCACGGAGAAGGACTGGCCTCAGGACCACGACGCAGATTACGTCCTCAAGGACCCGGGTCAGGAGCTGGAGTCCCTGCCCCAGCCTTTTCGGATGATCAGCAAGCTGGTGAACCTTCTGTTTGAGCAGACTTGGGAAGCTATCGAGGAGAGGGAGGCGCTGAGGGAGGCCGAGCGCAACCGGGTGCGGCCCACCGTGTACCCTCCTGTCGCAGAAATTCAGGTACGGAGTCCCCGTCGCTCTGCCGAGTGTTAAGAAAATACCCGATCCAGGGAAGGGATTCCTACCTGGAGCCTGCATTCAACAAGACAGGTGCCTTTTTCAAAGACTCCGGGATTCAAATGGGATTTGGTAATGGCCAGAAATGGGGTGTTCTGGTTAACAAAGAGTATACGGAAGGCCTCAGCTGTTGACAGTTGAAGACTCTCCCTTAAGGTGTTTGTTAATCCACTCTCTGGCACGATGGTTGAGAATCTGCCAGTGCCTCGGCTGCCATCCTTCCCACAGTGCACAGGGCCTGCGGGCATGCTTAAGGGAGGTCAAGAAGCCAGCGTGCTGCCCTTCCCCCGCACGATAACAGGCGCTTTTCCTCACTTACAAGATTGTTACTGTGAATGTGCATTTATTCTCGTTGGTTTTCTCCACCCTCTTTCCCCTAAAAGTGGAATGCTCTGATTTTCCTGGTTACTGGGCCCGAGTTTTAGGTGAGCACCATGTTGTAGGAAGAGCCCTCAACCGTCTTTGAAAAGTTAGCTTCGTTACTTGAAGACCATGACAGCTGAAGGTAATTCCTTTTTTCCTTTGTTTTTGTTTTCCCAGCTCAACAAAATACCCAATTGTATGGCTATTTCCCAAGACTATCTGTTTATTGGAGGAGCCAAAGGATTCTCCATCTATAATCTGTACAATGCTAAACGAATATTTGTTTGGGAGAAGTTTAAGGTTGATGTCACTTCCATCTGGGCCACGGATCTGGGCAGCGAGATGCTCATTGCTCCTGTGGATGAACTGGGTATTTGTTCTTCCTCTTCTTGTCAAACCTCACGCACACGTGCCTGTTGAGTGTTCCCTTGAATCTCCTCTCCAGGTGTGTGTGGGTCCAGGCATGGGGAGTTCTCTGGTGCCTGCTGCAGAACAAGTGAGGTGTCCTAGGCCGTGTTGGGACATGGCACAGCTGTTAGCCCATCGGACCCTCACCATAGCCCTGGGAGGGAAGCACAGACTTCCATCCCTCAGACGAGGCAGCTGAGGCGTGCTGGTTAACTAACTTAGCGAGTTCACAGGGAAGAAGTAGTGCAGGCAGGCAGGCTTCAGAGTGGGCAGCATAGCCCCAGGGTCCACACCTGTCCAGCACCCAGCACATCTGCCACCCGACTGAACCAGAGCCTGTCTTTTCCTGTAGCGTGAGGATGAAGCAGGCCTTCATGGGGTATGGTGTAGAAAACAGTAGACGGTGTCCTGGGTAGGTGGGCTGTCATGCTTAGCTGCCCCCCAAAGCTTGTCCTTATGTTTGAGCAATCTAAACTAGTGCTCCTCCATATGGGGAGCTTGTCTGTTTTGTGGGAGACGGGAAGGCGCAGGTCAGCGTAGGCCAGGAAGTCAGGGAGCTGACCCTGTGGCGGTGGGCCATGTGGAGCCCGAAGCACCTGCTCACCCTGAGAACTCCGCAGGAGGGTGGCCTGGCCAGCCTGGCATGTGAGGAAGATGCCCTGACAGGGGTGTGAAAAGGTGCAGAGACGCAGCGGGACCAGGAAGCACCGTCACGTTCATTAAGGAGAGACCTTATGAAGGTCTGAACCAGGGCAGGGGTTGTTAAAGTGAAAAGAAAAATTATCCAGTGGTTGTGTAAGATGTTAATGTTAGGGGAAGCCAGATGAGGGATCTAACTAGATTCTTTATTACTATTTTCTGCAGTGTTTTTATAAGTCTAAAATTAGTTCAAGCTAAAACGCTTTAAAAATGAAAAGGAAAATATAGTGGAAAAACTTGGTGAGGGGTGGGACCCACGTATGGAGTGGGGAGGTGTGCTGTGGGACAGCGGGAAAGGATTCTTCCTGCCCACCTTGGTCAGCCAGGCGAGGATGAGGCCGTTCTTTGCTAACAAGGACAGGAAAATGGGTCTCAGGGGTCTGTGAGTTGAAGAATTCCATTTGAACATGCAGGCTTGAGGTGCCTGGAGCATATCTGTGAGGGAATGTTGACATCTTGAAGGACTGGTCTAAAGGTAGGATCGTGTGTGTGTGTGTGTGTGTGTTTTATTTATTTGAAAGACAGAGTTACAGAGAGGTAAAGCTAGAGTGAGAGTGAGAGTGAGAGAGAGAGAGAGAGAGAGAGGTCTTCCATTTCACTGGTTCACTCCCCAAATGATTGCAACAACCAGAGCTGCACTGATCTGAAGCCAGGAGCCAGGAGCTTCCTCCACATCTCCCACGTGGGTGCAGACCATGTTCCACTGCTTTCCCAGGCCATAGCAGAGAGCTGGATCGGAAGTGGAGCAGCCGGGACTCGAACTGGTGTGCCTATGGAATGCTGATGCTGCAGGCTGGAGCTTTAACCCGATGCATCACAGCACTGGTCCTGGATCATGTATATATTTAAAAAATTTGTTTACTTGAGAGGCAGAGAGACGGGATTCCCATCTGCTGGGTTACTCCCCACACGTCAGAAACCAGGGACTCAATCCAGGTCTCCCACATGGGCGGCAAGGACCCAGCCGCTGGAGCCATCATCTGCTCCCTCCCAGGTTCTGCACTGGCCAGCCGCTGGAATGAGGAACAGGCGCCAGGCACTCCAATACGACATGCAGGCATCCTAACCAGCATCTGAACTGCCGTGCCCAGTGTCCCCCTAGGACCGGACGTACTATTGTGCTGCGTTATACCTGTAGTGTGGCGTCTGTAACCCTCCATACAATGAATTAGAAGGTGGACGGCCTTGGTGTCCCTAACGTTCACTGGCCCCCTGAACCTTTATTGGATGGAGTTTGACTTTGACAAACAGTGGGCCGATGCCTTTGCACAGTCTATACTGTAGATGTGGAAGCAGGTTGCAGATATCTGGGAGAAATACCTAAAGAAAGAATTCCTTAGTCGTGGTGGGTGTTGGTCATACTGGGGCAAATGGGGATTAGAATGACAGAATTACTAACTCAGCAGGATCAAGTGCGTGCGGAGCTTGTTGGGGTTGAGTGGTGAGGCACATGTGCTCCTTTCCCCCAAAGAGCCTAAGAGCCGGCAGAGGGAACACACTGGCTAACCGTGGGGAGCAGAGTGGGTGACACGCGAAAACGGAGTTAGGAGTCGTGGTGCCAACTGCTCTGGCTGATGTGTCCCAGGAGACTACCGGGGAGGCAGGTAGGGCTGGGTAGGTGGAGAGGACCCAGGAGGGAGAAAAGATGAAGGTCTCAGGTGACGGGGAAGAGGGCAGGGAGAGCAAAGCAACACAGGCAGCGGAGGGCCCAAGGGGTCCTGAGAATGGGTGCACTTGCGATGATCAGGTGTTTTTTCTTTTTTTGACAGGCAGAGTGGACAGTGAGAGAGAGACAGAGAGAAAGGTCGTCCTTTTCCGTTGGTTCACCCCGCAATGGCCGCTGCGGTTGGCGCGCTGTGCTGATCCGAAGCCAAGAGCCAGGTGCCTCTCCTGGTCTCCCATGTGGGTGCAGGGCCCGAGCACTTGGGCCATCCTCCACTGCACTCCCGGGCCACAGCAGAGAGCTGGACAGGAAGAGGAGCAACCAGGACTAGAACCCGGCGCCCTGACCGGGACTAGAACCTGGTGTGCCTACGTCGCAGGTGGAGGATTAGCCTAGTGAGCCATGGCGCTTGCCGATGATCAGTTCTGAAAACTCTGTCTAAAGTCTGGGGCAGCCCTGTGGGCTAGGTTCAGACACCCACATCAGAGCACCTGGGTTCAGTTCTTGGCCAAGCTCCTGACTCTGGCTTCCCATTAATGCAGACCCTGGGAGGCGGTTGTGACAGCTCGAGTAACTGGGGACCTGCCACCCCTGTGAGACCCATGGGTTGAGTTCCTGGCTTCCAGCCTTGGCCCTCACTGAGGTCCCTTGTGGGAGTGAACCAGTGGGTGGGAGCTCATGCTCTGTCTGACTCTCTGTTTCTCTAGTAAGTAAATAAGAAACAAACAAACAAACAAATAAATAAATAAATCAAATTCCCGCTTGTTTTTCTGTTTCAGGTGTCATTAGACTGTTTTATTTGTACAAGGATGGTCTTTTCCTAATCAAAGCCATTAATGAAGCGGTGAGTGTCTGTTCTTTCACATTTGGTTGAGCCAAAAGCTGTAGCAGATGGAGTTGACTTTTAGTATGGAGGCAATGACCGCAGTCCTAACCTGGAGAAGAACACTGAGACTCCCTCCTCGGAGAGCCTCTTCCAAAATAGCCAGTTCAGGTGTCCCTCACCACTAGAGGGGCCATGACAGGCCTTGGATTTGTTTATCCTGTTGTCGAGAGAAGAAGGTTACCAAGGAACTCCAGTCCAGATTTTTCCCTGGAGCATCAGAACAATGAATCTGATGAGTGTTTTGGGCTTTTCCTGGTAGACCCAAGGGGAGCTGAGCTGTGCTTCCTACTTGCTGCCACCAGGTAGAACAGAACTTCTGCCACAGATTCTGCACCCTCTGTGCCTGGTTGCATGAGCGCTCTGCTTCTGGGTATAAGCCCTGGTCTTACTTTCCTTTGCATCCCTTATCTCTAACACACTGCATAGCAGACTAGACTGTAGGTTCTCAGAAAGTGTTTGTTATGAAGAGGCAGAGGACAGAGATAGACAAAGATCTTCCATCCACTGGTTCACTCTCCAAATGCATGTGATAGCTGGGGCAGAGCCAGCCCAAAGCTAGGAGCTAGGAACTCGGAACTCAGTCCCGTCTTCCACATGGGTGGTGGGGACCCAAGTACTTGAGCCTTCACCTGCTGCCTCCCGGGCTGCGCATTCGCAGGAAGCTGGATCAGAAGTAGAGGAGCTAGGGTTTGAACACAGGTTTGAACATAGGTACTCTGATAGGGGATGCAAGCACCCCAAGTACCATCTTAACTGCCATATAGCACACCAGCCCCCAAAAAGTGTTTCTTAATTAGTTAATCTCAAAAAGAAAGTATACTATTTAGAGTAGATTTTTTCTTTCTTTCTTTCTTTCTTTTTTTTTTTGGACAGGCAGAATGGACAGTGAGATAGAGAGAGAGAAAGGTCTTCCTTTTTTGCCATTGGTTCACCCTCCAATGGCCGCTGCGGCTGGTGCACCACGCTGAGCCGAAGCCTGGAGCCAGGTGCTTCTCCTGGTCTCCCATGGGGTGCAGGGCCCAAGCAGTTGGGCCATCCTCCACTGCACTCCCGGGCCACAGCAAAGGGCTGGCCTGGAAGAGGGGCAACCGGGACAGAATCTGGCGCCCCAACCGGTCTAGAACCCCGTGTGCCGGCGCCGCAGGCGGAGGATTAGCCTATTGAGCCATGGCGCTGGCCTAGGTTTTTTCTTTTTTTAAAAAACATATTTATTTATTTGAGAGGTAAAGTTAGACAGAAAGAGGGAGAGACAGAGAGAAAGTTCTTCCATCCACTGGCTCACTCCCTAAACGACCACAACAGCTGGAGCTGGGCTGATCTGAAGTGGTATAATAGGTAAAGCCGCTGTCTGCAACCCCAGCATACCATATAGGTGCTGGTTCCAGTCCTGCCTGTTCTGCTTCTGATCCAGCACCCTGCTGATGCACCTGGGGAAGCAGCAGAGGATGGATGGCCCAAGTCTGTGGGAGACCCGGAGGAAGCTCCTGGCTTCAGATCAGCACAGCTCCGGCTGTTGTGGCCATTTGGGGAGTGACCCAGTGAATGGAAGTCTTTCTCTTTCAACTCTGAATTTCAAAAAAAATGAATAAATCTTTAAAAAAAAAGCAAAAAATAAAATCTCATTCCTCATGCCACATACAAAGCTTAACTAAGAATGGATCCTATACCTATATGTAAGATCTAAAGGTAGAGAATTTTTAGAACAAAACAGGAAAAAGTTTTTGTGACCTTGAGTTAGGCAAAAAAATTTTTAGATACAATACCAAAAGCATAATTTATAAAAGGAAAGATCGGACATCATGAAAATTAAGAACTTTTGTTCTGGAAAAGGCACTGGTAAAAGAATGACAAGACTAAGAGAAATTGCAAATCACCCATCTGATAGATGACTTGTATTCAGAATATATAAAGGATTCTTGAGGATCAAAAATAAGGAAACAATGTAATTTTTTTAATGGACAAATGATTTGAAAAGACAGATCACCAGGGCCAGTGCAGTGGTGCAGTGGGTTAAAACCCCAGCCTGTGGCACCAGCATCCCATATGGGCGCCGATTCAAGTCCCAACTGCTCCACTTCCTATCTAGCTCTCTGCTATGGCCTGGGAAAGCAATAGAATATGGCCCAAGTCCTTGGGCCCCTGCAACTGCTGGGAGACCTAGAAGAAGCTCCTGGCTCTTGGCTTTGGATCAGCTCAGCTCTAGCTGTTGTGTGGTCATTTGGGGAGTGAATCAGTGGAATGGAAGACCTCTGTCTCTCTCTAGCTATACCTCTCTCTGTAATTCTGTCTTTCAAATAAATAGAATGAATTAAAAAAAAGAGAGAGGAAGGAAGGAAGGAAAGAGGGAAGGAAGGGAAGGAGGAAGGAAGGAAGGGAGGGAGGGAGGGAAGTGAGGACGGGAGGAAGGAAGGGAGGAAGGGAGGGAGGGAAAGAGGAAGGGATAAAGGGAGGGAGGGAAGGAGAGAGGGAGGAAGGGAGGGAGGAAGGAGAAAAGGTAGGAAGGAAAGAAGGGAGGGAAGGAAGGAGGAACGGAGGAAGGATGGAAGGGAGGGAGGAAAAGAGGAAGGGAGGGAGGGAAAGAGGTGGGAGGGAGGGAGGGAAGGAGGGAGGGAGGGAGGAAGGCAGAGAGGGAGAGGAGGGGAGAGAGGTAGGGAGGGAGGGAAGGAGGTGGGGGAAGGAAGGGAGGGAGGGAGGAAGGAAGGAGGGAAGGGAGGAAACGAGGGAGGGAGGGAAAGAAGGAGGGAGGAAGCATGGAAGGGAAGGAGGAAGGGAGGAATGAAGGAAGGAAGGAAGGGAGAGAGGGAGGCGGGGGAAGGGAGGGAGGGAGGAAGGGAGGCAGGGGGAGGGGATCGAGGGAGGAAGGGAGGGAGAGATGAAGGGAGGAAGGGAGAGAGGTAGGGAGGGAGGGAAGGAAGGAGGGAGGATGGGTGGAAAGGAAGGAGGAAGGGAGGAATGAAGTAAGGAGGGAAGGGAGGGAGGGAGGGAAGAAGAGAGGGACGAAGGGAGGAAGGGCAAGAGGGAGGCAAGGAAGAGGGAGGGAGGGAGGCAAGAAAGGAGGGAGGAAGGAAGGAAAGGAGAGAAGGAGGAAGGAAGGGAGGGAGGGAGGCCGGGGAAGGGAGGGAGGGAGGAAGTGAGAGAGGGAGGGAGGAAAGAAGGCAGGGAGGCAGGGGGAAAGGGAGGGAGGGAGGGAGGCAGGGGGAGGGAGGGAGGGAGGATGGGAGGGAGAGATGAAGGGAGGGAAGGAAGGAAAGGAGAGAAGGAGGAAGGGAGGGAGGGAGGCAGGGGGAAGGGGGAGAGAGAGGACGGGAGGATGGGAGGGAAGGAGGAAGGGAGGGAGGGAGGAAGGGAGGCAGGGGGAAGGGAGGGAGGTAGGAAGTGAGAGAGAGAGGGAGGAAGGGAGTGAGGGAGAGAGGGAGGCAGGGGGAAGGGAGGATGGGAGGGAAGGAGGAAGGGAGGGAGGGAGCAAGGGGGAAGGGAAGGAGGAAGGAGGAATGAAGGAAGGGTGGGAAGGAGGAAGGGAGAGAGGGAAGGAGGGAGGGAGGGAGGAAGGGAGGAAGGGATGGAGGGAGAGGGAGGAAGGGAGGGAAAGAGGGAGGGAGGGAGGCAGGGGGAAGGGAGGGAGGGAGGGAAGAAGGGAGGAAGGGGGAGGGAAGGAGGAAGGGACGAAAGGAGGGAGGGAGGCAGGGGGAAGGGAGGGAGGGAAGGAGGAATGAAGGAAGGGAGGGAAGATGGAAGGGAGAGAGGGAAGGAGGGAGGAAGGAAGGGAGGGAGGGAGGACAGGAGAACAGGAGGGAGGGAGGGAAGGAGGAAGGGAGGGAGGGAGGGAGGAAGGGCGAGAGGGAGGCAGGGAAGAAGGAGGGAGGGAAGGAAGGAAGGAAGGGAGGCAGGGGGAAGGGAGGGAGGTAGGAAGTGAGAGAGAGAGGGAGGAAGGGAGTGAGGGAGAGAGGGAGGCAGGGGGGAAGGGAGGGAGGATGGGAGGGAAGGAGGGAGGGAGGAAGGCAGGGAAGGAGGAAGGAAGGGACGAAGGGAGGGAGGGAGGGAAGGAGGAAGGGCGGGAGGGAGGCAGGAAGGAAGGAAGGGAGGGAGGGAGAGAACAAGGGAGGAAGGGAGGAAGGGAGGGAGGGAAGTAAGGAAGGATTGGAGGGAGGGAATGAGGGAGGGAAGGAGGGAGGGAGGCAGGGAGGAAGGGAAAGGCAGGTCACCAAAGAAGATACATAGTAGGCCATTAAGATGTTCAACATCATTGGTCTGTAGGGAAATGCAGTTTAGAGTCACATGAGATGCCATTGCAAATGTTTGTAAATTAAGTTAAAAGCACTGAGCATAGTAAATATTAGCAAAGATGTGGAGTAACTGGAACCTTCATCTGTTCTGGTCAAGAATATTGGTCCTTGGCCGGCCCTTCGGCTCACTAGGCTAATCCTCCGCCTGCGGCACCAGCACACCGGTTTCTAGTCCCAGTCGGGGCACCGGTTCTGTCCCAGTTGCCCCTCTTCCAGGCCAGCTCTCTGCTGTGGCCCGGGAGTGCAGTGGAGGATGGCCCAAGTGCTTGGGCCCTGTACCCACATGGGAGACCAGGAGAGGCACCTGGCTCCTGGCTTCAGATCAGCGCAGCACGGTGCACCAGCTGCAGCATGCCTACCACAGCGGCCATTGAACCAACGGAATAGGAAGACTTTTGTCTCTGTCTCTCTCTCTCTCACTGTCCACTCTGCCTGTAAATAAATAAATAAATAAATAAATAAATAAATAAATAGATAGATAGATAGATAGATAGATAGATAGATAGAAAGAAAGAATATTGGTCCAGCTATTTGGGCAGTTTCTTAAAACATTGAATACACACTTACCGTCAGATCTAGCCATTTCTTCTGTGCTGTTTACCCAGCAGAAATGACGTGTGTGTCACCACAGAGACATGGACGTGAATGTTCATAGCAGCTTTATTTGTTATGGCCCCAAACCAGAAACCACCTAAATGGCTCATTCCTTTGACGAGCAGTGTCCTGGCTGCATTCCCAATCCCAGAATTCCTGCCACCTGCAAGGGAGACCTGGATTGGATTCCCAGCTCCCTGCTTCATCCCTGGCTCCGGGTCTCCGCTTCACCTTGCCCCAACCCCAGCTGTTGGGGCACTTAGGGAAGGAACCAGCAAATGAGAGCTCTCTCTTTTTCTCTGAAATAAATAAGTAATTTTAAGTATTTAATATCATTAGTTAACAAGGAAATAGAAGTTAAAATCACAATGTACTACCACTCACATTATTGTAATGATTAAGAGGATGGGCAGATGCTTGGCCTGGGGTTAGGAGGCCAACGGGGTCACCCAAGTCCCATGTCGGAGTGCTGGGGCCCTAGTCCCAGCTCTCATGTTGGTTCTAGTCTCCTGCCAGTGTACACTCTAGCTGACGTGAGTGGTGGCTGGAGTAGTTGTGGTACCGCCGCCCACATGGGAGGCCTGGACTGCACCTCCCGCTCTCAGCATCACCCTGGCTCGTCCCAACCGTTACGGGCATTTGAAGAGTGAACTGACAGATGGGAGTTCTGTGGGTCTCTCTGCCACTCAAATAACTTAAAGATGTTATTTATTTAATTATTCATTTATTTGAAGTGAGAGAGAGAGGGAGGGAGGGAGGGAGGGAGAGAGAGAGAGAGAGAGAGAGAGAGAGAGAGAGAGAGATCTGCCCTCTAGTTCACTCACCAGAGGCTACAACAGCCAGGCCGAAGCCAGGAGCTTCCTCTGGTCTCCCAGGTGGGTGCAGAGCCCAAGTGCTTTCCAAGCCCATTAGCAGGGAGCTTATTAGAAGTGGAGCAGCCGGGACTTGAACTGCTGCCCAGATGGGATGCTGGCATTTCAGGCTGCAGCTTAACCCTCTGTGCCACAGCAGCAGGCCCTAGCCTCTCTAATGTTGCCCAAAAGTTTTGCGGGCAAAATTTTGCCCTAGTATTTTCTCATGCTGATTTCATACTGGGTTTCCATTCAGTCTTTACTTAGTCTAGATAGAACCTCTGTCCAGCAACCACCAGAGTTTCTGTGTCCTGTAGCACTCTTTTCAGATCATTTGAATGCGGGCCAGCTCAGGCTTCCAGACGTGTGTGTCTGACCCAGAGATCTATAGCATGCCACAGATCATCGGCCTGTTTAAGAAACCAGGAAGTGGCTGGCACCATGGCTCAATAGGCTAATCCTCCACCTTGCGGCGCCGGCACAACGGGTTCTAGTCCTGGTCAGGGCACCGGATTCTGTCCCGGTTGCCCCTCTTCCAGGCCAGCTCTCTGCTGTGGCCCGGGAGTGCAGTGGAGGATGGTCCAAGTGCTTGGGCCCTGCACCCCATGGGAGACCAGGAGAGGCACCTGGCTCCTGCCTTCGGATCAGCGCAGTGCGCTGGCTGTGGCAGCCATTGGAGGGTGAACCAACGCAAAGGAAGACCTTTCTCTCTGTCTCTCTCTCTCACTGTCCACTGTGCCTGTCAAAACAAAACAAAACAAAACAAAAAAACCAGGAAGTAAGTCCAGAAACTTTCACACAGAAAAGTGGGTTCTACTCCTTTACATAGTGTCTTGTCCGGACATGTACAAACACGTGAAGCATCTTTCACATCCCAAGCTGTAAAAGTCTTCTGCTCCAGGGCTGACCCACAGCAGGCCCTCTCCTACGCAGGCCTTCTTCTCCGCCCCCAGGCGGAGCTCACCATGTCAGCCCCTGTTTGCTTCCCAGGAGGACGCCAGCAAGCAGACCACCTGCATAAAGATGCAGCTCTCGCAAGGAGGGGACTTCGCGGCTTTCCTTCTGCAAGGCAAGATCAGCCAGATGCGATTCAGACCCGCAGTCTCTCCCGGCAGCTGCAGTCCCCTACCGGAGCTTTCCCGTAGGGATAAGATCAGGTTACAGAAGCGTTGCAAACGGTACAGAGAGCCCCCTGTGCCCTTCCACCAGCTTCCCTGATAGCAGCATCCAGTGTGACTGTGGTTCGTTTGTCAAAGCAGGGAACACTGGCACCATGCTAGTAACACAGATTGTCTCCAGTTCTCCCAGTCATCAGATTTGTTTGCCCCAGGATACCCCACGTCTCCTCGGTCTGCTCCTGTCTACCCCAGTTTCTGGGTCTTTCCTGTGTCATGGCCTTGATACCTCTGAAGGGTACCCATCAGACTTCTTGTGGGTCGCCCCTCAGTTTCCATCTGTCTGACAGTTTCCTCCTGATCCAGCTGGGGTTAAGGATCTGGGGGGAGTGCTCCTCGCTTCCACCACTGTGAGGGATGCCTGCCAAGAGAAGCCTGATCTTGTTGTTCAGGTGGCGTCTGCCAGGCTCCTGCACCGCTCCCTGTGAGAACAAGTCACTAAGTCTACACCTCACTCGAGGAGGGGTGATCACGGCGTCACGTGTAGGGGCAGAGTGAACGGACGTCCCGTCCACCCTAACTGATGGTGGGGAGATACTTAGGGACCATACAAGTATCTGTTTCTCCTTTAAAGTTTCAACACCGGATCTTGCCTGCTGCAGTTACTGTGGAAACAGGACATATCTTATACTAATGTTTATCTTGACATTCATCTGTTTAGACATACGGTACCTGGGCCTCTGTGTATACCCTTGCCTGTGGCCTCTCAAGAGTTAGATGCCTGAGAAGGAGAGAGTGGAGGTTCGATAGTGCTTGTGCATGAAAAAACACCTTTGTACTTGCTGACTTCGTTTTCCAAGGTTGCCATCCAAAGCACGGGGCTGAAAACGAGAGACGTTCATTCTCTCACAGTGCTGCAGGCAGAAGTCGAATTAAGGTGGCAGGTGATGACTCTGTTAAGGGGACATTTGGCTGAGAGCCGTACTGTGGGAGAACACCTTTCCCAAGCCGACAGGTGTTCAGTACAGATGCCCAGCCTGTCTCCATGACCAGATAAAGTCCCACAGGCATCCCACAGCTTGTCACCTCCTCAAATATCGGCCACAAGAATTATTTGGAGGGATCTCTTCCGACTCTAACCCTTCCCTGTCCCCTACCTCTCTGCTGACTCTAGCTGAGCCACCTTCCTTCCCAGACAGGCTGTGACCATGAGGCAAAATGTCAGCGCAGTTTGCCGTTTGCATCGAAGAAGACCTGGGGCAGGGTAGAGCAGGCAGTGTGGTTGCAACTGTGTTGTGTGTGAGAGCAAAGCCCACGGCCCTCGCACAGGGACTTCCTGGGGGCGTGAGGACTTGCTGGGCCACCTCTCCTCCGTCTGTCCCACTGGTGCTGGCGGCAGGGGTGGGCTGTCTCCGTGCCAGCGCTTCTGAGAAGACGGGCTACTTCTCAGGGGAAACGTGATGCTGTTGCCCAACGGTTCCTCGGTTTCCCAATGCAGGAGGCGGAGACGTTTGGCTGGATGTGTATAAATTGCCCAAGGACTCTTGGCTCAAGGAAGTGGAGCACTACCAACTGGCGCAAAACCCAAGGAAAAAAGTCAGACAGCTGCAGCTGGTAGGGAACAGCTGTGTTTCAGCCGACCCTCGGCCCCTACCCTTGACCTGCTTCTAGCCTGCATTTCCCCTGGATCTCCAGGCGCTTGAGACCGCTGGAGAAGACGGCAGGAGCAAACTGACTTGCGTTGGTTAAAGCCGAATGTTAAAACATGGACGTGTCCTTCGTGGTGGGCAGCCCAGTGTCTCCTCTGGGAGTGGCCTCTCCACCAAGCCCACTCGCGAGCATTTCTCTGGAGGGAGGGGGCGTGTTTTGTCCTGATCCCAGGTGACTCCCTCTGGCTGGAACAATGCTCTGTGCCTCAGCTGCCACTGAATTCCTCAGGCTGTGCGAAGGGGGTTGCTCTCAGCACGCAGGAAGATGTGTCTTCTTCATATTATTCTTAGAAGGTCCGAGGCTGCCGTTTCAGTTTAATGGCATGCGATGCCTGAGCCTAGTGCTGTGTCTTTAAGATATAGGTCCTCAGGAAATAGTGAGACAAACTGCTTATTTATATGATGTGAGTCTTATTATTTTCCTTTTTTTAAACCTCCAACAACTTATATTTCAATATTCAAATATTCAAAGTATCTTCTTTTAATTGAGATTTTATTGATGCTGGGAATCAGTACACAGACATTGCAATTTGTACACAATTCTTTATGTATTGAAGTCTTAAAAAGCCATGTGTTGTGATGGTCTTTAAAGTTATCCCTGCGATTTCCAGCTTCAAATCTGGAGGAAAATTTTCCTTAGAAGACTCTCAAGTACCAGTACCTTCCAAGGCTGATAAGCTGCTCCATAAATCCCGCCAATTCACAGTCTAATATCATATACGTTACAAGCTCACATTCTCAGTCTTTCACAGCACGTTATCAAAGTAGCAGAAAACTAGATCATAACCAAAGGTGTTCCAGAGCGCACACGGTTCTGATGGGACAGCCCTCGAGGGTTTCTGTGGGGAACAATTCCATAGGCAGCAACGTGGGAGCAGGAGTGGTTGAAAACGTTCAGTGCACCACCGTGACCTCACTGTGAAGTGTGATCGCCATTTAGAACACTTCATGTTGTGCAGTATAAAACCCCACCACCACCCAGGAGCGGTCAAGGTGACGCCCATTTAGAACACTTCATCTTGTGCAGTATGAAACCCCACCACCACCCATGAGCGGTCAAGGTGACGCCCAAGACAGCCCAAGCTTCCTGTAACTCAGTGTCCCATCACTTCCTGCTTGTACCAGAAATCAAGCACCCGAGAAGCGATGCTGCCACCTCTGCAAAAAAAAATTTTTAAAAAATCATCACGGGCACTTTGTCCTCTCCTCCCTTTCTCCCCTGCTGCCTTTTTTGGCTTCCTTACCGCCTAGCCACCAACCCCGCGGGCGGCCTCTCCTCTCGGGCTCCCCCCCCCCCCACCTCCGCCCCTCGGCAGAGCTGACCTCCGTGTGGTCATCCTGAAGGAAGGCAGGTGTGCCGTGTGCCGAACGCCTTCACAAGGCTGGGCTGCCTGGCTGCTGCTGCTTCTCCCACTGCCCGACCCAACTGCCTTTGAAGATCGGGAAATCGGCATTTATGCTAAAATCCAGTGTGGATCCGCCGTGTCTGCCTCACACGAGGAACTGGGGGCAAAATGAACGTCTCGGGGGATTGAAGAGGGAGGAGGGAACATGCGCTGAGCCCACCGCGAATTAATGTCTCGTTTTCCTCCGCAGAGCACACTCGGTCCCATCACTCCAGATAACTTAGAAATGGTAAGAAACTTTAAAGAAAGATTCCAGAGCGACTTCAGTTGCCTTTTAGAAGTTTTCATCTGTACTTGAAATTTCTTTTTTGTTTGTTTGTTTTTTATAAAGCTTTTATTTAAAGTATATAAATTTCCAAAGTACAGCTTATGGATTACAATGCCCCCCCCATAACTTCCCTCCCACCCGCAACCCTCCCCTTTCCCGCTCCCTCTCCCCTTCCATTCACATCAAGATTCCTTTTCAATTCTCTTTATATACAGAAGATCAGTTTAGTACATATTACGTAAAGATTTCAACAGTTTGCCCTCCATAGGGACACAATGTGAAAAATACTGTTGGAGTACTAGTTATAGTATTAATTCACAATGTACAGCACATTAAGGACAGAGATCCTACATGATTTTTTTTAAAATTGATTAATTTTCTATGCAATTTCCAATTTAACACCAAGTTTTTTTAATCATTTTCAATTATCCTTATATACAGAAGATCGATTCAGTATATACTAAGTAAAGATTTCATCAGTTTGCACCCACACAGAAACACAAAATGTAAAAATACTGTTTCAGTACTAGTTATAGCATTACTTCACATTGGACAACACATTAGGGACAGATCCCTCATGAGACGTAAGTACACAGTGACTCCTGATGTTGATTTAACAATTTGACACTCTTGTTTATGGCGTCAGTAATCTCCCTAGGCTCTAGTCATGAGTTGCTGAGGCTATGAAAGCCTTTAGGGTTCGCTGACTTCAATCTTATTCTGACAGGGTCATAGTCAAAGTGGAAGTTCTCTCCTCCCTTCAGAGAAAGGTACCTCCTTCTTTGATGGCCCCATTCTTTCCACTGGGATCTCACTCGCAGAGATCTTTCATTTAGGTCTTCTTTTTTTCCAGAGTGTCTTGGCTTTCCATGCCTAAATATTCTCATGGGCTCTTGAGCCAGATCCGAATGCCTTAAGGGCTGATTCTGAGGCCAGAGTGCTATTTAGGACATCTGCCATTCTATGAGTCTGCTGTGTATCTCACTTCCCATGTTGGATCATTCTCTCCCTTTTTGATTCTATCAGTTAGTATTAGCAAACACTAGTCTTGTTTGTGTGATCCCTTTGACTCTTAGACCTATCAGTGTGATCAATTGTGAACTGAAATTGATCACTTGGACTAGTGAGATGGCCTTGGTACATGCCACCTTGATGGGATTGTACTGGAATCCCCTGGCACGATTCTAACTCCATTGTACTTGAAATTTCATCAACAGTACTAGTAAAATGTGCCGCTGAAGCTCGGTTTTCTGGTCCTCTGACTTCACCGTGTATCTCATCCACTGACAACGGCCCTGGTCCTTGAGGATTACACCCCGTGTCCCTTGCCCAGGGTGGGTCTCCCTTGTGGCCCCTTCGGAGGCCCAGCGTGTGTTTTGGGATGCCTCAGCGGGCATGGCTGCGTCCTGGCTCCGCTCTGAGACATGGAGCGCACCGTGCTTTGCTTAGCTCTGGAAGGACAGGTGAACTTCTGAAAGGGGAGCCTCCATCAGAGCCCCTTCTTCCCCCTTTTTGAATTAGATTATGTTTCATAAATAGTATATGAGCACTTCCCACTTGGAAGGGTCAGGTCTCCAGCGGTCATTGCCATTCATTAACTGGCTGTGTGTGTTTTCTGGGCCGCAAGGATATATTCGTATTTGTATTTTGCTTTTATTTGCTTATTTTTTAAAACAAATTTGAGAGGCACTGTTACAGCCAGAGAGAAGTTTTCCATCCAGTAGTGCACTCCCCAAATGGCCACAATGGCTGGAGCTGAGCTGATCCAAAGCTTTGAGCCAGGAGTTCATCCAGGTCTCCCCTTCGGGTTCAGGGACCCAAGCACTTGGGTCATCTTCCACTGTTTTCCCAGGCCATCAGAAGGAAGCTGGATCAGAAGTGGGGCAGCCGGGAATGAATTGGCGCCCCTATAGGATGCCAGTGCAGCAGGAAGAGGCTTAGCCTACTGTGCCACAGTGCTAGCCCCTGCTTATTTTATTTAAAGATTTATTTATTTGAAAGGCAGAATTAGAGAGATGTTTTCCATCTGCTGGTTCACTCCGCAAATGACTGCAATACCCAGGGCTGAGCCAGGCTGAAGCCAGGAGGCAGGAGCTGCTCAAGTCTCCCGTGTTCGTGCAGGCCCCAAGCGCTTAGGCCATCTTCTGCTGCTTTCCCAGGTGCATTAGCAAGGAGCTGGATCAGAAGTGGAGCAGCCTGTACTTGAACTGGCTCCCATATGGGATGCTGGCACTGCAGGCAGCAGCTTAACCCATTGTACTACGGTGCAGGCTCCTATTTGCTTATTTTGAAAATGCAGTTTTGTTTATGGGAATTTTTTCTGTGCATAAATAGCATCATCCTGTGTCTGTTTTGGATTTTTTTTTTTACTCATCAATCTGTGGGCACAGATTTCCTGTGTCAGATAACCCTGCCTTGTCTTCCTAGCCTGCTGCCCACATGTTGTACTTCGTATTGTAGATACCCCAGAGTTTGTACAGCTTAGTCTCTGAGGGAACTTCTAAAAGGTTTTTGGAAAATGAAATTAAAATACAAGTTTATGGTGCCAACGTTGTGGCGCAGGGGGTTTAGCCTCTGGCTATGATGCCAGCATCCCATATGGGCGCTGGTTCGAGTCCCGGCTGCTCTGCATCCAATCCATCTCTCTGCTGTGGCCTGGGGATGCAGTAGAAGATGGCCCAATTAGTTGGGCCCCTGCACTCATGTGGGAGACTTGGAAGAAGCTCCTGGCTCCTGGCTTCAGATCAGTGCAGCTCCAGTTGTTACAGCCATCTGGGGAGTGAACCAGCGGATAGAAGACCTCTTTCTCTCTCTCTGTCTCTGCCTCTCTATAACTCTTTCAAATAAATAATTTTTTAAAAAAGAAGTTTTTTTCTGTTAAGGAATTTGTTTTATCTAAGTTGCCATATTCATTGGTTTAGAGTGGTTCGTAATAGTCCCTTATTATTATTCTGTTTTCTCTTAAATTTGAGTGATGTCATTTTTTTCTCATTTCTGACTCTGGTGATTTGTGTCTTATTTTCTAAATTTCCCTGACCAGAAATTTGTTTATTTTATTAATTTTCTCAAAAGTGAAAACTTTTGATTTCATGTGTTTTTCTCTCTAGTTTTTCTGCTTTCTATCTTCTTGCTGTCCAGTATCATTTGTATTATTTCCCCTGAGTTGCATGCCTTGAGTTGTTTTTCCCTTGTCTGCTAGTTTCTTTAACTAGAAGCTCACTGATCTGAAATATTTCCTTTCTGATATGTGTGTTTAGTGCTATAAATATATAAGTACTGCTCTAGCTGCGTCCTTTATGTTTTGACAAGTTTTCATTCAATTCCAAATACTTCCTAAATGCTTTTTTAAAATGATTTTTCCCCTGAAACCTTTTATTTAAGGAACATAAACTTCATTTATTTTAGGAACAAGGTGGTTCTTCCCACTGAGCCCGCCCTGCCACCCGCACTCCCACTACTCTTCTTCCTCCCTCTTCTATTCCCAATATTTTTTTTTACCAAGATCTATTTTCAATTACTTCATACACATATGATTAAATCTATGTTAAGTAAAGTGTTCTACAAATAGTAGGAAAAAAAACCTGTCCCTTAACAGTTGAGAGGAGGGCTGTGGAAGGTCGTTGCTCTCAGAGTGTCAATTTCACTTCGACAGATGCCTTTTAGGTGCTCTACTAGTTATCACAGGTCACGAGAACATATGGTATTTGTCCCTTTGGGACTGGCTTATTTCAGTTTCATCCATTTTATTACAAATGACCGGATTTTATTTTTTTTACTGTTGTGTAGTATTCCCTGGTGTATGTATCCCATGATTTCTTGACGCAGTCTTCAGTTGACGGGCGTTTGAATTGATTCCCTGTCTTAGCTATTGTGAATTGAGCTGCAGTAAATATAGGGGTGCAGATAACTCTTTCATCTGCTGATTTCAGTTCCCTTGGGTAAATTCCCAGGAGTAGGATGGCTGGGTCATATTGTAGATCTAATTCAGATTTCTGATGTATCTCCATTTCCACTGTGGCTTTACCAGTTTGCATTCCCACCAACAGTGAATTAGTGTGCCTTTTCCCCACATCCTCACCAGTTGAGTTCTGTATGAGTTCTGTATGAATGCTATTGAAATAGGAGTGAAGTGAAACCTCTTTGTGGTTTTGATTTGCATTTCCTAATGGCTAGTGATACTGAGCATTTTGTTGGCCATTTGTAGTTCCTCTTTTGCAAAATGCCTGTTGAAGTCCTTTGCCCATTTCTTAACTAGGTTGTTTGTTTCGTTGCTGTTGGGTTTCTTGAGCTCTTTATATATTCTGGTTGTTAATCCCTTATCAGTTGTATAGTTTGCAAATAATTTCTCCCATTCTGTCAGTAGCTTTTTCACTTTGCTGAGTGTCTCTTTTGTAGTAAGAAGCTTCTCAATTTGGTGTAATCCCATTTGTCAGTTTTGGCTTTGACTGCCTGTGCTCTGGGATCTTTTCTAATAACTCTGCCTATCCCAGTGTCTTATAGGGTTTTCCCAATGTTCTCTAATAATTTGAAGGTATTGGGTTGTAGATTTAGGTTTTTAATCCATTTTGAGTGGGTTTTTGTGAGAAGTGTAAGGCAGGGGTCTTGTTGAATTATTCTGCATGTGGAGATCCAGTTTCCCAGCACCATTTGTTGAAGAGACCATCCTTGCTCCAGGGATTGATTTTAGGTCCTTTGTCAAAGAGAAGTTGGTTGTGGATGCTTGGGTTGCTTTCTGGCATTTCTATTCTGTTCCATCAGTCCATCCATCTGTTTTTGTACCAGTGCCAGGCAGTTTTGATTATAACTGCCCTGTAGTATGTCTTGAAATCTGAAAGCCTCTAGCTTTGTTTTGTTGTATAAGATTGCTTTAACTGTTCGTGGTCTCCTGTGTTTCCATATGAATTTCAGCATCATTTTTTCTGTATCTGAGAAGAATGTCCTTGGTATTTTGATTGATATCGCACTGAATCATGAATTGCTTTTGGTAGTATGGACATTTTGATGATATTGATTCTTCCAGTTCATGAACATGGAAGCTTTTTCCATTTGTTGGTATCTTCTCTATCTTTCTTTAATGTTTTGTAATTCTCATCGTAGAGATCTTTGACATCCTTGGTTAAATTTATTCCAAGGTATTTGATTTTTTGTGTGTGTGTGTGTGTGTAGCTATTGTGAATGAGATTGTGTTGCTGTGAATTCGTTTCTGGGAGGAGGAGTGTGGTGGGGGCAAGGGGCACAGAGTCACCACACAGACCCTGGGAGTTGGGTGAACGCAGGCTTGAGGCAAGCAGCCTGCAGACTCCTTTATGTCAGCTGCTACAGCTGCTTATATAGCCAAGGCAGCCAATCTGGTCAAGGGGCGGTCTATGCCCTAACCAATCACAGCCTGTTGCCAGGCAGTTTCCAAAGTTATCTAATCACAGCCTGTTGCCAGGCAGACTCCACTGTCATGTGGTTTCCGAAACCATCTAATCACAGCCTGTTGCCAGGCAGACTCCACTGTCATGTGGTTTCCGAAACCATCCAATCACAGCCTGTTGCCAGGCAGTTTCTGTTGCCAGTGGCCATCTCTGCATGCCTTCTAATTCTACCACATTTCCCCCTTTTCGTTTTTTTTATTCTTACAGGCAGAGTGGACAGTGAGAGAGAAAGAGACAGAGAGAAAGGTCTTCCTTTTGCCATTGGTTCACCCTCCAATGGCCACTGTGGGCTGCGGTCGGTGCGCTGCAGCCGGTGCACCGCTCTGATCTGAAGGCAGGAGCCAGGTGCTTCTCCTGGTCTCCCATGGGCTGCAGGGCCCAAGTACTTGGGCCATCCTCCACTGCACTCCCGGGCCATAGCAGAGAGCTGGCCTGGAAGAGGGGCAACTGGGACAGGATCCAGCGCCCCGACCGGGACTAGAACCTGGTGTGCCGATGCCACAAGGCCGAGGATTAGCCTATTGAGCTGTGGCGCCGGCCCCCTTTTCGTTTATTTTTGAGCAACAGGAGGCATGATTCTTGGCCATACCATTGTTGACCCCATTTCCATGTGGTCTCCATACGTGGCTGTGCCTGTCTTAGGTTGTCCCCCAGGGGATCTTATCTGTCATTGACTAACCAGTGCTCAAAACAGGAGACCACAGGAGTGCTTGCTCAGATGGGGGTAGGAATGAGGAACAGTAGTAATCAGGAATGGCATGACCACACGCAGGCTGTGGGCCATTTGAGTGGTTGACTAGAGCAGTAGCGGATGTGGCTATGGGCAGTTTCTTGGGGTAGGATGACAGGGAAGGTGCGCCTGCTAACAAGGCAGACTCTCGGTCTTGTTCAGCTGGTTCTGGTTGGCTGTCAGTTACAGGCTTGACGTTTCTGGCTGGTACCCAAATGGGCTGTCCCGTATTCTCTGAAGACACAAGCATGTCCTCGGCCCTTGGTTAGCTGAAGCCTTTCTACGGGTGCTGGAATGCAGGGCCTGAATTCTGCATCTGCGAGCAGCCTCAGGCCTGCTTTCACCCGACTCCGGGGGTCTGTGTGGTGACTCCGCACCTCTTGTCCCCACCACGTTCCTCCTCTCAGAAACGAATCCACTGCAACAGGATTGATCTTAGAAGTTCTTTCTCAGCTATGAGATTGTGTATACAGAGGCTGTTGGTTTTTGTGTGTTGATTTTATATCCTGCTACTTTACCAAACTCTTCTATGAGTTCCAATAGTCCCTTGTGGAGTCTTTTGGATCCCCTTTACATAGGATTATGTCATCAGCAAATAGGGATGGTCTGACTTCCTGCTTCCCAATCTGTGTCCCTTTGATTTCTTTTTCTTGCCTAATGGCTCTGGCTGAAACTCTCAGGACTATAGTGAATAATAATGGTGAGAGTGGGCATCCTTGTCTGGTTCTGGATCTCAGTGAGAATGCTTCCAATTATTCCCTATTCAATAGGGCACTGGCCATGGGTTTGTCATAAATTGCCTTGATTGTGTTGAGGAATGTTCCTTCTATACCCAATTTGTTAGAGTTTTCATCATGAAAACTGTGTTGTATTTTATCAAATGTTTTCTCTGCATCTATTGAGATAATAATAAGGTTTTTGTTCTTCAATTTGTTAATGTGGTATATGACATTGATTGATTTGCGAATGTTGAACCATCCTGCATACCAGGGATAAATTCCACTTGATCTGGGTGAATGATTTTTCTGAGGTGTTGTTGGATTCAATTGGCTAGAATTTCTTGGGGTCGGCACTGTGGTGCAGTGGGTAAAGCTGCCACCTGCAGTGCTGGCATCCCATATGGGTGCTGGTTCAAGTCCCGGCTGCTCCACTTTTGATCTGGATCTCTGCTATGGCCTGAAAAAGCAGTAGAAGTGGCCCAAGTCCTTGGGCCCCTGCACCCATGTGGGAGTCCCAGAAGAAGCTGTTTCCTGGCTTTGGATCAGCACAGCTCCAGCTGTTGTGGCCATCTAGGGAGTGAACCAGCAGATAGAAGGCCTCTCTCTCTCTTTCTCTCTCTCTCTCTCTCTGACTCTCCTTCTCTCGCTGTGTAACTCTGAATTTCAAGTAAAATAAATAAATCTTTAACAAAAAAAGAATTTTGTTGAAGATTTTTGCATCTATGTTCATCAGGGAAATTGGTCTGTAGTTTTCTTTCTCCGTTGCATGTTTTCCGAGTTTAGGGATTAAGTGATGCTGACCTCATAGAAAGAATGTGGGAGGACCCCCCCTTCAGTTGTTCTAAATAGCTTCAGAAGAACTGGAGTTAGTTCTTTAAATGTCTGCTAGAATCCAGCATTGAAGCCGTCCGGTCCCGGGCTTTTCTTTGTTGGGAGGGTCTTTTTTACTGAATCAATTTCCATCTTTGTTATGGGTCTGTCTAGGTTTTCTGTGTCTTCATGGCTCAAATTAGGTAGGTTGTATGTGTCCAAGAACTTATCTGTATCTTCTAGGTTTCCCAGTTTGTTGGCATACAGCTCTTTGTAGTAATTTCTGATGATCCTTTTTATTTCTTTGGTGTCTGTGGTTACTTTTCCTCTTTCATCTCTAATTTTATTGATTTGGGCTTCTCCCTCCTTTTTTTTGGTTAATTGTGCCAGTGATATGTCAATTTTTTTTTTCAAAAAATGCTCATCATTTTGCTTATCTTTTGTATTTTTTTTGTTTCAGTTTTGTTTATTTCTTCTCTAATGTTAATTATTTCTTTTCTCCAATTGATTTGGGGTTTGGTTTGCTGTTGTTTTTCTAGGTCTTTGAAATGCATTGATAGCTCATTCATTTGGTGCCTTTCCAATTTCTTGATGTAGGCACCTATTGCTGTAAACTTTCCTCCTAACACTGCTTTTGCTGTATCCCGTAAGTTTTGAGATGTTGTATTGGCTCTTCATTTGTTTACTCCTTCAGTGCCCCACTGTTCATTCAGGAGCATGTTGTTCAGTCTCCATGTGTTTGCATATGTTCTAGAGATTTTTGAGTTGTTTGATTTCCAGCCTCATTCCATCGTGGTCAGAGAAGGTGCATGGTGTGATTTTGATTTTTTTTAATTTGCTGAGGCTTGCTTTATGGCCTAGCATGTGGTCAATCCAAAAGAAAGTTCCATGCACTGGTGAGAAGAATGTGTATTCTGCGACTGCAGGATGGAAAGCTCTGTTAGGCCCATTTGGTCTATAGTGCCGATTAACTCTGCTGTTTCCTTGCTGATATTTTGTCTGGTTGATCTGTCCATTATTGAAAGTGGGGTATTGAAGTCCCCCATTACTATTATATTGAGTCTATGTCTCCCTCTAGGTCCATTAACATTTCTTTTAAATGGCCAGGTACCCCGTAATTAGGTGCATACACATTTATGTTTTTTATACACTCTGATGTTCTCTGCCTTTTACCTAGAGTGTTTAGACCACACCCACTTAATGTGACTATTGATGTTTAGGCTTAACTACCACCTTGGGGGCTGGTGTTGTGGTTGAGCAGGTTAAGCCTCTGCCTGCGACGCCGCCAGCATCACATATGGGTGCCAGTTTGAGTCCAGGCTACTCCACTTCCTATCCAGCTCCTTGCTAAGACACCTGGGAAAGCAGCAGAGGATGGCCCAAATGCTTGGGCCCCTGCTCCCATGTGGGATACCCTGAAGAAACTCCTGGCTCCTAGCTTTGGCCTGGCCCAGCCTCAGCCATTGCAGCCATTTGGGGAGTGAACCAGCAGATGGAAGATCTCTTTGTCTTTGCCTCTCTCTCTCTAACTCTGCCTTTCCAATAAAATAAATAAATCTTTTTATTTTTATTTATTTGAAAGTCAGAGTTACACAGAGAGAGGAGAGGCAGAGAGAAAGAGAAGTCTTCCATCTGATAGTTCACTCCCCAGTTGGCCTCAATGGCCAGAGCTGCACCAATCTGAAACCAGGTGCCAGGAGCCAGGAACCTCCTGGGGTCTCCCACGTGGGTGCAGGGGCCTGGGCCATCTTATACTGCTCTCCCAGGCCATAGCAGAGAGCTGGATAGGAAGTGGAGCAGCTGGAACTCGAACCAACGCCCAAATGGGATGCCGGTGCTTCAGGCCAGGGCTTTAACCCACTGTGCCATGGCATTGGCCCCAATAAATAAATCTTTTCTAAAAAATAAATACCAACTTGCTGTTTAGTTTTTATTTGTCTCATATGTTTTTTTCCTCTTTCCTCTTTTTCTGCCTTCTTTTAGAATGAGTGGTTTTAATGATTTTATTTCGTCTCCTTTTTTGGCTTATTAACTATGCATTTTCCTCATTTTTAGGATATAAGTATCTCTTTTAAAGGAGACATTAAATTGAGTTTTCCAATTCACATCATGAAAATCAAGCCACCGAAGCCCATTGCAGGTAAGGGTGACTCAGCTAATACTCTCTCCTTTTGCTATCAGCTTCTCTGGTTTTTTTCCTCCTTTGCCTTTCTCCATTTTCCCTCCCCCTCCCAGTTCATAGCAGCAATATTTAAATTACAAGACTAGTTCTGAAGAGGAACTTGTTAAAAACTCATAAAGCCACACAACATACATGGTAGCAGCATGCCGTTAGCTAACAGCATTGTGAAGTCAGGAAGGAGACGTCTCTTCTGATTGTCAGCTGGAGTTAGCTGTTCCCGTACTCCTGCGTCCACACATTCAGCAGTGTTTGCTGAGTGCCCATCACCCCAGGTACAGAGACCAGTGGAGCCACATCCCCTGTGCCGTACCGGGAAGGGCGGGCGGGAACCGTCAGAGCAGGTGTGAGGAGTACAGCATCAGGGCCATGCAAACACACAGCAAGGAGAGACTCTTTCTGCCCACGGAGGGAGCAGAGGAGGAGCGGACACTCAGGCAAGGTTGTAAGGAGTAAGTGGGAGGTAAGTCAAGAGGGTGGGCGCCTAGCCTAGTGGTTAAGACAGCTGAGTCCCCTATCGGAGTACCTGGGTTTGCTGCCCAACTGCAGCTCCCGATTCTAGTCCTGCTAATGTGGACCCTGGGAGGCAGCAACAACGGGCTTCCTACTACCCACGTGGGAGACCTGGAGACTGCATTCCTAGCTCCCAGCTCATTTTAGACATCTGGGGAGTAAACCTAGGGATGGAAGCTTCCTCTCTGCGTCTCTAAAATAAGTGAATGAATAAATAAATCATCGAAAAGAAAAAAGAGGAACGGAGGGGACAGCCATTTCAGGCAGAGAGTGCAGGGTGTGTGCTGCTCGTCTCACAATGGTCTCAAGGACGCATCTGCAAGGATGCTCTGTGGCGTTGTTCACAGAGGCAAAAGGTTGGTTACCTCACACGGGACACTCACACTTGGCCACCACTGGAGGCCGAGGATACCTGTTCACTGTGCCCATGGTGCCTGGACTCGCTGCAAAGCCGCAGTAACTAGAACATGATTTAAAATGAGGAAGTGATAGCAACATAGATAAAAGAGAAACAGAGACAGAAAAGTAGAGGCCGGAGCATGAGTGGCAGAGGTGGGGCCACCGGGCAGGGGAACGGCGGTGCTGACTGTCCAGATGGAGACAAGAATGCACCTTGACCCCTGCCCCACAGCTGACACTAAGCCAAATTCCAGATAAACTGTAGGAGTAAGTATGAAAGGCAAAACAATATTACTAGAAAGTAAGGTAAGTACTACCTGTATAACTTCTAAAAAGGGAAGACTTTTAAAATAAGACACAAAAGGAACTTACAGGGCCCCGTGCTGTGGCCCAGAGGGTTAAGCCGTCGTCTGCTGAGCCAGCATCCCATGTGAGCACAAGTTCAAGTCCAGGCTGCTCCGTTTCCTATCCAGCTCCCTGCTCTGGCCTAGGAAAGCAGCAGAGGATGGCCCAAGTGTTTGGGCCCCTGTATCCATGTGGGAGACCCAGAAGAAGCTCCTGGTTCCTGGCTTTGCCCTGGCCCAGCGCTGGCCATTGCAGCCATTTGGAGAGTAAACCAGCAAGTGGAAGATATCTCTTCTCTCTCTTTCTCTCTTTTTAACTCTGCCTTTCAAATAAAATAAGTAAATATTTTTTTTTAAAAACTTACAGCAAAAGGGACCTTGGATGAACTTGACTACATTAAAATTAAGAACGTCTAACCATCCAAAGGCATAGTAAGAGCATGAAAAAGCAAGTTACATAGCGGGAGAAGATAATTGCAAAAAACCTGAAGCTCACTAGTGGTCCATATGCACAGTATGTTTCGAAAGAACTCCTACAGGTGATTAAGAGAAAGGGAGAGAGAATGCAGGCAGAACGTGCGGGAAATACAGCGTGTCACTGCAGCTCCCAGACTTGAGCGGCCCCGGGCTCACTCAGAAGGCTCATTAAACCAGGCTGCAGGCCCCACTGCGGAGTTCCTGTCCTTGTAGGTCTGGAGCAGGACCTGAGAGTCTCTTTTTTTTTTCTTCAAGGTTTAATTATGTATTTGAGAGGCAGACTTACACACTGAGAGAGCGAGAGACAGAGAGGTCTTCCAGCTGCTGGTTCACTTCCCAAATGGCCACAATGGCTCCAGTTGGGCCAATTCAAAGTCAGGATCCAGGAGCTTCCTCTGGGTCTCCCATGTGGGTGCAGGGGCCCAAGGACTTGGGCCATCTTCTACTGCTTTCCCAGGCCATAGCAGAGAGCTGGATCAGAAGTGGAGCAGCCGGGACTTGAACCGGTGCCCATAAAGGATGCCAGTACTGCAGGCGGTGGCTTTACCTGCTATGTCACAGTGCTGGCCCCAGAAAGGAGGTTTTTTAAAGGGAGGTGATTGGCTGAATGCCAGCAAAGGAAGAGCCTGCGACTGGTCCTTCAGCAGTCGCTGAGAAGCAGTGGTCACTGGCAGGCTGGGACCTTGCCTGGCTGGGCAGCAGTGACACACAGTCTCCATCGGCAGAAGGCTGGAGATGTGGAAGGAGGAGGGAGGGAGGCTACTCTCTGCCAGGGCCCAGTGTGCGGGTGGGGTGGGAGCATGAACACCTGAGCTTACTGACCCCCGAGGGCAGGTGGCTGGGGATGATGGCTTCCAGCCGGGAAGCATAGGTGCAGCAGCTGGACGTCAAGATAGGGGGTCCGGCTGCCACGACTGATTCTGGATCATTCTCAACCTAGGCACCCCGTTTAAGAGCCCTCTGGAAGCCTTCGCAAAGATCGAGGACTGCCATGGGCTGGGCTCTGGGCAGAATCACTTCATCAAGGACAGTCAGTGGGAGCAGCAGGCAGAAATCTTCAACACTGCCTACAAGAAGTTCCTGGATGGGGAGGGGGAGGAGGAGCCTCTCAGGTGAGCCCCCTCCCCGGGAAGCCCGGGGGCCCCACATCTCCCAGCACAGGCAGGAGTCAGCCCCAGGAGCTGAACTAACACGCAGTCTAAACGTTCCTTCTGCTGTGGGGGATTTCAGAGAACTTGAGTACATCTGTTGAAATGGTGCATGGGCATTGTTTAAACATAGTTAGAACAAAGGCTGAGAACATGGATTTTTATTTCATTCTATCTTTATTTTAATTTGGGAGAGAGAGAGCAAACGAGCACGTGAGAGAGTTCTCATCCCCTGGGTCACTCCCCAGATGACCGCAATGGCCTGGGCTGGGCCTGGCGGCCGGGAACTGAATCCAGGTCTCCTCTCTGGACGGTGGGAACCCAGTTATTTCATCCCTTCCCACTGCCTCCCGGGGTCCTCGCCAGCAGGGAGCTGGAGTCAGGAGCAAAGGCAGACACTGAGTGCAGGCACCCAGAGTGGGCGTGAGTATCTTCAGCAGCAGGCCAAATGCCCGCCCTGATAACATGGATGCTAAGGAAGGACTAGATACCCATGGAAATGAGAAAGAGAATCTATCTTACAGTTTTATGTGATATGTATTTCAACATTTTCCCCAAATTATCTAAAAAACACAGAAGATCCTAAAGACAGAAGTAAAAGTCACTACTATGGAAGCCAGCGCTGTGGCGTAGCAGGTAAAGCCGCCACCTGCAGTGCCGGCATCTCATGTTGGCACTGATTCGAGTCCCGGCTGCTCCGCTTCCAATCCAGCTCTCTGCTGTGGCCTGGGAAAGCAGTGGAGGATGGCCCAAGTCCTTGAGCCCCTGCACCCGAGTGAGAGACCTGGAAGAAGCTCCTGGCTCCTGGCTTCAGATCAGCTCAGCTCTGGCCATTGCAGCCATCTGGGGAGGGAACCGGGAGATGGAAGATTCTCTCTCTCTCTGTAACTCTGCCTTTCAAATAAATAAATAAATAAATCTTTTTTTTTTTAAAAGTCACCACTATTACCATTATTGTCCATTTTCTTCCTGCCTTTCTAAGTGTCTTGCAGATGTATAATTATTGTAAAGCATTGCTGTGCGTCAGTCCATGAAAAACTGAGCCCACGTGTTTGGAGTGTCCCTTATTGGGCTGATTTTAGGAAAGAGCTCTCCTCGCGGCTCCCGTGGGCTCTTGTTGTCCCTGGGAAGTGACACCTCTTGTTTGCTCTCAAGTGGGCTGGAAGTTTCTCACTCCAGGATGCCACTTCGCGAGGCTAAGCCCTAACAGCAGCTGCGCCATTGAAGGAGTTTGCCAGCCAGTTGTTCAGTGCTGTTAGCTGTCCACTGTGGGAGAACTGACAGCCTACGAATCAGGGCCTTTATTCTTCAGCTCATCACTGGTCTTTTTTTTTTTTTTTTTTTTGACAGGCAGAGTGGACAGTGAGAGAGAGAGACAGAGAGAAAGGTCTTCCTTTTGCCATTGGTTCACTCTTCAATGGCTGGCACGCTGCGGCCGGCGCACCGCGCTGATCCGATGGCAGGAGCCAGGTGCTTCTCCTGGCCTCCCATGGGGTGCAGGGCCCAAGCACTTGGGCCATCCTCCACTGCACTCCTGGGCCATAGCAGAGAGCTGGCCTGGAAGAGGGGCAACCAGGACAGAACCTGGTGTGCCGGCGCCGCAAGGTGGAGGATTAGTCTATTGAGCCACGGCGCCGGCCTGGTCTTTTTTTTTTTAAAGCACAGCACTTGTATCGCCCCCAGTATGAGAGCATTAATGCAGATCACCCAGGTTGGCTTTACGGGGTCTTCCCTAGGACAGAGAGGCCTCTCTGCCCTGCCCCCTCCTGGCCTGGGAGTACTCCTTGTTCCCTGACCCTCCCTGTACCAGCGCCCAGGGCCCACTCGTCCCACCTGGACCGGCACCCAGAATGTAACTTACCTGGCGGCCCCGTGCCCAGGGAGGCCCCTCCCAGCTGCCCAGCTCTCCTCCGTGGCTCTCACTCCTTCGCCTTTCCTTCCCAGCACGGCCACCTTCCACTTCTTCCTTCCCAGCTGTGTATTTGCTGTGCCGATGGAAGCCAAGAGCTCCTTCGCCTCAGGTAAGTGGGGGTGCAGCAGAGGTGGCACTGGGTGAGGGGTCGCTTGGGGGAGTCCCTCCACACAGAGACCTTCCACCTCCACACAGAGACCTTCCACGCACGAGCTTGCCTGGTGTGTGTGGGGGGTGGAGCCACAGCCTCCTGGTTTCTGTTCACACCTGTGGCGCCTGAGCCTGGACCCCATGATCATGTGGCTGGCTGCCAGGCCGCTTCTGGACACATCTCGTAGAAAACGAGAACAGCCAAGTGGGCATGGATTTTCTAGAAGATATGGAAGCAGCCCAAGGGCCCTTGCCTGGGAAGGAGCAGCCCTTCTTAGGGGTGCCCGGTCCTTCTTCCTTGGGAAGCTCACCCATCAGTGCAAACTGCTGTCCCTTAAGGCAGGTCCCTAAGACTACAGAGCAGCTGCTGCTTGAGCGGGCACTTCCACGTAAACCAGAGGCCACCCACGCTCGGCACTTGACACCGTGCCTTCTCTCCGTCCCCAGGAGTAGCCTGTGTCCTTGGCGTACGCTGGACCGGAAGTCACAATTTCCTCCTCTACTCGCTGACCCGAACTCTGAAGGATAAAGTTGGTACTTGCCCGCTGAGATGGGCGTCGCCATGTCCCTCTCCAGGCTCCTTTTAAGGGAACCACAGCTGTGCAGGCAGAAGTGGGGGCTCGGTGCCTGTGGCACGACCCCAAAGATCTGTCCCTGAAGCGTCATGTTTCTTAAAGACAACGGGTCCCTGGGGGACACAGCCACAGTCAGGCTCCTCCAGCAGCCGGGGGAAACGAAAAGAAAACAGGCTCTGCTTCTGAAGCCCAGTGCTGGCCCCTGCCCAAGGGTCCGCCAGCTCTGCCTCTCAGGACGGCCTCTTCCCGCCCCGACCTGAGACAAGAACAGACTAATCACCCCATGGCTGGTGGCTGCCGTGGAGAGCAAAACCCAGGGCCTTTCTGTCTGTGAAAGCTCTTTGCAATCGAAAGGCGCCAAGGGAACAGGAGCTGTGGTCGTTTTACAAATCCGTGGAAGGATTTGCGTGAGCAGCCGCACGCCTGTGTTTGGTGTACACTTCAGAAGGGACGCTGGAGCTGTCTCCCCCCGCCCCCCGTCCCCAGCAGCCCGCTGCTTTCTCACGTCTGCTCCTGCAATGAACGGCTGCAAACAAGTCACACACACACACACACACACACACACACACACACCCCGTCCTCAGGAGCCTCGCGGGTAACCTGGGGTGAACCGCGAAACCTCCTCCCCAGAGCCCTTGTGCTGACTAGCTTGAGCACCTGGGAAGTACTCGCTAATGCTACTGTAACCCAGTGTGACTTACTCTTGAGTCATCCCAAGAGACTGCACGCTGGGGGGTTGTGGGGGGGGGAGTCCAGACAGGAGCTGCTGCTGCGCCCGGGACAGGCTCTTGGGTCTGGGTCCCAGGTGGTCGGGGCTGGCGGGGGTTGGGAGGAGGTGATGGGCAGGTGCAGGGGTCTTGGGGAGAGCCTGGTGTATCCTCCTCCTAGACCATGAGGGCGTGTGGCCCTGTGCTGCGCCCATCACAGTCTCTGAGCTCAGCTGCTCCTCCTCCTACCTGGTGCTGGCCTGCGAGGACGGCGTGCTCACGCTCTGGGACCTGGCTGTAGGTAAGGCCCCTGTCCGGCTCAGCTCTAGAATCCCTGAGGCCCTGGGCCTTCTGTGACGTCTGTGTGCTTAGTCACCGTGGGGGAGCTGGTCCTGGTCTCGTCCACTCAGCGTTTGCTGACCACTGTATCCCGCCAGCCCTCCTTGCCTGAGCATTTACTGGGTGCTTGGCAGCAAGGTACCTTCCAGACCTGGCCGCTCTCCGCCTGAACACTCGTGGTTACCTCAGAGGGGAGGCTAAGATACACATGGCCACGTTTCACGTACTGCCCAACAGCCTTGCTCACGGCAAGAGAGGTGGCGGCTCCCCCAGCCCCCGGCCAGCGCTTCTCCTCGCTTCGGGAGATCTTGAGACCTCCCTGTTGGGCTGCACACGCCTGCCCCTTCCTTTTCTGAACCCACACGCCTCCGCCTCCCGTGGTCAGTCACAGGTCAGACCCTGGGTGCCTGCTGCTGGTTTGCCCTCGTCTGTGGGTCACCTGGTCCCCAGCCCCGCTCCACGCGGAAGGCTTCCTGGGAGTGGCTGCTCGCGGCTCAGGCCCCGGTGTGCTGCTGTCGCTCTCCCAGGCTTGGACATCCCACCCGCCCGTGGCCGCCTCCCCCTGCCCCTTTCTGACTTGCTTCTGCCTCACTCCCTCCAGGCTTCTCTTTGGGGGTCGTCGCTCTTCCCGAGGGGTGCGTCTGCCAGAGCGTGTACTTCCTCAAATACTTCTTGGAACGTGACGGACAGAACGTGTACCCCGAGACGCCAGTGAAATCCCAAATGATTTGCGTGGTGCTGTGCACAGACTCCTCCCTCTACCTGGTGACCGCCAGAGGGACCCAGGGACCCTCCCTCCGCGTGCTGGTCGAAAGGTGGGTGGCTGGAGCCGGCCCCGCCCCCGGGAACGCCTCTAGATCATGACGTCACAGACAGGGACCGTTGTTCCCAGTGTTCGCGTGCCGCCCCAGGGACTTCGTTCACACCCCAGAGGAGGCAGCCGGGGCGCCTTCCTGCAGAAATGGCCTCTCATCCGCTTCCCCCGCGACCGCCACTCTTTCCTTTGTCAAAACGTTTACGTATTTCACGCGTGCGTGGGAAGTTCAAAAAGTTCATGGAAATGGAGTTAAAAGATCCGTGTTTTGGTGCCAGACAGTTTTGACACACATGCATAGCTCTTTTTCATAATACATATTTTCCATGAACTTTTTGAAGACCCCCCCCCTTACATGGATTCCAAAAAAAATTTTGCACCAAAAATGTGTATCTCTTCATTCTGTTTTCCATAATGAGATCATTTCGGGTTCCACCGAGCCTCCCGCACGCCTTTCCCTCGTCACCTGTTCTCACTCCACCCCACAGATAACCACCTCGTTAATTACTGCCACACGGCAAAACCACCCCCAAAACATGGCTTAGTCCCTGGTTCTGCAGGTCAGCAATGCGGGCTGCACTTGGTCCATCTTCTCTTGGTCTCACACCTGCCCCAGCAGGTGTCCAAGTTGGCCTCGCCCACACCTGGCAGCATTGGCTGGGGCACCTCCCTCCGGCAGGCCAGCTCAGGCCTCCACACGTGGTGGTCCCAAGGTCCCCAGCATCAGCCACACAGGGGTGAGTGCAATGATGCAGCGGGTTGAGCTGTCACTTAAGGTATTTCGGTGCTCCGCAGCTTGGGGCACCTGTATCCCACGTGGGAGTGCCTGGTTGGAGCCCTGGCCAGCTACTTTGTGTCCCATCCAACCTCCTGCTAATGTGCCTAGGAGGCCACAGATGATGGCCCAAGGGCTTGGGTTCCTGCCACCCACATGGAAGGTCTGAATGGAGTTCCTGGCTCGTGGCTTCAGCTTGGCCAAGCCCTGACTGTTAACAACCATCTGGGGAGTGAATCAGCAGATGGAAGATCTCTGTCTCTCCCTCTGTCTTTCACTCTGCCTTTCAAATAAATAAATCTTTAAAAATTCTCAAGATTGGGGTAGCAGGTTAAGCTGTCGCTGCACTGCTGGCATCCCGTGTCAGTGTTGGTTCCAGTCCCAGCTGCTCTGCTTCTTCCTGCTAATGCTAAGGAAGGCAGTGGATGATGATCCAAGTAGCTGGGCCCCTGCTGCCCACGCGAGAGACCCAGAGAGGAGCTCCAGGCTCCTGACCTCAGCCTGGGGAGTGGAGCAGCAAATAGAAGATGTCTGTCTCTTTCTCTCCCTCTCTTTCTGTCACTCTGCCTTTCAAATAAATCTTTCTTTAAAAAAATTAAAAATAAAGACAATTAAGAAAAAAAAAGAACCACATTTACCATGAGTTTTCTAAAAGTTCATGGGGGTGCCAGCTCTGTGGCTTAGTTGGTAAAGGTGCCGTCTGCAGTGCCGGCATACCATATGGGTGCTGGTTCAAGTCCTGGCTGTTGGGCCGGCGCCGTGGCTCAACAGGCTAATCCTCCGCCTTGCAGCACCGGCACACCGGGTTCTAGTCCTGGTCGGGGCGCCGGATTCTGTCCCGGTTGCCCCTCTTCCAGGCCAGCCCTCTGCTGTGGCCCAGGAGTGCAGTGGAGGATGGCCCAAGTGCTTGGGCCCTGCACCCCATAGGAGACCAGGAAAAGCACCTAGCACCTGGCTCCTGCCATCTGATGAGCTTGGTGCGCCGGCCGCAGCGCGCTGTCCGCGGCAGCCATTGGAGGGTGAACCAACGGCAAAGGAAGACCTTTCTCTCTGTCTCTCTCTCTCACTGTCCACTCTGCCTGTCAAAAAAAGAAAAAAAAAAGTCCTGGCTGCTCCACTTCCCATCCATCTCTCTGCCATGGCCTGGGAAAGCAGTAGAGGATGGCCCAGATGCTTGGGCCCCTGTACCCGTTTGGGAGACCTGGAAGAAGCTCCTGGCTCCTGGCCTAAGACAGGCCCAGCTCCAGCTGTTGCAGCCAATGGGGAGTGAACCAGCGGATAGAAGAGCCTCTCTCTCTCTCTCTAACTGCCCTTCAAATAAATAAGTAAAGCTTTTTTATAAAGCTCATGGAAATGCATATTATGTAAAAAAAACTATACATGAATTTCCAAAATTTTTGCAAGAAAATTAGCCTCTCTTAATTTTACTTCTTCGTGAATTTTTCATGAGCCCTCATCCATGTTCAGCTGTGCGTACTTGGAAAATGTATATATGAAAACAGTCTGTTCTCTGCCTCGTGTATCAGAGCTGTTTATTCTGTAACTTGCTCTGCAACATTGTTCATGAGTCACACTGATGCGGTGGTTCTAGATTCTCTATTTTCTTTGCTGTGAGTTTTCCTGGCGTTCACGGTCAGGAGTTTCCCCCAGGATACGTGCCCGGAGAGGCCCAGAATGTGTGTGTTTTGTTTCTTGTAGGCCTGAGAAGCACCTGGATGAAGCCATCTGTGCGGTGGCCCCGGTCCGAGCCCTGCCTGGTATGGTAGGTCCCCGGGGCTCCGCAGCCCCCTGCCACGCACGACTCTGCCTTGGCTTCCACACACGTTTGTTCAAGGCTTACTACATGCCAGGCGCCCAGTCTAGCTTTTCGGTGAACAGACATAAAAGAGAAAACCCCAGCCTCCTTCACAGGGCTCACAACAGCTACCCTCACGCGTGGGAGCTCCTGCAGGGGATGCATGGAGCAGAGAGGGGCCGCCCACCCCCGCTGCGGACGCTGGCAGGGCGGGGCGTGTGCTCGCCCAAGCAGGCGTTGTGAGTCCAGTACCGAGCAGGGGCAAGATGCCGCAGCGTGAGAGGCAGCGGGGTGTGGAGAGGGGGCCGCTGGGCAGGGCCCTGAACGCTGGCAGGATGCAGGCGCATTCTGCCACTCTGTGGCTTGAAGCATGGAGAATGTGGAGCGCCGAGAAGGGCTGGAGAATGGAGCCGGCCCCATAGCCTGGCTCCTGTGGCTGCAGCGGGAGGGACCCCCCCACCCCCCGCAGACGTCCCTCCTGAGCCCGCTGACAGTCACAGCCTGGAGAGAAAGTCTGGGATTCCTGGGGCAGGGGCCTGCAAGACCCCACCCCCAGGTCTGTCTCAGAGAGCCTGGGGCTGAACACAGACTTGCTGCTCACCAGTGGGCACCTGCAGACGCCCTGCGGGCAACACCATCGATCACAGGGTGACAGCTCAGAAGGGACTGGGAGGGACACGGAAGGAGGCCAGAGCGCTGGGGCCAGGGCAGGACAGTGCGGAGGGAGTGCCGTGGCCCCTGGCGGAGGGTGGAGGTCGAGGCAGGCTTTCAAAGCACGTGTTCTGGGTCCAGAGAAGGGGCTCAGGCAGGAGAGAGGCCCCTCTGAGACCCAGGCCCGGAGTGGCTGTGGGACTGCGCAAGGTGCCTCGGGGGGGGGGGGCGGGAGGAAGGAGGGCGCTGGGAGGACCAGTGAGGAGCTGGCGGGTGGCCTCGTGGACAGGAGCTGTTCAGCAGGGTGCTGGAAAGAACCAGAAAGAAAAGCCGGGGCCAGAGGGCAACATGCGGAAGGGGCCTTGGTGGAGCCAGCGCACGTGTAGCTGCGGCTCCCTCAGCAGCGCCAGGGGCCAGGAGCCACGCGCTCTGTGTCTGTCCCACGTCCAGCCCTCACTGGACGCCCTGCGCCCTCTGCCTTCCTGGGAAGGACAGAGTCCAGCCGAGGTCCCCGCGCCCCGCTCCCTTGCCTCCTAGGTGCTCATCTTTACCAGGAACGGTTCCATATCCCTCATGAACGTGGCCAAGTCTGAGGTCATCTGTGCCTTTGCTCCCCCCAGACCCCACTGCGTGGCGGTCCCCTGGAAGCCTGTATTTCTTGTGTCCTTACAACTTCCGTTTTTCCTGCTCCAAGGTACGGGGGGGGGGGGCCTGAGCACCTGCGGCTGTTTTCCTGACTTCCACAATCCCAGACCCAGCGGCCCCACCTGGGATCCATCCCACCCTGTGTCCCCAGAAGACACCACAGCTAAGGCCCCACAGGGGGCCTTCATAAAACACTGACAAGGGCATCTCTCTGGGCTCCTGCTCCCCCAGATCACGGGAGCCCCTCCTGGCTCTACCCAGGCACCCCCCACCTACCCAGCGTCCCCACCCAGCTGCAGTCCCCAGGAGGGCAGCGCCATACACAGTGCTGTGCTGCTGTCATGGCAGGAGACTGTCCGGATGAAGTGAAGTCCGAGGAGGAGGCTGGCGACACCCGCAATTCTGTTTTCTACTTTAACTTCGAGGCCTACCCACTCCTGGAAAACCTCTCAAAAAATTACGCCATTCCCCAGGAGGACCTGCTGGACACCATGGCCTTCCCCGAGGCACTGCCGCTGGAGAGAAGGTGTGAGCTGCTCCTGCAGAAGAGGTAGGGGCCCCGCCGCACCTCAGCCCCGGCCAGCCCGGGTCCACCTTCGGGCGGCAGAGGAGGGGCCGTCAACTCCCCCTGGTAGAAGAGGCTCCACTTGCTGGTTTCTTCCTGCTGAGACCAGAGACTCTGAGCCAGACAGGCAGGAGAGGGCACCCCACGCACTGGTTCACGCCCCCAGATGCCCAGGGTAGCCGAAGCCCGGAGCCAAGAACTCAATCCAGGCGTCCCACGCCTTGAGCTGTCACTGCCGCCTCCCAGGCTGTGCGTGAGCAGGAAGCTGGAGTCGGGAGTGAAGCCGGGACTGAGACGCAGGCAGCTGGGACTTGGGCGTCTTGTTGATGGTTCCCGCCGTGATGGGACCACCATTTGGGCTGCAGTGGGGTCATCGTGGAGCGCTCCAGAGCCGGCTGACCTGGCAGATGTCCTCGTGTTGGGACCTCTGAGTCGCAGCCACCTCCCCTTCCTCTGACGCCTGCCACAGCAGGAATGAAGGCGAATGCTTGGAGCTTCGGGTTTGAACTCCAGCTCTTCCTTTGCCTCTCAGGGCCCCGTTTTGCTCATTCAAAAAAAATACCGCTGTGTGCCGAGCACCTGTGAGGACGTTGTAGTGGTGTCTGTGGCATGAGATGACAGATGTCAGGTGCTCAGTGCTGTGTCCCCTCGCTGCTATCCCAAATGTCACCACCAGGTGGCGCCATGGGCGCTTCTGCTGTCTCCTCCCTGCCCTTTCCCAGTCTTGGTGGGTCCCTTGCGTGCCTGTCAGCGTCTCCCAGACAGAAGCGTGCCCGTTCATCAGGACAGGAATGTGGTCTCGTGAGTGTCAGGAGAGAGGGCCAAGCCGAGAGTGGTGGACATTGTCCTAGAGACGTGCCAAGAACAACCGCCCTTGCTCCTCCTGAGCCCTGGGGCCTGGCTGGCCTTGCAGCACGGGGCTGGCCCACATCTGGCCCCTGGGCCAGGTGAGGCTGGGAGATCGCTGGGTCTGGCCCTGCCAAGGCACCGGCAGGCGGGACTTGAAATTCAGTGCATCTGTAGCAGGCTGTTTTTGACACTGACAGTTTTGTATGGCCCGCAAATGATGTCGTAAATACCCAAATGGCAGAAGGAGGGCTCCCCAGCCACCTCAGGCAGTCTGTCAAGTGGTCCAGGAAAACCTCTGTGGGAGACTCACGGTGAAAGGGTTAACATCGGTGAATTCAGGGACATCTGGAGAGGGAGGGGGAAGGGAAGAGGGAGAAGGGAGGGGGAGGGGGAAGGGAGGGGGAAGGGAAGAGGGAGGGGGAAGGGGAGAGGGAGGGGGAGGGGGAGGGGGAAAGAGAGAGAATGTTACCTCAAATGTTATGGATTTGAAATTTCTCAAAAGGAAAAGTTGTAGGATATTTGCAATGTAATCCTGATTTTGAGTGAGTGGGGACCGGCAGGGCGTACAACCATGGTAGCGCTGGCTACATCTGGGAGAGGCAAGCGTGTAGGGTTTTCTGCTTTGTGTTTTCCCTGTGTGCGACTTTTCTACCAACAGTGTGCGTGGGGAGCGTGTAGTGGTGTGGGGTGAAGCTGCCTCTGGGAGCTCCCACACCCGTCTCAGAGCGCCTGGGCTGAGCCGCTCCTCCACTCCCGGTCCAGCGTCCTGCTGGTGTGCAGAGATCCAATGTTCTTGGCTCCTGACTTTGGGCTGGCCCAAACCCAGCTGTTGTGGGCATTTAGGGAGTGAACCATTGGATGGAAGATGGAAGACAGATCTCTCTCTCTCTCTCCCTCTCTCTCTCTGTCGCTCTCCTTTTCAAATACATAAAATCAATAAACCTTTTTAAAATGGAGAATCGTAAGCCAGGAGCATGGTGTTGGGCCGTGGCCGCAGGAGCAGTTCCCTGGGGAGGGCCTGGCCTGCTTGCCTGTGCTCTTGACAGAGGGCCCAGACTTGTTATTGAACTTACTATGGACTCTGGCCACACCCGCCCTTTCCTGTCTACAGAGCCAGAGGCTGCCCTCCTGGGCGTGGGCCGAAGCTGCAACCCTGGGCGGCTCCCTCCCACCTCCCCGCCTAGCATCTCTCACCCTCACCCCTCACCGTGAGCAGACACCAGACACCTGCTGAACCTGCTCCGGAGCTTCCCTCACCCAGAGCCCCACACCGTAACCCACTGAGGAAAGCCAGTTCACTCTTTCCAAGTTCTATATGAACTTGCAGAAATTTGGAAAAGCAGGAAAATACAGCCACGAAGTGTTTATCAGCCTTAGTGCTTCCACCAGAAAACTGAGCACTGCCGTTACCGTGCGGGGAATGCATTGTAAAAAAAAAATAACGCGTTCCATACGGGTTTTTTTTAAAAACAATGTATTTGCTCCACTGCATTTGAAAGGCAGAGATCTTCCATTTCCTGGGTCACTCCCCCAGATGTCCACAACAGCCAGGGCTGGGGCGGGCTGAAGCCAGGGGCCCGGAACTCCATCCAGGTCTCCCCGTGCAGCACGGGGCTGGAGGACTTGAGCCGCCACCTCCTGCCTCCCCCAGCGCGGTGGCAGGAAGCGAATCAGAAGGGAACTGGGACTGGAACGCAGGCGCTCGGATACAGACCTGAGTGTCCAGAGCGACACCTTAACCACTCCACGAGTGACACCTTAACCACTCCCACCCTCTGTCCACTGTTTGTAGATCCGGTATCACACGGCCCTGTGGGACTTCATCTTTCCCTGGGGGACTCTGCGGGCAGTGGGAAGAGTCCCTGTGTCCTGACTTTCCTGCTCTGGGCCACAAGGCCCCTGCCAGCCCCTCACCTCCGCGTGCCTCACTGTCTCCCAGCTGCCTCCTGGGAAGGGTGGGGTACCGAGGGCCCCCCAGAGCCCACAGCTGGGAGGAGAGCCGCCGGCCACGTGGGGCAGAGTGGAGGGCTGAGAGGAGCAGGGGCGAGCTTTGGGGAGGAGACAGTGCATGGTGGGGGCGGGCCGGGCTCCTGGTTACCTCAGCCTGGACCCGAAGGACCATCTACAGGGCCCTGACGCTAAGACGCGAATCCTGTGCCCTTGGCAGCCTCGGGTGACCGGGGAGCACCGTGCTCCAGTCGGTGCCCGGGCCTTCCCGGGGAGGTCCCCAGGTGTTTCACGGGGGATGTGCCCGCAGCCAGACCCTCACTGACAGCCCGCCACCGGAGGCGGGGGTTGGGGGGCAGGTGGGGAGGGTCCCAAGGAGTTTGCTCCCCAGCGTTTTCTTCCCGTTTACTCCTTGTGTTTAAAATCGCGTCCTTGGCCCTAAAACTAGGTGAAACTGTAAGGCAGTGGGTCTGTGTAGCAACAGATGGAAAGTTCCAGAGCTGCAGTGGCCAGCCAGTCAGCAGCCCGTGGGCCGCGCCCCACCCCGCCCAGCTGCCCCGGCCCCCAGCGACTTGGCTGGCTCTGGCCGATCCAGCTTGTGATCACCACAGGACAGAACTTTCAGGACCCCGCGGGACACACAGCAGCAGACTCTTTGCCCATAGTCCCTGTGGCGTGCAAGGCCCAGGCCCCACCCCCCTCGCCTTCGGGAGTGACCCCATGTGTTTTCATCAAGTCTGGGGGTGAATTACTTGCAGATCCTTAGGCACAGAGGTGCACAGAGCCAGGGTTGAGGTGGCTGCCCCGCGCTCCCCACGTGGCAGCGTCTCCCGCTACCTCTGCCCCGGCTGGCAGGGGCATCCTCGCCTCCAGCTGCCTGGCGCACGCCGCCCCTTGGCTGCTCTCACCCCGGCGGTCCCCTCCGCCTGCCGGCTCGTGCTCGCCGAGGCCCATGTCAGCGAACAAGGGAGCACCTGCCTAGCTCCAGAGCCGTGGGAGCCGCGGCCCCCCCCCCCCTGCTTCTGGCCCAGCCGCCCCCCAGCCGTGCTGGGGAGTTTTCCCTGATGTCCCGCAGGCGGGGTCTTGGGGGTGGCTCCAGGCTGCAGCAGGGGCACAGGGGGCGGCGAGCGTGTCCCGCCCCGCGTCTTGCACACAGGATGTGCCCAGGCACTCAGGGAAGGGCTGGAAGCCACTCGCTCGGTGTTGCGTGAGCTTGGAAAGTCGGGCGCACTGGAGACCCCTCTCCCCTGTGGACGCCCGTTTCCTCCCCGTCTGGACGTGGCCACTTTTCTCACTTTGGGTTGAAGTTATTTTGATTGTGTCAACCGGGCAGGAAATCAGCCTAGTCAAGAGAAAAAAAAAAAAACAAACTTCTATTTGAGGCTAATTAGGATTGCATCCAAGAAAACAGATTCAAGGGGCCACGAAAACGCGCTGTAAGATTGAACTAATGGCGGTGGTATTTAAAGTTTAAAATCCCCAGCGGGTGGGGGTCCGTGAGTTGTTTGTCAGGAGTTGTGGTGGGCACCGGTGCGGCCTGGGGTCCAGGCTCTTGCCTTCACAAAGGCGAACCTTGCAAGTGCAGAAAGTGACAGAGAAATTCTGTTCACATGACGGGAACGTGAACCCACAGACACACATGAGCGTGGGGTGCCCACACTCAGGAAGGGTGGCCAGTGGGCCTGCAAGGAGGGGGTGGGGAGGGGGAGAGAAGGCTTCCGGCCCCCCAACCCTTCCACCCCACCCCCAACCCAGCCAGCAGCATCTCCAGCCTTGGTCTGTGGTGGAAGAGCGAGAGAGAACAAGAGCTTCCGGCCTGATGTTGGCCCCTTTAGGAGGGAGGGGGCGGGGCCTCTCCAGGTGTGAAGCCACCTGGGAAATACCTGGCCGCTCCACAAGTTCCACGTGGAGCTCCATATCATGGCATACACCCCCCTGAGGTCCTGGATGAAGCAAATGCATCCAGCAAGGGGGGCATTTTGATTGACAAGTAGGAGGTTAGCAGGGTAGAATTACACATGGGGCCCTCCAGCTCAGCAGACCTAAACCAAGCCCCGCCTGCCCCCCCCCCCAGGACTAACAGAGCAGAGCTGTCTTGTAAGAAAGGGATGGGGCAGGCCTCAGACTATAGGGAACTTGGGGCTGCAGGGGTTCCCAAAAGCCGGGGCACTGCAGTTTGGGCCACCCCAGAGGTCTGCATGCCGGCTCCACTGCCCAAGCGCATCTCCCATCCTGGAGTGTCCGGATTCGGCGCCCACCTCCTCGCTCCAGTTTCCTGCTCGTGTCGACCCTGGGAGGCAGCGATGATGACGCGGGGTTCCTGCCACCCGTGTGAGAGAGCTGGATGGAGTGCCCAGCTCCTGGGCCATTGCAAGCATTGTAGGAAGGAGCGATCTGATAAGAGTGACTCTGTCTCTCCCCTCCTCCCCACTGCCTCTTTAATTTTTCAGTCCGGCTGCATATCCGTCTGAAACCCGATTTAAACGGCCTCCAGACTCCATTCTAAGGACTGGAACCAGCATTTTGGTTTTCTCCCCATCACTGCTAATTCAGCTGGCGGGACTGTCAGTTGTCCCTGGGCTTTGCTGCTGCGCCTCCGCACCGGCCAGGCTCTGGCGCCCTCTGGTGGTGCGAATGCGCAAACGCTCTGGTTCTGTGGGTCCTGTGTCCACAGCACTTTCGCGTGGCATTTTTCACCGCACCTCTAGAGAAAGCCCTCCTCCGGCCAGCATGGTGTTTGAGAAGTCACCCGTTCTGATCTTTCTTTTAGACCATGTTCTAGTTCCACCTAATTGCCCAGCTGCCCCCTGCACGGCCTCCAGTTGAAGCAGTGTGACCGGGGGAGAGCATAGGTGCATGTCTGAAAAGGAGCAGCTGGGACTTGAACCAGTGCCCAGATGGGATGCCAGTGGTGCAGGCTGTGCCGCCATGCCGGCCCGCCAGGAGCAAGGTTTGCACACGGGCGGCGTGAATGAGAAACCTGGTTTTCTGACCTGCACCCCAGTCCTAGCTGCCCACCCACCGCGCTCCCCCAACGCGTGGGCCAAGCCCGGCACTGCAGCCCCGACCCTCCCAGTCCTTGCCGGGAAGACTAAAGAACATGGCGGGTGTGTGAGGGCCGCCTGGGGGGTTACCAGGATGTATTTCACGTGAAGAACAAGAGCGCACAGCGCCTCTTCCCATTTCCAGTTTTCAGGATTATGTGTGTGTCTGTACTCGTGTGTGAACATTTTAAAAGGTGTACTAGGTGTTGTTGGCACCGTGTTGTGGCACAGCAGGTTAAGCCGCCGCCTGTGACGCCAGCTCCCCATCTCAGAGCGCAGGTTCAAGTCCCAGCCGCCCCGCTTCCAATCTGGCTTCCTGCTGATGCACCCGAGAGGCAGCACTTGATGGTCCAAGTGCTTGGGTCCCTGCCACTCCCGAGGAGGCCTGGAAGGAGTTCCTGCCTCCTGGCTTGGACCTGGCCCAAACGTAGCTACTATGGCCCTTTGGGGGGTAAACCAGGGTATGGGAGATGTCTTTCTCTCTGTCTCATCCTGTCTCTGTCACTCTGCCTTTCAAATACATACAATAAATCTTTCCCAAAAACTCTATTTTTTTTAAAGATCCAACTGAAATGTCTTCAGGGAAGCAGAACCCTTGTGGTGTGTCCTTGTATCTGGCTTATGTCTCCTAGCATGGTGTCCCCAGCGTTCCACCAGGTTGCCATAGGTGTCGAACGAGGCTCCCTTGTGCACGAATCCCACCTTTTGCTTGCAAATGGACTTGGGGGTCCTCAGTTCACTTCCACCCGACCCCGTGGCCCGTTCAGCGAAAGCTGTCTGAGCCTCGGCTCCGGCTGAGCCTCAGCCCGGGCAGAAGATGACGTGGGAGCCTCAGACCTGGGGGCCGGGAGGAGGGGGGTGCCTCACCCCCAGCCCTGTGGCCTCAGCTTTCAGATGCTGGAGAAGAAGGTGCAGCAGGTGCAGGAGCGCGAGCACTGGACCCGGCTGCGCAGGTACTCGCTGCTCCTGCAAAGGGAGAACTTGGGGAGCGACCCCCGCCGCCTGGGAGCGCTGTGAAAGGTCCTGCCAGTGAGGCCGCTCCCCAGGACACCCCAGCGGGGAGACTCGTGACAGAAGGGCCCCCAGTGGAGCCAGAGGAGGCGAAGGCGCATTTGGGGGACCTTGCCGTGCAGGTGTGTCACCTAAATAAACAGTGGCATTGTCTCCCAGTGCTGGCGTTGCTGTGGTGTGTACCTTCGTGCCCCCAGTCCAGACTCCACCAGGCCCAGCTGATGGTTTCTGTTAAAAACAAAACAAAACGGCCGGCGCCGTGGCTCAACAGGCTAATCCTCCGCCTTGCGGTGCCGGCACACCGGGTTCTAGTCCCGGTCGGGGTGCCGGATTCTGTCCCGGTTGCCCCTCTTCCAGGCCAGCCCTCTGCTGTGGCCCAGGAGTGCAGTGGAGGATGGCCCATGTGCTTGGGCCCTGCACCCCATAGGAGACCAGGATAAGCACCTAGCTCCTGGCTCCTGCCATCGGATGAGCGCGGTGCGCCGGCCGCAGCGTGCTGTCCGCGGCAGCCATTGGAGGGTGAACCAACGGCAAAGGAAGACATTTCTCTCTGTCTCTCTCTCTCACTGTCCACTCTGCCTGTCAAAAAAAAAAAAAAAGAAAGAAAGAAAAAGAAGAAGAAAAAAAACAAAACAAACAGACAAACAAAAACATGAGGCTGACGTTGTGGCACAGCACGTTAAGCTGCTGTCTGCAGGGCAGCATCCCATATGGGCGCTGGTTCGCGTCCCAGCTGCTCCACTTCTGTTCCAGCTCCCTGCTAGTGCACCTGGGAAAGCAGTAGCAGATGGCCCCAGTGCTTGGGTCCCCGCACCCACGTGGGAGACCTGGGTGAAGCTCCTGGCTCCTGGCTTCAGCCTGGTCCAGCCGTGGCTGTTGCAGCCATTTGAGGAGTGAACTGTGGATGGAAGACCTCTCTCTTTAATTCTGCCTTTCAAATAAATCTTTTTTAAAAAATTCTGTAAAGAACTTCACTTATTTGAAAGCAGAGTTTCAGAGAAAGGGCCAGAGAGACAGAGAGAGACAGAGACAGAGAGAGAGATCCTCCATGTGCTGGTTCACTCCCCAAGTGGCCACAGTGGCCAGGGCTGGGCCAGGAGCCTGGAGCTCCATCAGGATCTCGCACGTGGTGGCAGGGGCCCAAGGACTTGGGTTGTCCTCTGCTGCCTTCCCAGGAGCTCCCAGGTGAGGAATGCGGCCTGAGGCCAAGGGTGGGGGCTAGGAAGGGACAGGACACCCCCCTATGGCGCTGATTCTGACTGCCTGAATGTGCCTGGGGGAACAGGGCCCCACCTGAGATGCCCTGCCCTTGACTGAAGCAGCGGGGGCAGCTGTCTGCGGAAGACGGAGGACCTGGGACTGTGGCCTTGGCTCTGCACAGCACCTGGTGGCATTGTGTATTTTACCCTGAAACCTGTGTGGCCGTGGGACACACGGATGCTATCACCGTCCCCAGGTACAGAGGGGGAAACCGAGGCTGGGGTTACTCAGCTTAAGTGCCGGAAACCCAGCTCCGACCTGTCGGGGCCTAGGTATGGAAATCTTTCTCCCAGGTTTTTGCTCCTCCCCTCAGAGATGAGCAGGACTTACTGAAAAGAGAGAGGGTGTGAATGTACAGTCACACGTGGGTGTCAGCCGCCCCACATGGCAACGTGCCCATCGGGCGTGGGCCAGAGGGCTGCCTATGAGCAGAGACCAGAGGACACGCAAGCAGGGCCCGAAACCCTGAGCGACGGAAGGGGTGGTGCCCTAACAGGGTGGAGCTTTAATTTCTACGTGGCCATGGTGGTATCCCCTCCTTCCTGGTCCCAGAGGAGACACAGGTGCATCTCGGGGAAAGCAGGCTGCACTAGATGGACAGTTAAGGGGCAGGAGTGACAACGCAGCGCTGGCAAAAAATTCCAGCTCACGCGTTCCCACCCAGCGCCCTGTCTGGTTTCCCCATATCAACGCGCCTCCTGCAACAGCAGATGTGTGGGGTCCGGTGGGCGAGCTGTACAGTTGGAAACAACACCCAGAGACCTCCCCCAGCTCCCTCTGAGTCCCCTTACAGGCAGGCCGCTGCCCCAGAACACCTGCAGCAAGCACAGTGCAGCTCCCGTCCTCAGTGGCCGTGACTGCTAGCCCCTCTGGCTGGGGACCCAAGTCATGGGCCAAGACCCATGGGAGGCACAGGGGAAGGGGCCCACACTGGGTGGCCAGGATGCCAAGGCTGCAGGCCCTGGGTGATGGAGCAGCTGGGAAACATGGGAAGTGTAGGGACTGGGGCGGGGTGAGCAGTGGCCAGGTGCAGCCCTTGGGGGTGTAGACAGAGCAGCCTCCGCCCAGCAATGGGACAAGCAGGGGCTCTGTCCTCAGACCACGCCAGCTCAGGCCTCGGGAGAGGACTGCCGTCACCCACTGGCTTGAAGGTGGTCCCAGCTCAAGGGGACAACTGTTGGCCACCTCTTCCTTTGGCCCCATGTTCCAGTTGGTACCTTGGGGGCCAGCGCTGTGGTGCTGCAGGTTAACGCCCTGGCCTGAAGTGCCAGCATCCCATATGGGCACTGGTTCTAGTCCCAGATGCTCCTCTTCCAATCCAGCTCTCTGCTGTGGCCTGGGAAAGCAATAGAAGATGGCTCAAGTCTCTGGGCCCCTGCACCCATGTGGGAGACCCGGAGGAAGCTCCTGGCTCCTGGCTTCAGATTGGTTCAGCTCGGGCCATTGCAGCCATCTGGGGAGTGAGGCAGTGGATGGAAGACCTCTCTCTGTCTCTACCTCTCTCTGTAACTCTGTCTCAAATAAAATATTAAAAAAAAACCAAATTGGTACCTTGAATCAATTCTTTTTTAAAAGATTTATTTATTTGAAAGGCAGAATCAAAGAGGGAGAAAGGGGGAGAGAGAATCTTCCATCCGCTATTTTACTCCCCAAACGGCCACAAGGGCTGGAGCTGGGCAGATCCAAAGCCAGGAGCCAGGAGCTTCCTCCAGGTCTCCCATGTGGGTGCAGGGGCTCAAAGACTTGGGCCATCTTCCACTGCTTTCCCAGGCCACAGCAGAGAGCTGGGTCGGAAGTGAAGCAGCTGGGACTGAACCAGTGCTCACATGGAATGCTGGCACTGCAGGTGGTGGCCACAGCGCTGGCCCCTGAATAAATTATTGAATAAGCAATGATCAACTTAACTGCCCGTTTATTAGCGTTAGCATATGCTGTGGCTATGGCACAGCTGTCCCACAGGACACTGCATGGGGCCACATGTGTGCTCAGCGTGGCACGGCCAGCATAGTGCCACGACCCCCCCCCCCCCACACACACACCCCACATGCACCTGCTGCCTGGACTATTCCGAAGACCAGGTGTCCCCACCCTATAGCCCCCTACTGGCTTTGGACTAATCCCTCCGCCTGTGGTGCTCAGGTGGTCTGCCGACCTGTGTGATGGGCATATAGGCAGCACCCCCCCCTTGCAGGGACTGGAAATAGCTGGCAGACCAGGGCCCTACGCACGCGTCCAAGCAGGGCCAGTCCCCAGAGCGGCTCTCTGAGCAAGGAGGCGTGGGGAGCAGAGGGCAGAGCGCCCGCCTTCCCGCAGACCCGAGCCCAGGCCACTCCAGACCGGGCACCGCTACGCCCCGTGCGGGGCCAGGCAGCCTCCCACCCGCGCCGGCCGCACCTCCCTCCACCTCCAGCTCCCCTGCGAGGACCGCGGAGGTGGGCGGCTGCCGCGTGGCGTCCGTTCGGGCGCCTTCCCCGGCCCGCCCCGCCGGTTGCCCGAGAACTGACGCGGGAGGCCCCACCTGACGCAGGGCGAGCCCAGCCGGGACGCCTGTTGCTGTCGCGGTCACCGTGAAGGGACACACAGGAAGAGGGGGAGGGGGCCGTGGAGCAGCGGGAGGTGGCCCCTGCCTATCTCCAGGCCCCCGTCTCCTCCGCTATTAGCAGGGACGTGTTAATGAGAGTTCGCACCCGGGTGCTAATAAACAGTGGGCGCGGCCCGGGCTGGGAGCGGACCAGAGACCCTCGGTGGGGGGGAGGGGGCGGGCCGATGAGCCCCACTTATCTGTGAAAAGACTTGCTAATAACTTTAATTCCCCATCCTAAACCGCTCCCCCTTTGCCATGCAAATAGATTTTCTAAGCTGGGTGGCTCCAAGGGGACACTTCGGGTTCTGGGAGGGGAGCGTGATATGGAGGGAGGTGTGTGTGGGGGGGCGCGGGGAGAGGTGTGAGCCCCCTTACAGGGTTCAGCTTTGGACCCCGTTTTCTGCAGCCGGGGAGAGTGCCCTGCTGAGACCGAGCCTGGGTCCCAGCCCCACCCTGCAGCCCTGTCCCTTTGGGACCCTGGAAACGCAAACTGCGGCGCAGCGCACCGAGAGAGGGGCCCGCAGCGCCGGCCGCGGGGGCTGCAGCCAGACACAGGTGGAAAGCAGAGGGCCAGCTGCCGACCCGGGAGCTCACAGCTACAGGGCTTCTCTGGGAGCCGACAGGGGCGCTGTGGTCCCCGGCTCCGTGGGCATAGCCAATGCACACGGCACAAGGCGCCTTTAAGAGGGTGGATTTTGTGCTACGTGAATTGTATCTCAATAAAATACTCAGAACGCACACCAACACACACTTGAGGGGGACAGGCGAGGACTAGAAGGTGAGGGGCCCCTCTCCGGCCCTGCCCTACCCCACCCCAAGCCTGGCCGCCTCTCAGCTGGCCTCTGTAGCCTAAGTGTTCCTCTGAGCTGAACCCAACCCACGAAGCCTGGTTTGGCTGCTGGCTGCCCATCGGGCCCTCATCTCCGGCTGGCTGGGCCTCCAGGTCATGGCTACATGGCTGGGAACTGGCTCACCGCGGTTCCCACAGGAGGGAACCAGAAAGAGAGAGAAAGGAAAAACCCCAGGATCCAAGGCCAGGAAGCTTGCCCCCCTCCCGGGGAAGAAGGGCTCGGGAAACACGGACCGGCCCCTTGGAGCGGTGCCCTGCTCCCAGCACCACCCCCACCACCCCGGGGGCCCCCGGATGAAGGCAGCCAGCAGAATTCCGCCCTGTGCAAGGCACCGTGCCCAGGGCGTCCTGTTCCCTCCAGCATGCCCGGTGTTACCAGTTCCCCACCAGGAGCAAGGAAGACTAACGCCCACCCAGCCCTTCCAGGCTGACCCACCCAGAACGGGGGGCGCCAGGCCAGGGAGGGGGCGCCTCCCCAGGGTTCTAGTTTGGAGGGGAGGGAGGCAGCACCGTGTCCACGGAGGGGAAGAGGAAATTGCCAAGAGACGCCACCACAAACAGTTTATTCACAAATAAATACACATTAGGCAGGGCCTCCGGCCTGCTGCGAAGCGTCCATCCCGAGTCCTTCCGTCCAAGGAGCGGCGGGGAGGGCCGCCCCGGGTCGGGACAGGTCAGCCCCGGGCATGCCCACGCCTGCGTCGCCGCTGCCCCCACGTCCAGGAAAGGCGCCGAGGCCCACGGCGCCTCGGTGCTCACAGCCAGGGGGCCAGGTGTCCGTCCTCCGTGGGCTCCTCAGGCCGGCGGCCCCTCCAGGGACGACGGGGGCGTCCAGGAGTCCAGCAAAGCCAGCACGTCGCCGGGGAAGAGCTGCGAGGGGGGAGGGGACATCGCAGCACTCAGCAGGGGCCGCACCCCAGGGCGCCGCAGTCCCCATGCCCCGCGTGGCCTCCCCGTGCGCTCGCACACTGCGTGGCTCCCCAGCACGCGCGCGAGAGGCCGGGGCGCCCCCCGCTCCCCGACGGCGCGGGGAAGAGGGTACTAACCCGAGGCGAGCAGCTCGGCTCCATCGCCTGCCCTTCGGGACACACCACCTCGGCATAGGCTCGGCCTCTAGGGCGGGCGTCCGGGGACCCCCAGGCGGCTCCGGTGCACACCGCGGAGCCCACGCCCGGCCCCTGCGCGGCGCCGCCGTCGGGGCAGAGCGGGCAGCCCCGGGCACTCGCGGCGTCGCTGCGCCGCCGGCGCGGGCGCCGCAGGCCGTCCTCGCTGAGGCCCAGCACGGCCGACAGGTGGCCGATGTAGCGGATGGCCAGGCGCAGCGTCTCGATCTTGGTCAGGCTCTGGCCGGCGGGCGCCACGGACGGCGGCAGGAAGCGGCGCAGCTCGTGCAGCGCGCGGGCGAGCGTGCGCATGCGCAGCTTCTCGCGCTCGCTGGCGCTCTGGCGCTGGCCGCTGCCCAGGCGGCTGCTGCGGGCCCCGCGGGGCCTCGCCGCGGTCGGGCGCGGGGGTCTCGGCTCCAGGCTGCCGCCCCACGAGTCGGGGGAGCGCCCGCAGGCCCTGTCGGAGGGTGGCGGCGGCGGCCGGGCCGGGCTCCAGTCGCTGGAGAGGACCCAGGGTTGGGAGAGCGCGGGGCACAGGGGCTGGGCCATGGCTGCAAAGGCGAAGGCGCCTCTCGGGGCTGCGGCCGCTTTATCCGGCCCGAGGTGTGAAGTGGCCCCTTCCCAGGCAGCATCAGCACATCAAAGCGGGCTCGGGGCGGGGCGCGCCTCTAACCCCACGCGGGTGGGGGCTGCTCCCCCAAGCTGGCCCTCTGGGGTGCCCACTGACCCGAGGCTCCCAGAGACGCTGGGCCAGCGCTGCAGGCCGAAGGAAGGGGGGGGTCAGGCGACGTCCAGTTCCGAGGTTAGGGGCCCGCCCTCTGCTCCTGGGAAACCTTTGACAACTTCTGAATTCTCGTGGGTTCCAACTTGTGTAATGAGAGACCAGGTGGGCGCGCGCGCTTGGTGCGCTGTGGAGTGGACTAAGGACCGGGAGAGGACCGCCTCTTCCAGAAGTGGAGGAGCGAGGAGGTCCGTTACCCATCGAAGCCCCTTGATCCTCCCGGGGTCTCCCGGGCGGCTGTGTGTGTGTGTGGGGTCCTTATGAGGGAGCCATCCCAAGCGCATCCGCCCTGCTGGCCAGGTCGCTGGGCAGTCTGGTCAAAGGGACACCCCCTAGCCTGGCAGGATTGGGCACTGGGGCCTGTTGGCCCGGCTGCCAGCACTGGCTTCTAAGGCGTCTTGCCACTTGGGGGCAAGTAAATGGGTTTAGCCAATGAAAGGGTGAGGAAGTGACAGAACTCAGCTCCAATGGCTGATCAAATTCTCTGCACATTTAGAGGCCCCTTCTCCACGTGATACAGTGACATGGTGGTCATCAGAGACAGCTTTCCGCTGCTACCCGGAGCGCGATGGAGCTGTCTGCTCCCACAGCCCCTGTTCCCACCGAATGGAGGGCCAGGGTTGTGCAAGGGAGGAGCGAGTATAGCCGTTTGCAGATACCGCGGTTGTCCACGCAGAAAATGCGCCCACTCTACGCCACGTGCCTGGGTCCCCAGGAGCTGGCGTTTGCAGCCTGGCAGGTGCATGATGGGTGGCTGCCCTGAAGGCCGTGGTGTCTCTTGCTCCTGAATGTTATCTCGGGTCTCTTCGGTGCCAGGAGTTTGGTGTCTTGCAACCCCTGTGGCTTCCAGCCCCGTGAGACGGGTGGGAGGGCTGGCTGGAGGCACTGAAAGCCGGGGCCCTTGGTGTCTGGTCCCCACGTATCTTTGCTCCCCAGCTTCGGTCCCTGCCCCCTGCCCTTGGCTTCCTCTGACATCGTCTACAGCTGCTTCTCTAGCTCTGTCGCAGTAGCCCCAGGGTGCTTCTGCCCATGCTCACCTCCACAGGAAGAGGTGTCCCCCCCTACCCCCACCCCCCGGCCCTGGAGGACTGAGGAGAGGATGAGCCCACCCCTGGGCTTGCGCCTGTGGACCACCGGAGGGAGCGCCTGGCCCGGAAGGCCCCTCCGAAGCCTGCGGCTGCGGGGTCCACCCCCACTGGACCCCAACAATGCCCTCCTGGAGCTCCAGTTCCAAGCCAAGAACCAGGCATGGGAGCCTCTTCAGGAACAAGTGGTTGGGACTGGCATGGGAGGGAGTACAGAGAAAGAGCCGGAGAGGGTGGCCTCTCAGAGGGCTCTGGGTAGGGCCGGCGCAGTGGTATAGTGGGTAAAGCCGCCACTTGCAGTGCTGGCTTCCCATATATGGGCACTGGTTCGAGTCCCAGCTGCTCCACTTCCGATCTGGGTCTCTGCTAATGCACCTGAGAAAGCAGCAGACGATGGCCCAAGTGCTTTGGCCCCTGCACCCACATAGGAGACTCAGATGAAGCTCCTGGCTCCTGTTTTCAGATTGGGCCAGCTCTGGCTGTTGTGGCCATTTGGGGCCGTGAACCAGTGGATGGAAGATCTCTCTCTCTCCTCTCTCTCTGCACCTCTGCTTCTCTCTGACTCTGCTTTTCAGATTAAAAAAGAAAGAAAGAAAAAAAAGATGGCTCTGGGCCACCCTGTCATCCAGGGATTGCCAAACTTCTGAATGTCAAAACTCCCCCAGGTCCCACAGGCTGCGATTTCACTTGGCAGCCTGCGGGGGAGAAGATTCGCGGAGACCCAAACCCTGTTTCGGCGTCCTCCCTTCATGAACATGGTTCCACAGTCAAAAGGCTCGCCAGGTACAGCAGGAATCACAGCTCTCTTTGCTGTCCTGCCTCACCGTTTTCCAACTGACTGCCCAGGAGGATGTCACCAGTGCTGGCTTCTTTGAGATGAATTTGGGGAGCTGGCGCTGTGGGTGCATTGGCTTAAGCCACCCCCTGCGACGCTGGCATCCCATAGAAGTGCCGATTTGAGTCCCGGCTGTTCCCAAGAAAGCAGTGGATGTGGGCCCCTGCCACCCACGTGGGAGACCCTGATGGAGCTCCAGGCTCCTGGCTCAGCCTGGCCCAGCCCTGGCTGTCGCGGTCAATCAGGGCCATGAACCAGCACATGGAAGATCTCTGTCTTTCTCTGTGTCTCTCTTACTCTGTAACTCAACCTTTCAAATAAATAGAATCTTTATTAAAAGAATGTGTCTGATCAAGTACAAAACCAATTAGATGCGTTTGTACAAGGGCTGCCTATGTGTATCTGTTGAACACAGAGCACCCAGAAAGTTCTCAGACCCGAAACTTTCCCTGTAGCTTCACCTGAGCACCTGTGAGCCATGCAGGGAGGGGGCCCGGGAGTGGTGCATGATGGGAAGTCCTCTGGGGTCCCAAGTGTGGAGCAAAGCCCACAAAGATGGTGCGAGAGGGGGTGAAGGCAGAGGTGCTGCCCCCAAAGCCCCCGCCCTCAAGGCTACCACGTTGGAGTTGGCAGTGGAGCCCCTCCCTCACCTGATGCCCCTGGGAAGTTACCCTGGGGCCCACCCAGCGCGAGGGCTGTCGTCAGTGGGCCTAATGGAGCCAAGTTGGGGTCCAGAAGCACCCCCAGTCTCAAGCCGGGGCCCTCCCCCACCCACCGGCCAGCCTCCCTGTCCCTGTCCCCAAGCCTGTCTCTCTCTGTCTCTCTCCTTTGATCTTATCGGCCTCTGCGGAGTTAATGAGTTCTGCAGGCGGCAGGGCCCACACGCTCTCCCGCTGGGGTGAGGCCTTCGCACATGGGAGCCTGTGTTTTGACAAGTGCCGGGGCCACTGGCTCCTGCCGCCCTGGCCCGAGCCGCCCCTCGCCAGCCTGCGTGTAAGGCTGGGAAATGAGGCTAGGGGCAGCCCCACCGGAGCAGAGGTGAGAGTTCAAGCCTGTATGGGGGCAGGCAAGACAGGGTACCCCCACCCCCCAGCTCAGCTCAGGCCCTGCCTGTGTCCTGGGCGCTGCTCCTCGCCCACCCCCAGCCCCTCTCACAGAGGAGTGCTAATCAAAGGTGCGAGGCAAAGGTTCCCCTCAGCCCCTAATCCCCCACCTCACTGGAGCCAGCGGCCCCAGGAGCAGGAAGTGGTGCCCTCCTGCCACCTCCCGCGGAGAGAATGGCATTTGCGAAGAGTCTGGCCCCTGTGGTTAGAGTCCCCTGTGCGCTCACGGCCTCCCGAGCTGCTCCGGCAACTCTCCGTCTGTCCGTCCGTCCGTCCGTCTGGCTGTCGCAGGGCTCCAGCTTCTGCTTCCGCACGGGGCGGCCCGGAGGCCTTGCTGGGTCGCTGCCCGCTGTGAGTGGCACCACCGTGCTGCGCTCTGTCGATGAGGGAACGAAGCCTGCCCCACGGCACAGGGCGAGCAGGGGCAGAACTGGGGACCGGGGGCTCTGTGGCGGCCTAAGCCTGGGTCCCGTCCTGCCTCCGTCTCCCGTCTCCTTTGGAGCAGGCCCCTTTCAACCCTGGGACTGAGGAGCCTGGGCGCTCTCAAGCCCCACCAAGCATCACCCTGCATCGCAGGAGCCGGAAGTTGGACCTGAGACCACAATCCCTGGAGGGTGGAGCCACAGCATCTGGCTGTGAACAATAAACCTTCCAGGATCATGAAACAGGGCCCCGAGCCAACATGGAGAGGAGATGTTGGCCAGTACCGGGGCCCCTGGATCCCACACCCTCCTAAGTCTGCCCAGGCCCCTGGATCCCACACCTGAGTCCACCCGGGACCCTGGGTCCCACACCTGAGTCCACCCAGGACCCTGGATCCCACACCTGAGTCTACCCGGGTCCCTGGATCCCACACCTGAGTCTACCCGGGTCCCTGGATCCCACACCTGAGTCCTGCCTATGCCCCTGGATCCCACATCTGAGTCCACCCAGGACCCTGGATCCCACACCTGAGTCCACCCGGGACCCTGGGTCCCACACCTGAGTCCACCCGGGCCCCTGGATCCCACACCTGAGTCCCACCCAGGACCCTGGATCCCATACCTGAGTCCCGCCCGGGTCCCTGGATCCCACACCTGAGTCCACCCAGGACCCTGGATCCCACACCTGAGTCTACCCGGATCCCTGGATCCCACACCTGAGTCCTGCCTGTGCCCCTGGATCCCACACCTGAGTCCTGCCTGCGCCCCTGGATCCCACATCTGAGTCCAGCCTGGACTCCTGGATCCCACACCTGAGTCCAGCCCGAACTCCTGGATCCCACATCTGAGTCCACCCAGGACCCTGGATCCCACACCTGAGTCCACCCAGGACCCTGGATCCCACACCTGAGTCTACCCGGGTCCCTGGATCCCACACCTGAGTCTACCCGGGTCCCTGGATCCCACACCTGAGTCCTGCCTGCGCCCCTGGATCCCACATCTGAGTCCAGCCTGGACTCCTGGATCCGACACCTGAGTCCAGCCCGAACTCCTGGATCCCACATCTGAGTTCTGCCTGGGTTGAGGAAGCTCGGGGCGGAGCGCGGGCAGGATCCCAGAGCAGACACCCAGCCTGTACCTCCTCCCCACCCCAGCCTCCCAAGGGAGCTCCTCCCACCCAAAATGCTGCCGCCTCCCCCTCCCAAATGCACACCTTTAGCCCTTGGAGCCACTGAGCTGGCAGGCCATATGGAATAGATTATTCTGGGTCCCTGATAATCTGATTATCTGGCCATGGGCCAGCTGGGTGCCCAGCAGTGGAAGTCACAGGCAGGGTGACGAGGAGGAGGGGGTGGGAAGGGAGGAAGGGCCCCCAGGAAGTGCCAGCAGCTCCGAGGGCCTGCAGAGAATGCAGAGTAAGGGGCTAGCGCCTCCCTGCCTGGGGACTCCCAGGTATGCCCCTTTCACTTCAACCAGTACGTGGTGGTGGGGCTGAGCCTTAGAAGGAAAAGTGGAGAAACTGAGGGACAACGTGGTTAAGGTGATAAACAACCACAAAGCAAATGTGAAGACATTCACAGTGCCTCCCTTTCTCCAGGGACTCCCTAGGGCCAGCTGGGATGCCCTGGGGATCCAGGTCAGAGCAGCGACCCCTGCATTTCTCAGGGTCCTTTTGCATTCCCAGACACAGCCAGCAGAGGGCGCGGCTGGGCCACCCAGGGTCTGAATCAGGGCAGTGCTTTGCCAGTCGCTGGGGAAGAACCCAGCTTAGGCCCCCACTTTGGGGTGGGGGGCGGCTGCTGGGTCTGACTTAAGAAGTGGGTGCAGCCTGGCTCAGTGCCAGTGGGATGGACCAGGCCACTGCCCTCTCTGGATCCCTTACTCCTCTGTCCACCAAGAAAAACGGGCTTGGTCATTCAGACAGAGCAAGGCTAGAGCCCATAGGAATGATGGGAGGGGAGAAGGCTCAGGAGGGCCCTGCCCCACCCAGCACGCAAATGCCCGCCTTGGTGTAGCCAGCCCGGCTCCCCGGATCACCCTCCAGGCACGGGTCTCAGCCACAGTGGCATGTTCAGATCCTGCTTCCCACTGTTTGAGGTATCCCAGTGAAAGCAGAGCAGCTCGGAGGGCTGGGCGGGACTGGGGCGGCCCTGGATAGGCTGGGGGACAGTGAGGGTGGGGTCGGGGGGTCTGGAGTTGGCCAGATGCTCCATCATGAGCATAAGGCTCTTCGACGACCAGGCCCAAGGGCCCAAAAGTCGCCCAGATCCAGCCCTCGGCCTGGGTCTTGGAGGTTGTGCACAGGAGCACCTAGGTGTGTGGCTCCCCGGGCCTGGCCTGAGGCGTCATGCCCTGCACCTGCCCTTGATGGGAATTTATCCTCATCAGAGATTAAAGGGGCAGGTTTAGACTGAAAGGCAAGTGTCAGGAAAGTCCATTCGGCCTGACACCACCCACACAGCAAACACAGAAACTCCGAGAACCTGAAACACAGCCCCACCCAGCCTGTCGTGGAATGACGCCGTGGACCCTGCGTGTGCGTGGGCACATGTGTGGGCAAAGGCCTCGTGTTCTCGCCAAGTACGGGCATGCCTCTCCTAGTGACAGGGGCACAGTCTGTAAAAAAAAAAAAAAAGATGCCTTTATTGGAAAGGCAGAGTCGCAGAGAGAGAGAGAGAGAGAGAGGGAGGGAGGTCTTCCTTCTGCTGGTTCACTCCCCAAATGGCCTCAATGGCTGGGGCTGGGCCAGGCTGAACCTGAGAGCCAGGAGCTTCCTCTGGGTCTCCCACATGGGTGCGGGGGCCCAAGCACTTGGGCCGCACCAGCAGAGGAGTTGGATCGGAAATGCAGCAGCCAGGACTAGAACCAGCGCTCACGAAGGATGCTGGCATCGCAGGCGGCGGCTGAACCCACTGCACCACGGCGCCGGTCCTAGGGCTACTTCCTTTAATGGTGTTATTGGATGTTTTTGTCATCGTGCACACAATAGCGTGTCTCTACTTAGGCAAACAAAAATGACTATAATGTCACACCTTGTGTGACACAATCTTACGGACCCGCTGCGATGTATGTGACTCCGAGGGGTGGCGGGCCTGGCACGTGACGGTGTATGCTAACAGACCAGGCCCAGGTGTGTGGCCAGGGTCAGGCCTGGGTTCTGGCTGCTGGTCAAGAAAGAATTAGGCTTACATTTTTCACCTGGAGACTGTATTCCTGTGTTACACGTGCAGTTTTAAAATAGTTTTTCAAATACAGTTCCCAGGATGTACACAGGTAGAAAACGCTGAGAAACTGCTCAGAGTTAACGTCTGCTGTTACCACCGCACCATGGAGTTTCGGGCATGCCTGAGAAATCTCGTGCTGGGCGGTGGGGTGGGGTGGGATTTGGTGCAGCAGGTAAAGCTGCCATCTGCAATGGGTTTGAGTCCCAGCTGCTCCACTTCCCATCCAGATCCCTGCTAACGTGCCTGGGAAAGTAGCGGAGGACAACCCAAGTGCTTAGGCCCCTGCACCCACATGGGGGACTCAGATGTCACTCCTGGCTCCTGGCTTCAGCCTGGCCCAGTCCTGGCCATCGCAGCCATTTGGGGGAGTGAACCAACAGGTGGAAGGTCTGTTTCTTTCTCTGTCTCTGTCTCTTTTTCTGTTCTGGCCCTCTTTCTGTAACCACCTTTCAAATATATAAAGAAATCTTAAAAAAAAAAAAAAGAAGAAGAAATGGTGTCGGGTGCATAGCACTTGACTACATGAATACCACCAAGCTGGACACTTAAAAATGGCAAATTTTATGTTACACGTATTTCACCGTAATTGTTGCAAAGTTCAAAGTGCAATGTACAAAAACCTCACGTTGCATACTTTAAACACATGATGCACCCTATGTGAATTCTATCTCATTGAGACTATTTAAAAAAAAAAAAAAGAGTGGACATTTAACCAAGCAGGTGAGACACCGTCACCCCATGTCAGATCCGTGGGTCTGGTCCTCAGCTCCAGCTCCTGACTCCTGCCAGCTTAAGGGCCTGGAAGGCAGCAGTGATGGCTCAAGTCCTTGGGTTCCGGCCACACAAGCGGGAGCCCTGGATGGAGTTCCTGGCTCCGGCTTTGGTCGCAGCCCAGCCTTGGCTGTTGTGAGCATTTGGGAAACTAGCAGAAGAGATCTGTCTCTGTCTGTCTGTCTGTCAAATAAATGAAAAAACTTTAAAAAAAGAAAAATACATATGCCAGGAGTTTAAACCAACGGGAAAGGTGTGGCCATCCAGGCATGCTGGGTTAAGCCACCACTTGGGACTCCCACATCCCAAATCACAGAGCCAACTCCATGCTTCTGGTCTACCTTTCTGCTCCTGCGCCCGGGCAGCAGCAGACACTGGTCCCAGTACTCGGGCCCCTGTCACTCACAAGGGAGAACTGGACGGCGTTCCTGGCCCAACCCTGGCTGTTGTGGGCATGTGAGGAGCGAGCCAGTAGATGGAAGTTTGGTCCCTCTCGCTCTGGGTCACCCCGCCTTTCAAACAAATATTTAAAAAAAAGAAAAAAGAGAAAGAAAACCAAACACTCAGTGGTGCACCCCCTCTGCAGTTCCTGTAAGTGCCTGGAGAAGCTTGGCCTGCGCGGCACAGGCCCAAGTGCCTCTCTGGGTGGGACACATGGAGGGTTTTGTATTTCCCCACATTCTTGCAGCGAGAATGCAGTGCTTTGATCACTTAAAAAAATAAAAAAAAAAAAGGCTGGTGCCGCAGCTCAACAGGCTAATCCTCAGCCTTGTGGCGCCGGCACACCAGGTTCTAGTCCCAGTTGGGGCGCCGGATTCTGTCCCGGTTGCCCCTCTTCCAGGCCAGCTCTCTGCTGTGGCCCGGGAGTGCAGTGGAGGATGGCCCAAGTGCTTGGGCCCTGCACCCCATGGGAGACCAGGAGAAGCACCTAGCACCTGGCTCCTGCCATCGGATGAGCGCGGTGCACCGGCCGCAGCGCACTGACGCAGCCCGCGGCGGCCATTGGAGGGTGATCCAATGGCAAAGGAAGACCTTTCTCTCTGTCTCTCTCACTGTCCACTCTGCCTGTAAAAAAAAAAAAAAAAAAAAGCAGAGAAGGAAGCTTGTGTGCGCTCCAGCAAGTGGGGCCCAAGCCCCCCTGTGGCTCTAGAGTTGAGGCCTGGGGGGCTGGGCCTGCAGCGTGGGGAGGGGGCACCTCACCTCCCCCCTTCTCAAGAGCTGCAGGGACACAGAGGGTCCCTGTGGAGCCCCCGAGTGCCTCACCTCACAGCAAGCAAGGATACCCATTTCATAGGTGAGGAGCCCGAGGCCTGCCTGCTCCCAGCTGTTTCCTCATCACCTCTCCTGGTCCCACCCCGCCCTGGGGCAGTTCTGAGCTCTGCCCCTCCCCGTTGGCCCCACCTCCACCCAGAAGAGATGTGCAGCCTCAGGTCCCTCCCCCCCCACTCACCCTGACCACCCCTGCAGGGAGGTCCTCTTAAACCTCCCTGGGCTCCCAGCTCCCAGCCTACCCGCCTCCTCCCAGCCCAGCCCCAGCCCCAGCCCCAGCCCCGGCCCTGGCCCCAGGCCTCTGTCTCAGATACCAGGGGGCTGCACTCTGGCCCAGGGACCTGGTGGGAGTGAGCTGTGGGCCCAGCTCTCCGAGCCCTGTCCCGGTGGCTGCTCTGTGACCTTGCCCTGCTGTCTGCCAGCCTCTGGGCCTGGTGTGACGCAGCCTGGCAGGGCCCTGTCATCAGGCATCCCCGGCTGTGCGCAGTGTCACGTGCCTGGCCCTGCGGCCAGGGGCCCCCTCCTTCTCTGCCCACCCCGCCCCCCGGGGGGGCAGACCCTGCAGCAGTCCACCCCCCCCCCCAACAAGTGCCTTCTGGGCTCCTGAGGGGACCTGCTGCCCGGCTGTTTTGGAGGCCCCTGCACACCCTCGTTCCCAAGTCAACACCTTCTGCCCCGAGGGAGGTGGCCCTAGTGTCAACAGGCAGCCGGGAGGTGTGAAGGCAGCCACAGTGGCCTGGGACCCCAGCTAGTAATGAGAATACCACACGACCTGCTCCCGGCCCTGCCTCCCCCCTTCCCTCCCACGTTCCCATAGCCCCCCACAGCCCACCCCAGGGCCTGGAGGGGACCCGCACAGAGGAAAGGGAGGCGCTGTCAGCAGCCTGGTCTTACCCTGGTACCACAGCCTCGGTCCTGTGTCCAGGGGCTCTGGGATGCCTGCCCAGGGATGCGGCTGTGGGCAGCCGGTGCCTGCTGGGGCCAGGGGTGAGCAGGCCGGCACTGCCTCTGTTTCCCGCTCAGAGCTAGAACTGGATGAGGGTGCCAGGCTTCATCCCTGCGGCCTCTGGCGTCGCCAGACCAATGGGGGCGGGGAGCAAGTTCAGTGATGTGCGGAGGCAGAGGTGGACGGGGCCCTCAGTCTCCTCACCTGCGCAAGGGCAATGTCAGTGTGGGCACTGTCCGCTCCTAGCGCCAGGCTGGCCCACGGCACCCGGGCAAGCCTCGCCAAAGGTGGTGGCGGCCTTGTGGCTGCAGCCCCGAGCGTGGGCCCAGCAGCATCCCGGAGCTCCAGTCGCACGCAGCAGGGGTGGGCACATTGCCGGATGCGCCGGAGCAGCCTCCTTCCGCACCTGCCCACGCAGCAGCAGCCCCTGTCCTCTCCCTGGTCCTGGGCCTCAGCTCTGAATACATCAGGGCCAGCCAGCCCCCTCAGCGGGGACTGAGAGCCGGGCACCCCAGCACCCAGGCATCCAGCCCACCCGGAATCCCCTCCTGTCCCTGGACCGGTCCCCCAGGCCAGGCCCTCTGGAGACAATGGCCACGCCCCTCCCGTTTTTATTTTTGGGTTAAACACCCGCAGATCCTGTTTCTCTGGTACCTGGCTTCCTGCCCGGTGCTGGGGTCTGGCCCCACCCTCATGAGCTTACTCCAGGCGTGGCCCACCCTGCCTGGGTGGGGGAAGGAGCCAGGATGGCCTTGGCTGGAGACCCCCTGCTTCTTGAGAATCTGAATGCAGCTTGGGGTCCCATTTGCTTGCCTTGTCCTTGACACCTGGAAGCAACGGCCCCTGTGCCCTTCCCACATCTTACGTGCTGTAGCCTGCCCCTGAACTTGGAGGGCTCCGCGGATCTCGTCTCACGGGCTGCTCTAGGCGGCCGGGATCTCTGGCTGGCAGCCAATTCCTCTCCTGGGTTTGGGCTCCCTCCAAATTATTCGGGATTATGATGCTGGGGCAGGTGTGTGGGCCAGAGGTGAAGGCTCCACCTGGGACGTGCACAGCCTTGGGACATCCTGAAGGGCAGCGGTGATGGCTCAAGTACCTGGGAACTCACCAGACTGAGGCCTGGACTCCTAGCTTCAGCCTGGCCCACCCAGCCTCGGCTGCTGCAGCAGGAAGTGAGTGACCCAGCAGATGGACGGCTTCTCTCTCTCTCTCTCTCTCTCTGCCTTTCAAATACATAATTTTAAAACACGAACACAATCATAATATGGCCTGTGACAAGCATGTCACCAGGGACCTTGCTCCAGGTGCACCTGCTCGCTCTGTGGTGTCATTTAACTCCCTGTCATCCATCGCATGTCCCCATGCACCGACCCGGAAACCCTACGCATGTCCTTACGTGGACAAGGATTGTGTGCAGCTGCTCACAGCATAGACTCAAAATGACCCCGCGACTTAAAACACAAGGTGAGTCACTTTCTCTCACATCAAAGGAATTGAGGGGTAGAGGCATAGGGGCTGTTCCAGGCAGCCATCAATGCCTCGGCCCTCTAGTTCCAACATCCCCGGGTGCAACCCGGTAGCTGAAGCTGCAGCCATCATGTTTTCCAGGCAGGGAGGACATAGCAGGGGCGGAGCCACAGGAGCATACCTCTTAGTTCTCGCAGGGAGCCCCCTCATCCGGGCGCCAGCTCTCCTATCTAGGACGGAGGCCCAGCGCTGAGCCCCCTCACCCAGCGGCTGGCTCACAGCCTCGTCTCTCCTTCCATCAGGCAGGTCAGAGGACGTGCGGATGTGCGGACCCAGACCCAGCTTGCTGGCCCAGCACCTCGGGGCAGACAGCAGCCAGTAAACGCCCCGCCCCACCCCCTCACCACAGGAGGACCACTTGCAGGCCTGGACGGATGGACAGGCACCTGGGCAGGCCCCAGCCCTGGGAAGCTGGCTCTGAGCCTCCGCACCAAGCCTGGCCTGGGGGTGCGGTGGGGGTGGGGCCGTCAGCTGCAGTGCCAGCTCCAGGCACTGAGTTTTCTGCAGCTCAGGTCAGGAGCGAGTGTGCTTTTGAGGACAAGCCCACGCCTGGGCCCAGGGAGGAGAGGCTGGAGGTGGAGGAGGGGTGGAGGGTGCTCTGACAGCTGCCGCTGGAGTGAATCCCAGAGAAGGGCGGACCACGGTCCGTGCTGACCGCCCCATCCTCACACTCCAGCGCGCTCCCTTTCCCACCCTACCCAGCTGCCCTGGATCTTGCCCAGCCCCGTGCTAAGTACCAGGAAGCGCATCATCTTACTACCGCAGCCATCACACGGGACATCGGAATCCCCATTTCCTGCATGAAAAAATCCGAGGTTGAATAAGCTGCCGAAGTTCTCACGGCTTCCATGGGTGGAGCTACTCGATTCCATAGCCCAGCCCCCTAACCACTGAGCAACACTGCCTCTCTGTGCTAAGCATCGGGGCTACCATGTTGGTTTCCCTGCTGAAGAGTGAGACCGGCAGACAGTGCGTCCCCATGCCTCCGGAGCTGACTCGGGCCCCTTGAAGAGCCAGGGGCCATAGCAAACCCATCCCAAGGCCACACTTAAGCTTGGACATCCCCAAGGCTAGCCCAAATCAAGGCAGAAGGCAGGCAGGCTACCCCAGAGAAGGGGGAGCGTGTTCCACGTGCAGGGCTCTGTGTGGGTAACAGATGCCCATGCAGCATTAAGGCTGGGGACGAGGGAGGTCCTGGGTCATCAGACCTTGGAGATCCCTGGCATACGCGCAGGGCAGCAGAAGGTGTACGCGGAGGGACAGCCTTCAGTCCGCGCCGCTCCACAGTCCCTCACAGCAGTTAAAGGTGAGTCAGGAACACAACCAGACTCCGCAGCTGGATGAACTGTGACACCTGGTCAGTCTGTTTACGACTGTCAAGTGCCAGCGTGCCAGCTCCCTGCTAGTCCCTGCAGCTTCCATGCTAGTACGTCCAGAGCTGCTGGCTTGGCTGAACGAACGATGTACCTAAGCCACACCTGCCAGTATTTCAACCTAAAAAGCCTGTGACGTTTCCACTTCCCTTAGGAAACTGTGTGCGTCTGTGTGTGTGTGTTTGACCTTCATTGAAACCCCTTTAACTCATGCAATGTTGTATACTAACTGCTTCGTGCCAAAGCAAGGCTGTATGCAATCAATTTCATCTTCTTTTCACGTTACAGATGAAAAATTTCTCGGGGCCGGCACTGTGGCTTAGCAGGTAAAGCTGCTGCCTACAGCACTGGCATCCCATATGGGCGCTGGTTCGAGTCCTGGGTGCTCCATTTCCAATCCAGCACTCTGCTGTGGCCTGGGAAAGCAGTGGAAGATGGCCGAGGTCCTTGGGCCCCTGCACCCACATGGGAAACTCGGATGAAGCTTCTGGCCCCTGGCTTCAGACTAGCGCAGTTCCAGTCATTGCAGCCAATTGGGGAGTGAACCATGGGATGGAAGACCGCTCTCTCTCTCTGCCTCTCTCTCTGTGCAACTCTGACTTTCAAGTAAATAAATAAACCTTAATTTTTTTTCTCATTGTTCATAGCCACTAGAATAAACAAGTTACCTTAGCCAATGCTATTTAACGTCAGTGATTACTTCATTATAACATCAAAATTTCTGCAACATATTTTGAAATAAGTTCTGAGAGGGATAAAGTGTTAACAGTTTATTTTTGAAGGTTTACTGGTCTCTCCTGCCATTTTACTTTTCCCCCCAAAATTAAAATTATTTAAATGGGGTTGGCACTGTGGCACAGAGGGTTAAACCACTGCCTACAGTGCCAGCAGCCCACATGGAAACCAGTTCAAGTCCCGGCTGCTCCACTTCGATCCGGCTCCCTACTAATGCATCTGGGAAAGCAGCAGAGGATGGCCCAAGTCCTTGGACCCCTGCCACCGACATGGGAGACCCGGATGAAGCTTCTGGCTCCTGGTTTTGGCCTGGCCCAGCCCTGGCTGATGCAGATATTTGAGGCGTGAACCAGCAGATGGAAAATCTCTCTCCCCCTCTTCCTCTGGACCTCTGCCCTTTGAATAAAATATTTATAAAAAATTATCTAAATGGATGAACATTCGAGTAAACTAGGGCTGCAGTCTTCTTCTTTTTTATTTTTTTGACAGTTAGATAGTGAGAGAGAGAAGAGAGACAAAGGTCTTCCTTCTCTTGGTTCACCCCCCAAATGGCCGCTACGGCGGGAACTACGCTGATCCGAAGCCAGGAGCCAGGTGCTTCCTCCTGGTCTCCCATGCGGGTGCAGGGCCCAAGCACTTGGGCCATCCTCCACTGCCCTCCCGGGCCACAGCAGAGAGCTGGACTGGAAGAGGAGCAACTGGGACTAGAACTTGGCACCCATATGGGATGCCGGCGCCGCAGGCGGAGGATTAGCCTAGCGAGCCACGGCACCAGCCCCTGCAGTTTTGTATATAGCCCGCAGCAGGTATCTGTGCTCATCCAGAGTAAAACCTCGGTTGTTACTGTTTAAAAGGGGAATCGGCTGCACACATCCTGATGTGGAATGATCTAAGACAAGCTGCTGGATGAGAGAAAAAACAAGCGAATTACCAGCTGCTAGGAGTGACGTGCAAGGTACACGACGGCACCGCGCGTGAACTGTGCGCCCTCCGAGGGTACACGTTTGTGTAAACACGCTGAGGGCCACGCAGGACCTCCCCACAGCTGCAGCCTGGGACTCCCGCACTATGTGCAGCGTTACTGTTTCTTACAGTGAAGTTGCATAACTAGCCCAGTGAACAGTTAGTTTTTAATAACAGCCGTAAAAAACACGGTCATTCATTCACTCCTTGGGGCGGGATGGTTCATCTGCTCTTGCCATGTTCATTCTTAGTTACCAATTTCTTTTCAGTACAGCAACTTTATGCTCCAAAGTCCCCAGGCTAGCTCCCTGTTACCTTGGAAACAAAGCCCACCTCCAGCCACCCCAGCAGTGCCCTGTACCTGAGTACCCTGGGAGGGCCCACCCCGCCCTGTGCCTCTCCCCATCCAGTTCCCTTCTGCAGTGCTCTCCACCTGCCTCCCTCCCTGCTCAAAACCTGCTCATGGCACCAGGCCCAGCTGTGACCTCTGCACTGCCTCTGGACCTCAGGTGGCTTTTTTTTAAAGATTTATTTTATTTATTTGAAAGACAGAGTTACAGAGAAAGGTAGAGCCAAAGAGAGAGAGGCCTTTCATTCCACTGGTTCATTCCCCAGTTGGCTGCGATGACTGGAGCTGCGCCAACCCAAAGCCAGGAGCTTCTTCTGGGTCTCCCACATGGGTGCAGGGGCCCAAGGACTAGGGCCATCCTCCACTGCTTTCCCAGGCCATAGCCGAGAGCTGGATGGGAAGTAGAGCAGCCAGGACTCAAACCAGCGTCCATATGGGATGCTGGCGCTGCAGGCCAGGGCTTTAACCCGCTGCGCCACAGCACCGGCCCCAGCTCATGTGGCTCTTACGCCTCCTGCTCAGCCCTGTCCCTGGAGCTCACACAGGAGTGAAAACCGTCCCTCGCAGCGATCCTGTGAGCAGCTGCTCCAAGTTTCACTCCTGTTTTATTGCCCAGAAGCTCAAGCTGAGACAGGTTAAGGGCCTTGCCCAAGCACACCCAGCTAGTTAGTGGTGGGGCAACTGGTTATCCATTGTCCTGTTCACTTGCCCTTCCCACAAGAAAGGTATCTCAGGAGAACTGACCCCAAGGAGAGCTTGTTCACCCGGGGACACCGACAGTCGCCAGCTGCTAGTAAGACGAATGAACAGCCTTGACATCCGAGTCCCTCCCTTCTAACAAGGTAGCAGCCACCTGCCAGTACCGCCTCCTCCCCAGCGCTGGGTACCCTGGCTGCTGCTGGGGCGCTGCAGAGGACTCCGGAGCCCAGACCTCTAAGTGACTCCCCCAAGGTCATCCAACCAATAAAGAGGCCGGCTTGGGCGCCCAGTTTCTCCCATCATCACCCACTGCACCCCAGACTTCTCCAGGCCACTCGCAGCACTGAGATAACGATCCCGGGGTCCCTCGTGGAATCAGCCAGTGGGGTTCTGGGGACCCCAAGAGGGTCCACCTGTACCCACCCTCCCACCCCCATCACACTCGAGCCAGATCCAGCGCGCCAGGAGGCGCCGTGTGGAAGTTAGAGGTTCAGCCCCGGGCGGCACCACGCCTCACCAGCGCCCAGGAGGCACCCGAGGGACCGCCTGGCCACGCACCTGGGCGCTACCTGCCTCAGCGGTGGCACCCCCACTCCCCAGTGGATGGGGCTGGGCGGCAGCGGGGCGGGGGGGGGGGGATTGGTGAGAAGCTTAGCAGCTCCATCCAGATGCGAATTGTCCCTCCCACACTTCCCGGGCCCCATTAGAGCCCCCGAGGAGTCAGAATCCACACCTCCGCAAATGGGCCCGCTTTCCCAGGGCCCCCTGCCCGGACCGTCCCTGGGCTCTGTGGGTTTTGACACCTCTCTGTAAGCCGGCGGGGGGCCACCTCGCACCTCAGGCCCGGATAAAGGCTCCGCTTGGAGGTGCCGGCCCAGCCGCCCAGAGCCCCGCAGACCAGACGAGCCATGGCCCAGTCGCCGCCGCCGCCGCCGCCGCCGCCGCACGGCCTCCTCGGCCAAGACCACTGGGTCCTCTCCCAGGCCTGGGGCTGGGACGCGTCCTCCGTCTCCACGTCCCCGGCCTCCTCCTCGGACTCGTCGGGGTCCTGCCCGTGCGACGGCGCCCGCGGCCCCTCGCTGCCCGCCGCCCCCGGCCACGGCGCCCGCCCCCGGCTGCCCGAGGCCGCCCCGACGGCGCCCCGACGTGCGCGGCCCGGCCCCGCGGGCGGCCAGCGCCAGAGCGCCAGCGAGCGCGAGAAGCTGCGCATGCGCACGCTCGCCCGCGCGCTGCACGAGCTGCGCCGCTTCCTGCCGCCCTCCGTGGCGCCCGCCGGCCAGAGCCTGACCAAGATCGAGACGCTGCGCCTGGCCATCCGCTACATCGGCCACCTGTCGGCCGTGCTGGGCCTCAGCGAGGACGGCCTGCGGCGCCCGCGCCGGCGGCGCAGCGACGCCGCGAGTGCCCGGGGCTGCCCGCTCTGCCCCGACGGCGGCGCCGCGCAGGGGCCGGGCGTGGGCTCCGCGGTGTGCACCGGAGCCGCCTGGGGGTCCCCGGACGCCCGCCCGGGGCCCCGCTCCGCGCCTGAATACCTGGGGAGCAGAGTCCCGGACTCGGATCCCTGGGCGACGCCCCCGTACTGCCCCACGATGCAGTCACCCACGCATCAGCCCCGAGGGAGAGCCCTGGACGCGTCGCCGTGGACGCCTCCCCAAGCTTGCCCCGGGACGCAGATGTCCCCCGAGCCCGGGCACCCCGCGGCACCCTGGACGCCGCCCCCCGCGCCCCCGGAGCTGGCTGCAGTGTACCAGGTACGCAGCGAGGGCTTCGCCACTTCCCTGGGGTGGTCCCAGGGTGCGCTGGAAGTGGAGGGGTCGGAGGTGTCAGGTCCACAGGGAAGGGCGTACTTTCTAGGTTAGGGATCGCTTATGGATGGGAGAGTGGGAGGAACCTCCCGCGGGGAGGGGCGTGTAGGCCACTGCCACCCAGGGTCCTCAGAGCCCCCAGACTTACTCAGAGGTGAGGGTGGAAGGTGGTGGGGTCCTTGGGAAGAAACTCTCTCTAGGGGGGTTCGGGTTCGGGTTCGGGTTCGGGGGTAGGGAGGAGGGAGGCCCACATGTGAGGACAGCACTTTCTGAGATGGGCCGGGAGCTGATGACCCTCGTGTTTTCTCGGAGTCTGCAAAGGGTCAAGTTCATAACCAGCGCTGGGGCATTTCCCCAGCCCCCGTCTTGGCACTTGGCGTGTGTTAATTCCTTCAGCCTGCCCAGCAACACCCCTAGGGAGCCGATGCTGGCATCTCGCCCATTTCACAGATGAGAAAACCGAGGCTCACTGCAGTCAGGAGAGTTAGTGAGGGCAGAGCCGGGGTTGAGTGCTGATCCTGGCTGCCAGCCCCCACCCCCCACCCCCCACCCCCGGCAGGGGCCCACTCCTGAGCTGCCCTCACCTGTTTTACAGAGCTCCTCTGTGTCTCCACTGGGAAGCCCACCCATCCTGCCCCCCGCGTCCTGCCAGAGACTGCAGCCTCAGACCCCGTGGGCGTGCTGGAGCCGCGGTGTGGAGGTGCTCCCCGGCCCCCAGGAGCGGGCGCTGGGCCCCGCCTTCCAGCTCAATGAAGCCAGCCCCTCGCAGAGCGCAGCCCTGCGGCTCAGTGGCTGCCCCGAACTTTGGCAAGAAGACCTGGAGGGGACCCACTTGGGCATCTTCTACTAGCAGTCTTGCCTGGGGCGTGTAGCGGGGGCGCCCCCCCATCCACACCTGTGGACTGCTCCCAAAGGGGACCGTGTGGCCCCCCACGAGGCTGGGCTGGGGCCGGCTGGGCGTGGGTGTAGGGGCCTGGCCCCTCGCGCTGCTTCTTGGTGACGGCTGACCGGAAGCCTGTACTGTAAAGTGGTTTTATCCCGCTGCAAACACGCGCATGCGCACAAATACACTGTGTGGCTCCACTTTGCCTACGATTTGGGCACTGTGTTGTTCAGTGATACATATTTATGGGGCATCACGTGATGTTCGGATAGCTGTGTACATGGTGTGACGTCAGGGGGAGCCTGCTTGCTCAGCCTGGCTGTCTCTCTTCCTTCTTTGAACCTGGTTGGGTTTGGTTTTGTTTCTTTGGAAAGGGTAAACTGGACCCGTCCAGTGGGGAACAAGTCACACCCTCTTCAGCTTCCCGAATCCAGGCGCTGGTCTGCACCTGCCCCTGCATTACCCAGACTCCCCCTGTGGTTCAAGGCTTAGGCCCGCCCCCTCGCTTCAGTCACCGCTGCCTCCTGCTGACCCGTCATGGGGCGGGCGCCTGTGGCTGGGCACAGACAGGGGCCAGCTGGGGCGCAGAGGTGTGGGACTTGGCTCCAGCATGAGGATCCGGAGCGGTCCTCAGGCTGCTGTCCAAGAGGGCCCGGTGTGGGAGCAGAGCACGGTCAATGCAGCCGCACAGGCAGAACTCAGTTCTGGGGGCCAGGACGCCAGGTCAAGGTGGGGGCAGCTGGAGCCGCTGAGGCCTCCTCTCGGCCCACAGCCGCCTCTTTCTCCCTGCGTCCCCACGTGGTTGCTGCTCCGAGCATCTGTGCTCACCTCTTAGGAGGACCCCATTTAACCTGAGTTACCGCTTTTAAGGATCTGTCTCCAAATATAGTTAGGTTTGGAGGCTCAGGCTCAGACACGCATTCTAGGGGGACCCAGGTCAGCCCCGTAACACCTGGTGTTAGGAACCAGAGAGGGCCAGCGCCGTGGCTCAATAGGCTAATCCTCCGCCTTGCAGTGCTGGCACACCGGGTTCTAGTCCCGGTCGGGGCGCCGGATTCTGTCCCAGTTGCCCCTCTTCCAGGCCAGCTCTCTGCTATGGCCCGGGAGTGCAGTGGAGGATGGCCCAAGTGCTTGGGCCCTGCACCCCATGGGAGACCAGAAGCACCTGGCTCCTGGCTTTGGACCAGCGTGGTATGCTGGCTGCAGCGCGCCGGCCGTGGCAGCCATTGGAGGGTGAACCAACGGCAAAAGGAAGACCTTTCTCTCTGTCTCTCTCTCTCACTGTCCACTCTGCCTGTCAAAAAAAAAAAAAAAAAAAAAGAACCAGAAAGGAAATATTTCCCAACCCATGGAGCCGATGACGGGAAAGTGAGGCATCAGGGTGTAAAGGTGGGCTTGGACCAGGTGCTCTGGACCAGCGAGGACGTGACAGCAGGCCGAGTTACCCGTCGGTCCTGCGCCTAAGCAAGGACTCAGGGAGTGGACGTTCGGCTGAGCGGTTACGATGCTCACGTCCCACACTGGCGCTGCCTCGATTCCAGTCCCAGCCCCTGCTCCTGACGCCAGCCCTCTGCCAATGCGTACCCTGAGGCAGGAGGGCCGGTGCTAGTCACGGGGTCCCTGCTACTCACGTGGGAGATGGAGGTGGAGTTCCCGGCTCCTGGCTTCGCCTCATCCAGTCCTGGCTGCTGCAGGCCTGTGGGGGAATGAACTGAGGCATGGGAAATCTTTTGTCTATCTGGCTCTCAAATAAAATGGAGAAGAAAAACCAGAGGCATGCCCAGATCTTGGGGGAAAGGATGCCATAATCCGTTGGGCAAAGCTCCCATGGATGTGCCAGTGCAGCCAACTCGGAGAGGGGAGCTGGAGAAGAGGTGACCTTGGGGCTGGGTGTTGAGAGATGTGTAGGAGTTCGCCCAGAGAAGAGTGGCACAGCCATGAACCGAGCCAGAACAGCAGCGGCTGGTGTCCAGAGTTGACTGCGAGGAGGGGCAGAGCTTGGAGGCCAGGCTGCAGGGCTGTTTGGTGCTGGGGCGGTCGCCCTGTGTTTCCTGGGTGATGGGAGGTGCTGGAGGCTGGGGCAGGGGCCGGGGCTTTGCAGGCTCGGAGCCAGGCAGCGTGGCCACCACAACCGTGCGGGTCGAGAGAAGGGCAGGGAGGAGGCCCCACGCAGACTTGAGCTGTGGCCCCTCCCGTGTGACCTGAGTGGCAGCCACTGCCTGCCCAGGTGCCCGGGACACCTGCAGCCTCGGCCGCTTACCCCCTGATGGACGAGGCTCAGGCAACCACTGACTTTTCCTTTTTTAAAGACTTATTTGAAGGCAGAGCGACGGGAGGAGGAAAAGAGACAGCTTCCGCCTGCTGGTTCACTCCCCAGATGGCCACAATGGCCAGGGCGGGTCGAGGCTGAAGCCAGGGGCCAGGAACTCCCTCTGTGTCTCTCACGTGCATGACGGCCCCAAGCACGCGGGCCATCTTTTGCTGCTTTTCTCCGGCTATTAGCAGGGAGCTGGATCCGAAGAGGAGCAGCCGGGACTCGAACCGGTGCCTGTGTGGGATGCTGGCACTGCAGATAGAGGCTTAGCCCACTACGCCACAGCGCTGGCCCTAAGCCTCAGTGAGCTGGAGATTGTGATGGAGCCTACCGAGCTGTCAGATGGCCCAAGCAGGCACTCGGTGACGTGAGTGGCTGAGCAGAGGCAGCCGGCCTGGGGGACGGCCTGGCCCCATGGTTGCCAAACCTGGCCTCTGGACAGCTCACTAGCTCTCCTCGGTGTGTCCCTGCCTGCACCCTGGGGGTGCTGCTTAGCTACACCTCAGTTAGTGCCTGCCCGGGGAGGGAGAGGAGCTGACACACCGAGCCCTGTGTGTCCAGTCCACCGCACTTCCTGGGGACCCCAGCCACTGTCCCCCAGAGATCAGACACTCACAGAATGCAAGGCTGCTGCTGAGGGGTCTTGCTGGCTTTGCATTTGCACAGCTAAGGCTGGGAGAGGTTAAGGGTTTGGCCCAAGCCAGGGCCAGGCAGAAAGCCTGGCTCAGCCTGTTCACATTCCCAGGTCCCCAGAGGAGCCCCCAGCAGGCTCCGGCTGCTCCTGGTGCTGCAGGGGTGGATGGGATATGGGGTCGGCAGCCCGAGTTCTTGTTGGTTCTGCTCTGTGACTTGCGCCCGGCCCTGCAGGCAGATCTCTAACCTTGGAAGCTGTCAGGCCGGGTCAGCGTGGATGCCACAGACCCTGTCCCAGCTGCAGATGGGGGCTGGGCTTCCGGCCAGGAGGGCCAGGCAGCAGGGGGCCTAAGCCCCCCGGGTCTGTGAACCTGTGATAAGGCCAGTCCTTATCTCTGGGAGCTACTGAAGACAGGATGAGAAAACAGGGACCCAAGATGGTGAGGCCAGCTCCTCCCCTGGCCATCCCAGAAGGTCAAGTGCCAGCCATGGCCGCTGGGTACTGGCGACAGGAAGGGCTGGCGAAGAGGGGAGGGGCTGGGGGCTTAATCTGGGGCTGCCCCAGGAGCCTCCCGGTTGCTGTCACCCGGGCTGGCCTCAGCCCCTGGGCCCGCCCTCCCCTTTGATGTGCAGATCAGGGCAGCGAGTGCTGGCCAGCTCCTCCCCAGGTGGGGCCGCCTTGGTCTGGAGATGGGGCTCTCCTGCCTCCTGGGCCCAAGAATCAGCCGCTGAGCCACAGTCTGGAAGCAGGCCTGGGAGCCCGGCACGACCCTCCCCCCGACTGTTGCTGCTGTGCTGGGAGGAGGAGCGGTTAGCATCCTGCAGTCTTGCCTCGTGTGAAGACCGGTGGTTTCTGGGAAAGCCCCCCCCCCCCCCCCCCGCCAGGACCTGCTCTGTGCCTGGCCCAGGACTCACTACCCATGTGGGAGCCACCGCGTCCACAGCTGTGAACCCTCCACCAGCTCTCAGCACCTTGAACTTGTCACAGGCGTTGAGAACGCAATGACGGCTGCAGGCAGACAGGGCCGCCCAGGTGCACAAGCCCTGTACAAGGGCCGGGCAGGTGCCTCTCCCGGTTGTGCTTCTGGGGGCCCCAAACCCCAGTGTTCCCCCTGCACCCCAGCTCCCCTCCGCCCTGGCCTCTCCAGGCGTTGCACTCACACAGCTCTCACATGACAACTCTAAATGAGTCTCAAAGCTCATTTAGAAATTCTTTATTTACATTGGTTCTTAGAAAAAAATATACAGATTAGGTGCCCTGTTGATTCCTTGGGTTGGAGGTCTTTATGGGAAGGTGGGGGAGGGGGCAGGCGGCCCCCTCAAGACCGTCCTTTTTCCAGTGAGGGCTTCTGCCCACCTGGCCCTAGACTGGGCTTCCCTGAGATCAGTTCCCAGGGCCTGGCGTCCGTGCCGGGCCCCAGGTGAGATTGACACGAGGGGCAGGGGCTTGGGAGGCGCTTGGGCTGGCCTGGCCGGCCCCGCGGGCAGAGCAGGAGGGCTTGGGCTGGAGACTTGGTCCTGGAAGGGAGGCCACAAGTGCCTCAGGCCCTGGGAACAGAGCCGCTGCCTTGGCACACGTGGGCGGGCCCTGGCGTGGGGGCCAGGCGACACGAAGGACCTGGGACTAGGCGCTGTTTGCCGTGAACCACGCGAGTACCGCCTCCTTGTTCTCCTGCACCCACTTGATGTTGGCTCTCGTCTTCTCCAGCGCCTGCTCCAGGGCCCGGGTGCCCGAGCCGAAGCCCGTGTCCAGGTTGTTCAACCTGAATTGCTCCAGCTGCCGGCAAGACGGAGGGTCTCAGCTTCTCTCAGCTCCCCTCCCCACCCCAGCTCCCCCTCCAGCCCCTGCACCGCAGCCAAGGATGGGCCCCCACCCTGGGGCCCTGAGACAGGGGGAGACAGTGATTCACCAGTCCCTGGGCAAAGCCCACATCTACCCTCTGGATGCGAAATAGCCCCAGGAGGCCCGGAAAGTGTCATGGGTCATTGGCTTGGCTCAGTTTCGAACTGGATTATAATCTCAGTGCAATCCAGACAGGAAAGAAGGGGCCGCCTGCGGCACTGGTATCACAGCACTGGTTCAAGTCCCCGCAGCTCCACTTCTAATCCAGCTCCTTGCTAGCGCATCTGGGAAAGCAGTGGAGGAGGGCCCAAGTGCTTGGGGCCCTGCCTCCATGTAGGAGACCCGGATGGAATTCCAGGCTCCTGGCTTCAGCCTGGCCTAGTCCCTAACTGCTGCAGTCATTTGGGGAGTGCAGCAGCGGATGAAGATCTTTCTCTCTGTGTCTTTCTCTCTGTCTCTCTCTCTGCCTTTGAAATAATAAATAAATAAAATGTTTTTAAAGACCATTATGATACCACTTCCTACCTACCAGCATGTCAATACTCAAAAAAGAAAAGTGAAACCCAGTGTTGACAGAACATGGAGAAACCGGCCTCTGCACACACAGGGCAGAGATGCTTCGGAGAACATCGTGCTGGTTTCTCAAGAAGTTCAACAGAGTCACCAAATACACCCAGGAGGAAGGAGCACATATGTTTGCCAAAAAAAACTATGTGAATGGTCACAGCAACATTATCCGTAACAGCCAAGAAAGGGCAGGGACCCACGTGTCATTTCCTGCTGCACAGACGAAACGCGCATCGTCTGGCCATAAAAAGGAATGGCAAGGGGCTGGCGCTGTGGCGCAGCAGGTGAAGCCACCGCCTGCAGTGCCGGCATCCCGAATGGGCACCAGTTCGAGTCCAGCTGCTCCACTTCTGATCCAGCTCCCTGCTCATGTGCCTGGGGAGGCCCAAGTGCTTGGGTCCCTGCCACCACATGGGACACCAGAATTGGGCTCCAACCTCCAGGCTCCTGGTTTGGTCTGGCCCAGCTGTGGCTGTTGAGGCCATCTGGGAAGTTCACCAGTAGATGGAAGGGCTTTCTGTCTGTGTCTCTCTCTCTAACTCTGCCTTTCAAATAAATAAACTTAAAGAAAAAAAATGACAATAGGGAATTGCCCATTTTCTTGGATTTGTTAATGACTGTGACTGTGCAGTATTTATAGATAAAATCAATTATCTGTGACGTATTTTGAAATTACCTATCCCAAAAGAATGTTGGCAAGATGTCGGTAATTTTTAAACCTGGATCATGGCTCTGCAGAGGTTCACCCTAGGTTCCCCTACCTCCAAATCCCACAGTGAATTTTTCTGATGAGAGTGGCAGCATTGCCCAGGGCAGGCTACTCGGCCCCCTCCTCCAGGCTGGAGGCCAGGCCTCGCAGAGACGCATGGAGCCCATGCTCGGCGGGGGCTGGGTGGCAGCTGTCCCCTGGGACTGGGAGGGGGCCCGGGAGAGGCCGGCATCTCACCTGCTGCAGCTCGTACTCAGTGGAGAACCGGCGGGTCACTGCCCGGATGAGATTGGCAAAGGAGAAGGAGCCGCCACCAAAACTGCAGGGCACAGAGAGAGGAGCTGTGAGGGGCCCAGCAGGTACACGGCCTCCAGGGCAGGTGCCTGCAGGGGCCCTGGCTCTCCCCATGTTCCAAGGACTCTCCCACCAGCCCCGTCAGCACACCTCATCTTCCCACTTCCCACGCCTGCTGCCACCCCTAGCCCTCAAGCTCGGCTAATCTTCAACCAGCCCGAGGCCCCCACCCCCACCCCCCAGACTCACTCCTCAAAGAGCTTCTTCCAGTTGCTCTGGACAAAGTCCCAGACCAGGGTCTGCCCGACCACGTTGCTGGCGATGCTGTTGATGGTGGAGGTGGCGTCCTGCCTCCGGATGTAGTCGGGGTTCAGGGTGTAGCTCAGGTACCTGGCAGGGGAGGGTGCTGGCTGCGGGACCACTGGCAGGGCTGTGGCCCGGCGGGTCGGGAGGAAAGCCAGGCCCACAGGGACCCGGCCGTGTGCCCACACAGGCCCTCTTCCTGCGTCCTCTCAACATCCCCTTGGCGTGCAGAGGGCCGGGGGCCACTTGTCCCACCTCCCCCGGTAGAAGGGAGCTGAGTGGAGGCAGCAAGGTTGCAGGGTCCCTGGCTATGCCAAGTATCACGGGGCTTGAAGGGTTGCATATGCAGAGGGCCTCAGGGCCCAGGACACAGCCCCAAACCTGGGGCTGTCACTGCTGAGACCTTAAGGTCTTTGGGCAAGGTTGTTTTGCTTCTTCTCACCTCAGTGTGCTCATCTGTAAAATGGGAACACCCTCCCCTCTCCCCAGCCGTAAAGGTGTGCAGGGATCGCCTGTGTGAGGCAGGTGGAGCCCGGCAGCTGCTGCTTGGGTGGGAAAGGCCTCAGCCAGCCCGCCCTGCCCAGAGCCTCACCTGTTCAGGATCCACACCTCGTTGCTGCAGGCCAGGGCCGACCGCAGCTTGTCCGCCTCGTTCACCAGGGTGGCGTTGCGGAACTGCTCCCAGGCGAAGTCCCACTCCCTCTCCCCGCCCAGGGCGATGGCGTTGCAGTAGACGGTGGTGCGCAAGTTGGGGTGGATCCTGGGGGGGCGGGGAGTGTCAGGTGTGGGGCAGCAGCAGCAGGGAAGGGGGACAAGGGGCTGCTGAGTCCAGGACTGCGGGCTGCAGGTGGGGCAGAGACTGGCGGAGGAGGCATAGGGAGACTGATGGGGGAGGCACAGGGAGACTGATGGAGGAGGCATAGGGAGACTGATGGAGGAGGCATAGGGAGACTGATGGAGGAGGCACAGGGAGACTGATGGGGGAGACACGGGGAGACTGGCGGAGGAGGCACAGGGAGACTGATGGGGGAGGCACAGGAGAGACTGATGGGGGAGACATGGGGAAACTGATAGAGGAGGCATGGGGAGACTGACGGGGGAGGCATGGGGAGACTGATGGAGGAGGCACGGGGAGACTGATGGGGGAGGCACAGGGAGACTGATGGGGGAGACACGGGGAGACTGACGGGGGAGGCATAGGGAGACTGATGGAGGAGGCACAGGAGAGACTGATGGGGGAGGCACAGGGAGACTGATGGGGGAGACACGGGGAGACTGACGGGGGAGGCATAGGGAGACTGATGGAGGAGGCACAGGAGATTCTGACGGGGGAGGCACAGGGAGACTGATGGAGGAGGCACAGGGAGACAGATGGGGGAAGCACAGGAGAGACTGATGGAAGAGGCATGGGAAGGCTGAAGGGGAAGGCACGGGGAGACTGATGAAGGAGGCACAGGGAGACTGATGGGGGAGGCACAGGGAGACTAAGGAGGCACAGGGGGACTGATGGAGGAGGCACAGGAGGACTGACGGGGGAGACATGGGGAAACTGATAGAGGAGGCATGGGGAGGCTGAAGGGGAAGGCACGGGGAGACTGATGAAGGAGGCACAGGGAGACTGATGGGGGAGGCACAGGAAGACTGATGGAGGAGGCACAGGGAGACTGATGGGGGAAGCACAGGAGAGACTGATGGAAGAGGCATGGGGAGGCTGAAGGGGAAGGCACGGGGAGACTGATGAAGGAGGCACAGGGAGACTGATGGAGGAGGCACAGGAGGACTGACGGGGGAGGCACGGGGAGACTAAGGAGGCACAGGGGGACTGATGGAGGAGGCACAGGAGGACTGATGGGGGAGGCACGGGGAGATGCTCACGGGTTATTACTGGGGTTGTCCATCCATTGCTTGTAGAGGTCAGAGACCAGGGTCTCACACTCCTGAATCCCATTGGAACAGGCGGTGCTGATGGCGTTAATCTCATTGTACCTGCCCCAGGGGTAGCGCATAGTTAGCATCCTTGGTCCAGACTCTGGCCGAGATGCACCTCGCGAGGCCCAGCTCCAGGTCAGGCTTGGGTCTGAGACTCTGGCCCGCTCAGCCTAGTTTCCTTGGGCCCCAAAGCAGCCCAGGAGGCTGGAGGGGCCAGTGCAGGCTCCAGCCCCAGCCTTAACCCCTGGGAGCTGTGTGACCTCCAGCTGCTGGGGTGCCCTGAGTTTCAGGGTGGATTTCTGTATGAAAAGGCCCTGGCTCATACAGCGCCTCCCGGCAGGGCCCCTGCTCCAAGGGAGATGGGGAAGGCCCTCTTTCAGCCCAGCCAGGCATTGAAGGCTCAGGAAAACATGGCCGGGGGTCACCATGACCTTTGAGATCCATGGGGGGGGGGGGCGCTGTGGTACAGCGGGTTAATGCCCTGGCCTGCAGTGCCAGCATCCCATATGGGCGCTGGTTCAATTCCCAACTGCTGCACTTCCAATCCAGCTCTCTGCTGTGGCCTGGGAAAGCAGTGGAAGATGCCCCAAGACCTTGGGCCCCTGCACCTGCGTGGGAGACCCGGAAGAAGCTCCTGGGTCAGGGCTGCAGATTGGCGCAGCTCTGGGCCACTGCAGCCAACTGGGGAGTGAACCATCAGATGGAAGACCTCTCTCTCTCGCTCGCTCCCTCTCCCTCTCCCTCTTGCTCTCTCTCTGCCTTTCCTCTCTCTGTGTAACTCTGACTTTCAAATAAATAAATAAATCTTAAAAAGAGAGAGCTCCATGGGGGTCTCACTCACTGGTCCATCAGGGTGTCTGGGCGCCGCGTCCAGTTGCTGGTAATACTTCTGAAGTGCTCGAAGAGCGGGCGGACCTGCTTGCTCAGGTAGTTCTGCGGAAAGAGCACAGGTGGGAACAGCTTCACCGACCCACGCCGCGCAGCTGGGAGAAGGCGCCAGGCCGAGCTGAGCCGCTCTCTCTCTCTGAAGCTTCCAGCAGTGGCGGGCGTCTGGCACAGAGGTTCATTCTCCGCTCCGGGATGCCTGCATCCCAGGTCCCAGTGCCTGCGTGCAAACCCTAGCTCCGATCCTGCTAATGGCCAACCTGGGGGGCAGCGGGGAGGGCTCAATGCCTTGCGGCCCTGTCCGCCACGTGGGAGAGCCCTGGATTCTGTTCTCACCTCCTGACTTCAGCCAGCCCAGCCCAGCCCAGCCCAGCCCCAGCACTTGTGGGCATTTGAGGAGGGAGCCAGCAGGTGGGAGATCTCTCTCTTGGTCCAGGCATCTCCCGCCACCACCAGTGCTGAAGGCCACCACGGGGCATTCAGCAAGCACAGGAGAATGGGGGGGGGCCACATGGAGCCCCCCAACCCCCGCCACCGTCATTTCCAAGGTGGAGACTTTGCCCTGCTGTCTGCACCTTTTGGTGTCTCGCGTGTCACACCTACGATCCTGCACACGGCCCCTTTCACCTGGCTCCGGAAGGCCAGCCTCGCGCCTCCACAGACCGCAGCTCATGTTCAGCCTGGCAGACTGGCTCCCGTGCCCGGCTGAACCCGCAACCGCGGGAGAAGGAAGAAACCCTGAGAACGGGAGAGGACACGGTGGCTGGGCCGCAGAACCAGACCTGGCCACCCAGGAGAATTCACAGCCGGGCATGTGCCTGAGGCAAGGGGGCTCGAGAGACAAGGCTCCGAATTAAGGGGCTGGGGTGCGGCCCTTGGCCTGGTAGCTAAGAGCGGTCGGTCGGGACACCATCCCTGTCCTACAGCAGAGGGCCTGGGCTTGAGGCCTGACTCTGCTCCTGGTTCCAGCTTCCTGCGAATGCGCACCCTGGGAGGCAGCAGGTGGTGGCTTGTGTCATTGGGTCCCTGCCCCCATGTGGGGGACTCCTGGCTTTGGCCTTGACCCAGCTCCGGCTGTTTGCAGGTATTTTGGGGAGTGAGCCAGCGGATGGAAATACTCTGAAGAAATTTCTCTCTCTGCCTTTTCAGTAAACAAATACATTTAAAAGAGCTTAAGGGATGGGTCTACAGGGGCACAGGTGAGCCAGGAGTTGCAGGCAGGCAGCGCCAGTCTACGGAGCAAGAAAATTGAACGCCCAAGTCCCCCAGGCTCTCAGCAGCCTCCATGGGGGAGACTGAACCAGGAAGAGGTCTGGACGCGGTGGGAGGACTTGGTTCCCACCCCGCAGGGCCACAGGGGCTCCCGGGGTCTGGGGAGCTGGGTGGCTTCGCGAGCGAGTGTGCACCTGCCCAGACTAATTCTGAGGCCGTGAGAGCTGCAGTGACTAACCCCAGCTGGCCTGCCCAGCTTCCGCTCAGCACGGGATTGCGTGCGAGCCTTGTGCAGGGGCGCTGCTAATGGATCTAGATCCTTCCAATTTTAGTCCCCCAGGCGCTGCCAAAGAGAGCTCTGCTTCCAATCACGTTTTACGGCCTCGCTCTCAAACTCAAAGGCACAGTGCGGGCCTCCAGCTTGAAAGGAGCCCAAAACAAACAACGCCGCTGGGAGGAAACGCAGGAGAGACGCCAGGGCTGGCCGGAGTCCCCTCTGAGAATCGGCCACAGAGCCGGGCCATGGCAGGGGGACGTGCTGGATCCCCAGCGGTGGATAAGAGAGACAATTTGGGTGGGGGATGGAGAGGAAGAAGCCTCGCCCCGGGCAATGGGGTGGCAGGCACCACGTCCGCCCAGGAGGGCGCAAGGAGCAGCCCCCACGGAGTGCAGGGAGGCGGCGGAGGAAGCTAAGGCTTCCCAGCACAGAGACAAGAGCACAAGAAATTGGCCGAGAGGAGCGCCCTGGGGGCCTCCAGGGCAAGGAAGAAACTGGGGGCCTCCAGGGCAAGGAAGAAACTGGGGGCCTCCAGGGCAAGGAAGAAACGTGGCAGAAAGCCCAGGCTCCTGAGCCTACAGCGCCTGTGATCGCTCCTCGCGGGTCCCGCTGTGGCGGCTCTGGCCACCTCCCGCCAGGAGGAAGTGCAATCCTGGAGCCTGCCGTACCGTGACCCAGAGACTTCTGCACCGACGGACGCGCCGGACGCGCCGGCGAAACTTGGAGCAGCAGCTCACGGTCTCTTAGCTCTTTTCAGCTGAAGGACGAGGCCAGAGCCGCAGCCAAGCGCGCCGGGGCTGAGAGGAGAGCCCGGCTGCTCGTGCAGAGCCCTCCTCTGGGAAAGGCCCCCGGCCAATGTCCACGGCTGGAGGGCCGTGAACACCCGGGGAGGGGGGCATGATGTCCCTACCCAGAAGCCTCTAAGCCGGGCTGCTCTTGAGAGAGAACCCCGGAGAGAGTCCCCTGGGCTTCAGAAACCACAAGGGGCCATGCAGGAGAGGGCACCCCCCACCCCCCAGAAAAACCTCAAGCTCCCGGATGTCCCCTCCCGCACCTGTCAGTCACAGGTGGGCAGAACTCAGCTCTGTGGCTCAGCTGAGAATTGGGCTCAATCACAATACCGCAGAGGCTCAGATCCGAGCGCGTGTGCAATAGCTCACGGGGCAGTGGGATGAACAAGAGAAGTTCACTTCGGTGCAGAAATTTCCTTGAGTCCTATATACAGGAGGTCTTTAAAAAGCTCAGGAAAAGGGTGAATTACGAAAAATGATGGCTCTTAACATCCTTTGCACCAAAATAAACTTATCATTTCATTCCATTTTCCTATGAGCTATGAGCCTTGAAAAAAAACTATTTTAGGCCGGCGCCGTGGCTCAACAGGCTAATCCTCCGCCTTGCGGCGCCGGCACACCGGGTTCTAGTCCCGGTCGGGGCACCGGAATCTGTCCCGGTTGCCCCTCTTCCAGGCCAGCCCTCTGCTGTGGCCCAGGAGTGCAGTGGAGGATGGCCCAGGTGCTTGGGCCCTGCACCCCATGGGGAGACCAGGAAAAGCACCTGGCTCCTGGCTCCTGCCATCGGACGAGCGCGGTGCGCCGGCCGCAGCGCGCCGACCGCGGCAGCCATTGGAGGGTGAACCAACGGCAAAGGAAGACCTTTCTCTCTGTCTCTCTCTCTCTCACTATCCACTCTGCCTGTAAAAAAAAAAAAAAAGAAAAAAGAAAAAAAACTATTTTATTTGAAACACACGCACACACACACACACACAGACCTCCCATCCACTGGTTCACTCCCTAAATTCCCCTAATAGCTGGAGGTGAACCAGGCCAAAGGCAGGAGTCTGGACAGCATCAGGATCTCCCACATGGGTGGGGCACCGCAGCAGGGAGCCGGACCCCCCACAGGCATGTTGGGGAGTGCAGGTTTTGAAGTCCCCTCTCCTTTTAGGATTTGAGTTCCTGAGGGGAGCGGGGTGGAGTGGCATCGGGAATTACCTCCAGCAAAGCACCTCGCTCACCACGATTGGCTGTGGATCCTTAATTTTACATTTTTTTTTCATAAAAAAATTACGTCTTCAAGCACGCTCTGATGGCCATGCAACATCCCTTCAAGGGGGCCTGCTACATTAGCATAACCAATCCCCAGGTGTTGGGCACCCCAGTGCTTCCTGGGTTTCTTGTCTGTTTCATGGCATTATCAGCAGTGCTGCCAGGAACATCCTACCCACTTAACTTCAGCCACAACAAGCTCGCTTCCCTCCAATGAAATTCATCCAGCGCCTCCCTGGCAGGGAGGGGCCTGCTGCATGGACTGACGGGGAGGTGGCCAGGCCACACAGCTGTGCAAGGACAGGTCTTCTGTGGCCACCTCCCCTGCACAGGGGCCTTTTCTGGGCCTGCCCAAAGCATTCGCTTCCCGTGTTTCAAACCAGCAAACTCTGCCGCAAGCCCCAGCCAGCTGTTCCTGCCCCCCCTGCATTAACCGCTGCACCTGTTCAGTCCCGTCTCCCTCCACCTCTGCGACCTCTCCCTCCAGCCCCTCTCCGCCAGGCCTGCGCTCGGGAAAGGACTTGACCAGGCAATCTTCCCGGTAGCTCCGATGCTGGGCAAGGACAAGCGCAGGTGCGTGGACGCCCTGGGACCCCTCCGGGCAGTCGCGTACCTTCATGGGGCCGTAGACCTCGGAGCGGTCAAACATGAGCTTGAAGTAGCTCAGGCTGCTCAGGGCCGCCTGCCAGGGCATGTACTCGGTCTCTTGGATCAGGAAGAGGGTGTTATTTAGTGCCAGTGTGACAGGGATTTTTTGGGCACTGGGGAAAAAAAAAACAGAGGAGCTCAAGTAAGCACGGCCCCCAGCTCAGCCACAGCTGGAACCCAGTCCAAGCTCTCAAGAATGGGCCTTCCAGGAGCCCGAGGTCCCAGAGAGCCAACATTTGTCATGGAGAATGCAGCAACCAGTGCCCTTGCTCATTGTACCCATTTTACAGATGAGAAGACTGAGGCTCAAAGAAGTGACCTGGCTGTCCCAAGGCCACTCAGCTCACAAGAAAAAGGCTCTGCTATGAACTCCGCCCACCCCCTTTCACTTGCGAGCTGAGTGGCATCTGGGAAGTGGGTGTGCGGGGACCGAGGGAGGGAGCCCGGGGAGCCTACTGCCCTGAGAGGGCGCACCGCTCGCGCCCCGAAACCTGCCGTCACCTGGCCAGGTTGAAGGCGTCGTGGATTATCTGCGCCCGGTTGATGACAGGGATGACCTGCAAGGGAAGCGGAGCGTGTGAGCTCAGGCCGGCCACGGGAGCAAGCGTGTGGCCCCGCAGTCCCGTGGCGCATCCTGGGGCAGGGCACACCCACCGAGGGGTTGGTCAGCAGCTGATTCTGGATCTTCCTCCAGTTGCCTTCATCATAGTTCACCTGGTAATACCCCGTCACGTTGAGGTTCGCAAGGATCCAGTCGTTGCTTTCCGCTCTAAACAGGGAGTTCTGGGCTGTGGGAGGGACCAGAGCTTTGGAGCACGGGGCTGCTCGGGCAGCCGCGGCCTCCTCTCCAGGCTGTGTTAGCCTGGCTAATGCCCATTCTTCCTGACTAGCTCACCTCCTCCAGGAAGCCTTCCCTGACTACTCTGTGAAACCCAAGTTCCTTTATTCCCAGCCCCCTACCCCAGTAGCCCAATCACCGGCGCTGAAATGCTGTTCACTGCTCTTCCCTCCCTCTCACCGCCAGTCTGGGCCCAGACAGAGCCCTCTGGCCGTGACCTTCACTCCCTCATGCCTGGCAGGGTGGGACTAATGCAAGCTTGTGACAGGCTGTGCCTGAAGACTTTTCTATGGATTCTCCCCTTTAACCCTCACCCAGCCCGGTGTTCTCAGCCCCATTTCACAGATGCGGAAATGGCGAGCAGAGAGGGATGGCAGTGTGCCCAGGGTCACACAGCCGGGCAGCAGCGAAGCAGAGGCTGAGACCAAAGAGGGCGGGGTAGGACCCTCCGGTGGGACCCTCCCCCCTCCCCGCGCCAGCACAGCCACCAGCATGCAGCTGGGAGTGTGGGGCGAGCGTCACCCATGAGGGCAGGGTAGCGTTACTCTGCTCGACGCCTTCCAGCCAGAATTCCTGCTGCTGCACGCCGTTCCGCATGGACGAGACGGGCACAATCCACAGGTAGCTGCAACCAGAGACCGGCGGCGGCGGTGAGCGCCTGCCCAGGCTCCTGCCCCGCCCCAGCCTCACACCAGGCTTGGCCCCGGCACCCTGCGTGCTCACTTGAACTCTGATGGGCGAGTGACATTGGACTCCGGGTCCAAGAGGAAGTGCTGCTGGGAGATGATCCCGTTGGTCGTGTTCACGGTGACGACCGGGAAGCCCATCTGCAGGATCCAGCGGTCCATGATGGCGCGCACAGAGGTGGGCAGCTGGATCGCCGACTGGTTGTCCACGGCCTGCAGCAGAGCAAAGTGCAAGGCTGTCACCACCTGCCTGGGGCAGTCCCGGGGGTCCTGGGGGGGAGGCAGGAGCCAGGGTCCTGCTGCAGCTATGCAGGGAGCAGGCCTGAGGGAGGGAGGGGGCAGGGGAGGGGGGCCGGGCTGGAGATGGCCAGGATGGACCCGGGACCTGGACAAGACCCTGGCTGCCCCCTGCGGGTGGGACTGGCCACGGGAACTGGCAGGGCAGTAGCCACGGGGAGCAGGGAGCGGAAGGAGGCAGCTGGACTGGAATCCAAGGTTGTGGGGGAGGGGTGCTGGCATTGAAAGAGGCCATGACCTCAGCTAAGGAGGCTGGCGTCGGATGCGGGGGCACAGCGGGGAGTGTGGACTCCAGCCCCAAGTGGGGAGGGGTCAGCGGGGTGGCTGCAGGGGGAAGGCAGGCAGGCGGGTGGGTGTGGTGGGCAAAGGGTTTGGCCACAGACAGGAGCTGGATGGGCCACAGGGCAGCCGGGAGTGCTGAGTCGGGAAAAGACTGGCTCCAAAGTTCTGGGTAGGGGAGGAGGCTCTAGGCTCAGGAAGCCCCGGAACTGTGCCCTCTCCACTAAGAGGAAGCTCCTGTCCCTGGAGCCATCAGCACACCCATTGCACAGACGAGCCACCGAGGCCCCAGCCGGAAACAGCAGAGCCCAGCACCTTCTCTGGCCTGTGCTGCCCCCAGCACTCAGGACAGCCCCCCCCCCCCCCCGCTGAAGTCTTCGTGGGGCTGGCTGTTACGCACCTGCTGCAGGTGCTCCCACAGGTCCAGGTAGATGGTGTTCTGGTACTCAAAAGTGTGCAGGTAGGACTGTGGGAAGACAGACCGCGGTGAGTGCCAAGCTTGGGGTCAGGGGAGAGGCCAGAGAGCCACCCCCAGGGCCGGCCAGGGCATCTGTGCTCACCGCCAGGCCCGCCTTGAACAGGTCCTCGGTCAGGAAGCTGGACAGCATCCTAAGGACAGAGGCGCCCTGCGGAGGCAGGCAGGGAGGGGCTGAGGAGGCTGCGGGAGGACCCGGGTGCTGTCCCGCCCCTGTGCCCCCAGGGCCAGTGTCCCCATCTCCCTCCCCGAGCCCAGGGCCAGGGCAGCACCTTGCTGTAGGTGATGGAGTCGAAGAGCTCGCTGATCTGGGCGGGCGTGCTGACCTCGTCGGCGGGGGAGGACAGGGGGTGGGAGGAGGCCAGGGCGTCCACGGCCATCACCGAGTGCAGTTCATTCAGCACTATGAGGTCTTTCTGCACGATAATCCACCACCTCGGCCATCAGCAGTCTGGCCTGGTGAGTGGGCGTGGTTCCTCCATCTGCCCGTCCTAGCCCCCCACCCCCGGAGGTGCTGCTGGCTCACCAGATTCCAGGTGGGCTCTGCGTAGTCAGCACCCAGGTACTCCACGTAGGAGGCGAAGCCTTCGTTCAGCCACAGGTCATTCCACCAGTCCACGGTCACCAGGTTCCCAAACCACTGCCGGAGAACGAGTTGGCCCCAAAGCCACGCGCTTCCCAGAGTGGCTAGGACAGCACTGGCCCCGCTCTTGGCCTAGCAGCCACCCGTCCAGACCCCGGGGGCTTTCCTGGCATCACTGGGACCCCCTCTCTGCTGTCCTGCCAGGGCCCCTCCCTCTGCAGCGGCTCAGGGCGGAGCCTACCACAGCCCTGCCCCCCCCTCTCCTAGCACTCCCCAGGATGGGGGCTACCTGGTGGGCCAGCTCGTGGGCAACCACGGTGACCACCCGCTCCTTGTTACTGCTGGAGGACACCAGGGGGTCGAAGAGCAGGGCGTTCTCCCGGTAGGTCACCAGGCCCCAGTTCTCCATGGCCCCGGCGTTGAAGTCGGGCAGGCCGATCTGGTCTGGGAAGAGAGGGCATCTCGTGGGCCGATGGCCCCTGAGTGGGGCGCCCCAGCCCCTGCCTCCCTCCTCAAGGCCCCTCACTCACCAGATTTTTCGAGCGGGTAGGGAGTGTTATAATGGTTGGCAAAGAAGTTTAGGATGGGGCCCGTGACATTCAGGGCGTACTGGCCGTGGCCTTCGTTGATGGCACTGGGCCGAGCCCAGATCCGGATCTGCAAGGCGGCAGAAAGAGGTCAGGGGCCCCTCTTGGCCCCTGTGGGCCAGGGCTGGGGCCCATGCAAGTTAACAGGAGAAGCTGGTGGTGTTGGGGGGTGTCCTGAGGGGCTGTGGCTCCCAGGGAGGGCCTCTGGGGAATAACATTGGTCACAGCCACCACGTGTCTGGCATGCGTTCAGGGTTGGGTTCGGACAGTGCCTAAGCATGGAGGAGCTGGAGTGGGGTTGAGGACCTGGAGCTCAGGGGCCCAGGACATACCAGGACATTGTTGGGTGACCGATCCTCTATGTGCGTGAACTCACTGACGATGTAGGCCAGCAGGTACGTGGACATCCTGGGGGTGGTGTGGAACTCCGTGACGTTCCAGCTGGGGTCTTCTGGGAGTGGGGTGCTGCCTTTTGGGCGTGGAACACAGGAACGTGTGGGGACACACGCTCCCTCCCGCCCTGCACCCCAGGGCCCGGGCCGACCCACTCACTTCTGGGAAGCATGTTGGACAGGGCCGTGTAGTCCCTGGGGTGGATGAGCGTGATGTTGAACGTGGCCTTCATTGCCGGCTCATCAAAGCACGGGAAAGATTTCCGGGCATCTGCAGCCTGCATCTGTGTTGTGGCCACCACCCTGTGCAAACCCAGATGTCAGGGGAGTGTGTGTGCAGAGGTGGGGGAGGGCTTTGCAGGGGGAGGGGTGCTCGGGAGGCCGTTCCAGCCACACCCCTGCCCTCTCTGCCTCCTGTCCCGCCAGCTGGCTTGGGGGAGACGGGTGCTGCTTTGGGGTTCGAGTCTAAGTCTATGCAGGTCCCATCGCTGCACTGGCTGGGGAGCTTGGGCAAGTTTCTCTCCCACCTCTGCAGGACACACTTGTGTCTCCTCCCTCCCAGGTGGGTGAGGGCTCCCTTCTACAGCCCCCTGGGGGGGGGGTCCTGGGGCTCTGCCTCAGCACCTGGGACCTCCCCGGCAGGCAGCCCCAGCCCCGGCTTACTTTCTGACGTTGCCTTCCATGTACTCGCTGCGGTAGAAGCCCGCCAAGTCGTCGGCCAGCTCGCCCTGGAACTGGGTGTCCATCTCGTACTGGCTGCCCACCGCCAGCTGGCCCCGGAGGTGTACCACCAGGTACTCGGTGAGCTCCACGAACTCCGTGCTGTCGATGGCGGGGGGCTGGGAGCCCCCCACGCCCCGCAGCACCACCGGGTGCCCCTGTGTGATGGTGTAGTTGAGTTTCTTGCTGTGAATGATGATGACGTTGGTGGGCTCCTGGCAGGTGAACCGCACGGTGCTCGAGCCGGTGAAGATGTAGAGGCCTTGGCTGTTGGGACTCAAGTAGGGCCTCAGGACCACGTTGTAGGAGTCAGGGATGAGCGTCTTGGGCAGGCGGTACCGGTTCCATGGCAGGTTCTGGTCCAGGGTGGTGGCCGGGGAGGAGGTGGCAGTGGGGTTCGAGGGGGCCACGCTGGGGCTCTGAGCCGTGTTCTTGTTCTTCTCGTGGGCGTACACCACGGACAGGGCCACGATGGTGCACAGGGCGGCCACACCCAGGAGGATACCCAGGATGCCCAGCGACTTGGAAATGTAGAAGCCCTTGGCCATGGCGAGGCAGGGAGGGAGCTGGGGCAGCTCAGGCCAGGCAGGGACCGGAGCAGCCTGGGGCCAGGCTTATATCCCCCGAGGGGAGGAGCCCCGTGCCTTTCAACTGGGCAAAAATTAACCAAGGCTCAGACAGGCGAAGGTCACTGCCCTGGGCAGGGGCTGGTCCAGGCACCTCGTTGGGAATGCGGCTCAGGGGCACCTGCTGGGGGCAAACAGTGTCAGGTTACAGGCTGGAGCGCTGGCATCGGACCCCAGGGGCAGCTGCAGCGGCAGGATGGGGGTCACAGTCAGGGGGTGGGGAGATGCTTCCCAGGCGCCCCAGGTGGGACACGCACAGAGCACACAGCCAGGGCCAGGGACACGCCGGGGCTCCTGGGACACAAGGCCCCGCCTCCACCTCTGCCACATGCTTGCCCAGCAGGGACTTCTCCCAGCCCCTGCCCGTCCCAAGTCCTCAATCAGCTCAGAATGAAGCCACTCCGGTGATTAGCTCTGCCAGGAGGCTGCTGGAAGCTTACCTCCTCCCAGCCGTGACCTGGCGCAGGGTCCTTTCTCAACCTCTTTCCTCTAATGACATATTTGCCGGGAAGCCACTCTGGAGCCACAGGCAGAGCCCAGCGGCACTCCCTCCGTCTGACCCACAGCTCGGCTGCTCTTCCCGTGCTCGGGAGATGAGAAGCTCCGAGCTCTCAAAGCAGCACGCCTCCCACCTCGTGACCCTCACCCCTACATCCCCGTCGCCCCATCCCTGTGTACTGCCACACCTCATCCCACTTCCACTCGGGCCCCTCAAACCTGCTCGCCACACACGAGATCGCTTCGCACCAACGCTTAAAACCTTCCTTTGGCTCCTAGGGACCCAAACCCCTGGTCTAGCAGCAATCAGCCTGCTCGCTCCCCAGCCTCAGCCCCATCACGCTCCCCTGTCACACAGCTCCGGCCACTCCAGCCTTCTACCACAGCTCACCACAGCGCCAGCCTCGGGCTGCCTGCTGCGCCAGCCTGGAAGGCCAGAGGCCGTCCAAAAAAGAAAAGATTCATGCTCCTGCCACCAGAAACATCTTCTCTCCCCTTTTGCCCTGTTCATCCTTCAAGTCTCCCTCAGAGAAGCCGTTCTGGATGCTCTCACCAGGCCAAGCCCCCGGGAACTCCATCAGCACCATACACTTCTCCCTCAAACCCTGGCTCTGAGCATGCTTGTCCATTTGCTTCTTGCAACGATGACTGGAGGCCTGGACCATAGGCCCTGTTAGACCAGGGTCTTGGCTGTTTCTGGTCACCAGCCCTTGGCCCGGTGCCTGGCATGAGTTAGGTGCTGAACATAACATTGGCACTTAACAATTTTATTTGAGAGAGAGAGAGGAGAGAAAGAGGAGAGGGAGAGAGAGAGAGAGAGAGAGAGAGAGAGAGAGAGAGAGAGAGAACTCCCCTTTACTTCACTTCCCAGTTGCCCACGACAGCCAGGGCTGGACCAGGTGAGAAGTCAGGACCCTGGAACTCTTGTCTGGGTCTCCCACGCTGGGTACACATTAGCAGGAAGCTGGAGCAAAAGTGGAAGAGCTGGGATTCGAAACAGGCACTCCGGCATGGGGGTGCGGGTCTCCCAAGCAGCCCAAACTCCGCCCCATCTGTCTGTGCTGAGTGACAGCGTGGAAGGGCGGATGAACCCTGAGTGAGTCCAGGAGAGGGTCCTCACTTCTGTCTCTTCCCGACCCTGGCCCGCACCTGCCCCATCTCTGAGTCCCTGGCCACCCACGGCAGGCAGGCAGGGCTTTGGGGGCTCCCGTGCCTGGCTGCTCCTCGAACACCTCATTCTCTGCCACCCCCATCACCCCAGAGTGGGCGCGAGGCCTTGCTGAACAAATGCACGCGCCTGTGGATGGACACGATGATCCATTCATTCAGGTTCAAGCACACGAAAGGGGGGTGAGTGACCGCCCCCTCTCATCCAGGCTCTGCAGGCCGAGTCCCCGAGAGAATCCCAGGCGTGGGTGGGTGCTTGGAGCCTGCAAGCCCTGTGGAAAGCAGCCCCTGGGGCGTGGGCAGAGGCCAGTGGACATGGTGGCCAGCAGCCGCCTCTCCGCTCAGGCCTGGGCACCGACGGGAAGCCCCTGGGGTGGGTTCCAGAGGGAATGCTGGCTCCCAGGGCGACATGGCACAGGCTCCCCACCACCCTCCATCAGGGCCGAGCCTGCCAGGGGAGGCCAGCCAACCAGCCCCTGCACCCTGGCTCGGCCTGGGGCCCCCTCCCCACACCTGCAGCAGGGAGCCCCACAAGGCCACGGGGCCTAATCTCTTCCGCAAACAAAGGCAGAGGCTTCAGGCCCCTTGTGGTCTCTTCCTGTTTGCCTTGGACCCAGACCACGGGGCCCAGCTGCCTGGAATCTTTTCTTTTTTGGACAGGGCCTCTGGCCTTCCAGGCTGGCGCAGCAGGCAGCCCGAGGCTGGCGCTGTGGTGAGCGGTCTGGGCTCAGGGCACCACGCCAGCCTGCGCAGGTCCCAGCCTGGCCCTTCACCCTTCTCCTTCCACTGGGCAGTGGCGGCCCCGCCCCCTGCCCCCAGCATGCCTCAGCACAGGGACCCTCCTGCTCCCAGCCGTCCCCAGCCTCCCAGAGCCTTCATATGGAAACCTCAGCTCCGGTCTGTGCGACCTTGGCTCCAGCTGCCAGCATTCCCAGAATCCCGTGGGCCTTTGCACACCGCTGTGCCTTAGCTCATCCTGTTCCCTCCCTCCTGTCAAACTCCTACTTGTTCCTCAAAACCCAGCTCTCAACATGCATGGCAGTGTGTCTGAGCCACGCCTCCCCAGCCTCCAACTCATACCTCTATCGCAGAACTTGGGAAGAGGCCGGCTATGCGTTTCGAGGCAACCACGAGCAGACCCGGGCCCCAGGGCGGGCTCTGTGGCTCTAGACACAACCTGCACAGTGCTTGCCATGGCCCACAGGCCTGGTGTGCTCCAGGCCCTGACCTCTCTCCCCGCCCCCTCCCAAGCTGGTCCCAGAGACTCGCCTTTCCGTCCACTGCCCACTGGTCCTGTGGGCTGACGTCAGTGGTGCTGTCCAGGGCAGGCCGCCCAGTGCCTGCGCACAGGCGCAGCACCCAGCACACGGGACAGGGAGAAATAGTGCAACATGAAAACAGGAGACAGCAGTGAGAGCGGGACTGTGTCCTGGGCGCAGACTCTGCCCCGTACCTGGCGCACCCCTGCCTGGGCTCCCGCGAGCCCCTGCGAGGCTCCCCATGTTGCCTGCTGATGTTCTTCCGTGGAGCAGTAAGACCTTGACAATGGGGCCAGCACTGCAGTGCAATGGAAGAAGCCGCTGCCTGTGACCTTGGCCTCCTGTGAGCCCCGTGACAGTGCCAGCGGCTCCACTTCTGATGGAGCTCCCCAGTAATGCACCCGGGAAGTGCTTGAGCCCCTTCCGCTCATGTGGGAGACCCAGATGGATTTCTGGGTCCTGGGTCCTGGGCCATTGCTGCTGTTTGGAGAGTAAGCCACAGGACAGAAGCACTCTCTCTCTCTCTCTCTCTCTCTCTCTCTCTCTCTGCCTTTCAGATAAATACATCTCTTTTTTTTTTTTTTTTTGATAGGCAGAGTGGACAGTGAGAGAGAGAGACAGAGAGAAAGGTCTTCCTTTTGCCGTTGGTTCACCCTCCAATGGCCGCCACAGTCGGTGCGCTGCGGCCGGCGGACCGCGCTCATCCGATGGCAGGAGCCAGGTGCTTTTCCTGGTCTCCCATGGGGTGCAGGGCCCAAGCACTTGGGCCATCCTCCACTGCACTCCCGGGCCACAGCAGAGAGCTGGCCTGGAAGAGGGGCAACCGGGACAGAATCCGGCGCTCCGACAGGGACTAGAACCCGTTGTGCCGGCGCCGCAAGGCGGAGGATTAGCCTGTTGAGCCACGGCGCCGGCCCATCTCTTTTTTTAAAGACCATCACATCATGGTTGAATTATTAGTGTACTTTTTTTGGGAGCATGCATTTCAATCCACTACTATTGATTTAAAAACTGTTCACCTAGGTAGGCCCTAACATATCCTGTAGCTGCTTTGGGGGCCCCTATGCCATTCTGTGTGGCTCTGGGGCCGGCACCACTGTGGCTGCTGGAGCGTGGGCCCAGACCCCCGCCCAGACCCCCGCCCTTCCAAACACAGCAGCCTTTCTCTGGCTCTTCCTTTGTCCTCGTTCAGGACACAAAAGTGTTTCTAAGACTAAAAACCCCAATGTTACAATCCACAAGGGGCCAGCGCTGTGGCACAGTGGGCAGTCGCCGCCACAATGCTAGTATCCTGTATGGGCACCGGTTCCAGTCCCGCTGTTCCTCTTCAGAACCAGCTCCCCGCTAACGCGCCTGGGAAAGCAGCGGAAGATGGCCCAAGTGCTTGGGCCCCTGCACCCACGTGGGAAACCGGGAGGCAGCTCCTGACTCCTGGCTTCAGACCGGCCCAGCTCTGGCCTTTGGAGGCTGCTTGGTTCCACATGCGCCATCAGAGATGCCTTCTGTCCCAGCAGGAAGACGCTGAGGGCCTGGGCGCGGATGGCCGGTGTCAGGACCCTCCCCATTTTCACTCCGTGTGCCCACCTGCACCTGCGGCTGGGCGGGGCCTCAGGACAACCTGTAGCCCCTTTGCTCTGAAGGAGCAGCTCCAGGGGGCGGGGAGGAGGCTGGGCCCAGCTTGGGACACTGGCCCCTCCCCGGGCTCTGGAGGCCTCCAGCACAGACAGCTGTGTCAGTCTGGGCCCGGGGCCAGCCCCAGGGCGCTTCCTCTGGGAGCCCCTGAGTTGTTGTCCATCCTGTGAGAACCATAGAAGCCTTGATGGGAAATCGGTTCCCTTCAGCTTCTCCAGCCTAAAACAGAGCACTCCGGTGGGGCGCAGAGAGGGCCCTTGGGGGAGGGGGCTGCAGAGCCTGCCTGGTGGCTCCATCTGTGTAACCCCCTTGCAGCCCCCAGGTACCCCTCTAGCAGTGCCCGTGAGCGTTAAAGCCCACAGGACGGGACACACAGCCTTCCACGCAGACCAGGACTTGGCAGGGACTGGGGGGCTGGACCTTTTTGGCCAGCAGGGACTCTGGCCCTGCCTCCAAAGGTGTGGCGAGGGCCCCTGCAGGGGCTCTGGGGACAGACACAGGGGGTGGGGCACAGGCCAGGGGAGGGTGTCCATGCTGCTGTGTGAGCAGTGGGCCATTGTCCGTGCCATCCCTCTGGGAACCTCGAAAAACCCCCAGCGAGGGGGTCCCAGATCTTCGACCAGAGCCACAAGCCGAGCGACTGGGTCCAGTGCCGAGGGATCCCCACTGACCTGCTCAGAGCGTCTTACAGTGGAATTCGGGAAGCAAAGGGCTGGAGGACTTGGCTTCGGGAGCTGGCCCCTCCCTCCCCACCCCCAGGAGATGCTAGGGAATAACAGGAAGGGGACTGAGCTGTCTCCAACTTGCCCATCTGTGAAATGGCAGCAGCTCTTGGGGTGACCCCTGTGCTCCTGGGCCAGCCTCAGACTCAAAGGCTCCACAGGGAGGCGGCTGGAGGCGATGACAGTGGGCTTGGGCCAGCGGGCCACAGTGAGCTGGCTCTCCAACTTCCTCCTGGCAATCCCGCCCACACACACACACGCCTGCTGCCCCTCCTCAAACCCACCAGCCCAGAAGCCACCTTGGCAGGTTTAATTAGCTGAAGCCCAGGGGGAGGATCCAGGGTCTCAGGGCCAAGCACAGGCTCAGAGGGAAGGTGAGGAACCAGTGCTCCACCACCTGGTTGGTGCGGCAGCTGGGACCGGTGGAGTAGGAGGAAGAAGACGCCAGTCCCCACCCCCAGGCCAATGCTGCTTGCACAACTGGGGGCTTCAAAGATGGGCAGGGATAAGCCCCCCCAGGCCCTATTTCGGGGGCGCCCCAGTGTGCCTGGGATGCAGGGCTTCCCCCACGCGGCTAAAGCCAGGGGCCAGGGACAGCGCCTGCGACCCCAGGCTGCACCCCGGTTCCGGTGGAGGCCGCACGGAGACCCCAAGCAGCGCCTGGAAGGGTCTCTCATCTCGGGCTCCGCCCACCCCCGTCGCCAGCACGCCCAGCGCTGGGCCTGGCTGCCCACTGGGATAGCTCCTGGCGTCCCCTGTCCGGCCGCCCCCTCCCCAGCCTGGAGCCGCCCCCGGATGGGAGGTCGTCCAGCCTGCGGTGGCGCCCATTTGGCTGTGAGATCCGAGTGGGCGCTTGGCACCGAGAATTCTTGGCTCCCCTCGGCCCTCGGTTTACCCATCTGAGAAGGAAGCGTCCGGCGCAGCTGTCCGGCCCTCTGCACGCGCCGGCTGTCGCGGGCCCTCGGCTCCTGCAGCCCCCGCCCACCCAACGGCCCCGCAGCGCCCCCCCCTCCGGCCGCGCCCCACTTGCCTGAGCCGCGTGCTCCTCGGACGCGGGCCGCCCCGCCGCTCCCCGCCCGGACGGGCGCCTCCCGTCCCGTCATTTTAAAGGGAAGTAACCTGACCCCAGCACCACTCCCCCAGGCTAACCCCGCCTGCCCGCCGCGCCCTCCGGAGCCCCCAGGCCGCTCCCCCGACGGCCCCTCCCGCAAGCCTGGGACCGCTCTGGGGCCCTGGTCCCCCACCCCCAAGCCGGCTCTCCCCTCCGGCCCCGGGCCCCGCCCTCCGCATCTGGATGGCATCTGCCGTCGGGGGAGGGGCACAGCTTCGCCCAGGGCGTCCGGCGTCAGCCGCGCACCCCTGCCGCTGGGTGCGCTCAGAGGCCGGCGGCCGGGGAGAGGGCGGGGAAGCGCGGGGCTGGCGTCCCAGGTGGCACTTGTGTTCCCAGAGCGGCCACACAGCCACACGGATTCGGCGTGGCACGGTTCTGTAGGTGAGAAGTCGCCGGCGTCCCCCCCCCCCCCCCCGCGGGCTCTGGGCGCAGCATCTAGGGCTGCGCAGCCCTTGGCTGGTGGCCCCTTCCTGTGCGCAGGGTTTGTCCTCACTCTGCTCTTGGCCCCTGGCTCTGAGAGCACTGAGGAGCGCTTCCGTTCCACCTGCCAGGGACAGACACCGGCCTGGACACATGGGCGTCTTGCGGGGGGGGGGGGTGGGCGGCGAGTTCAAGATGACTTCCAGAACCTGCGGTTTCCAAGCAGGTTCAGGGGCGCGGCGCGGAGAAGGGCGGCTGCGTTTGGGCTGTGCTGCTAGGCTGGCACTGGCTCTAACCTTGGAGACCACAGTGACCATCGGTGTCTCTGAGTCGCAGCCCTGCTTCCCCTTCCTGATCTTCCGCTCTCATCTTCAAAACCAGGTCACAAGGTTAGTGGGACAAAGGACTGTGTGTAAAGGAAGACTCTTCAGGCTCTTGGAGAGAACTGCTGGGGCCCCCCTGGGTCTCATCTCTCCCTGCAGGCTGCTGCCTGCCTGGTCCCTCCCCCAGAACCCTCCCCCAGAGTGGCCTGTGTGGCTCACCAGTAGGGAAAGACTAAATCCTACCTTGGGGCGATCTTCCACCTGGGCCCCTCCCTCCCACACCTGAGGCTCTCAGGGGACTTGAGAGGTGGATCCTCCTGTCTTGGTGTCAGTGCACCCCCACTTTTTCTGTGGACAGGAGGGAAGGTCAGGATTTAGCCTAGCTCTGGCATTTGTGGACAGTTGGAGAGCGAACTACCAGATGGAAAAACTCTCTCTTTTTATTTTTTAATATTTATTTTATTTATTTGAAAGACACAGTTACAGAGAGAGGTAGAGACAGAGAGAAAGGTCTTCCATCTGCTGGGTCACTCCCCAGATGGCCGCAATGCCCAGAGCTGCGCCGATCTGAATCCAGGAGCCAGGAGCTTCTTCCGGGTCTCCCATGTGGGTGCAGGGGCCCAAGGACTTGGGCCATCTTCTACTGCTTTCCCAGGCCATAGCAGAGAGCTGGATTGGAACTGGAGCAGCTGGGACTAGAACCTGTGCCCGTATGAGATGCTGGCACTTCAGGCCAGGGCTTTAACCTGCTTTGCCACAGCGCTGGCCCCCTGGAAGGCCTCTCTTTCTCTGCCTCTCCTGCTCTCTCTGTGTAACTCTGACTTTCAAATAAATAAATAAATAAATCTTAAAAAAAAAAAAAAAACAATCTTCCAGTTAGGAGGTAAGCATTATAGAAAGCCAGAAGCCCCAAAGGAAAAAATTTGGCCAAGCAGTTAAGACATCAAGGTGCCTGGGTTCAAGTCCTGACTCCCCTCTGACTCCAGCTTCCTGCTAATGTGCACCCTGGGAGGCAGCAGGTGATGGCTCAAGTACTTGGGTCCCTGCCACCCACATGGGAGACCCAGATTGATCTCCTGGCTCCTGGCTTCAGCCTGGCCCCGCCCTGGCTATTGTGAAAATTTGGGGAGTAAACCAAATGGAAGATCTCTGTCTCTCTGCCTTTCAAATAAATACATATTTTAAAGGAAAAAAATGACTGAATTCAACTATATAATAAGATGAAATTTGTGCCTTGGGAAAAACCACCACGAGGAAAGTGCAATTCGAACTGGGGGGAAGAAAGATCACCCATAATATAGCAAGCGGTTGGTGTCTCTGACATCTGCAGAGATTGCAGAAATCATTGAAGAATGACCCATGTCTTGAAGGACCCTTATGGGGAGAGGGACAAGAGATTAGGCCTGGGCAAATACCAGGGGTTTCTTAAAAAGCTGTATGTTCCCCAGAGACTAGCGGGCAGAACATTCTCTGGGAAGGAAAAGACAATCCCCGCCCAGAGCAGAGCTACCCCTCCCCTTCAGAAAGTCCCTAGGCGTGCACTTATGATGTCACTGCGACTGGCCAATCCTATAACACCTCAGCATTCTCCCTCAGCATTCTTCGTCAGCATTCTCCCATATGCTAATTGTCTCTCCGAACCAGCCAATCCTGTGCCACCTCAGCATTCTTCACCAGCACTCTCCACCAGGATTCTTCACCAGCATTCTCCCATATGCTAATTGTCCCTTCGAACTGACCAATCCTGTAACACCTCTGCATTCTCTGCCTGCATTTTACGCATGCGCATTAGCAATGTGCTAATTCGTTGCCTATATAACCATAACCGGTGTGTAACTGCCGCTTAGGGCTCCTCATCGCCTGAGGTGGGGGGGGGGGCCGTTTGCGCAAACGTTCAATAAAATCCTCGTGCTTTTGCATCTGGAGTCTGGATCTTTGGGCGTCCTCCCGAACAAGTGGGCATCTCAGCAATTGGGAGGTCCAACAGTCTCAAAGTGAGACAGTTCGTGGAAAACGGTGGTTCCTATGAGCCATTAATGTATGAAAAGCAGCTCAATAACTCCTAAAGAAATCAGAGAACATCATAGCTACAAAAAATATTCTTCACTTGTCAGATCAGCAGGAGTTTCCTTTTTTTTTTTTTTTTTTTTTTACAGGTTTATTTATTTGAAAGGCAGAGATATAGAGGGGAGGGGGAGAGATCTTCCATCAGCTGGTTCACTCCTCAAATGGCCACAATGGCCTGGCCAGAGACAGGACAAACACAGGGCTTCCCATGTGGGTGCAGGGCCCAAGCACTTGGGCTGTCTTTGCTTTCCCAGGTGCATTAGCAGGGAGCTGGATCCGAAGTGGAGCAGCCAGGATTCAAACCGATGCCCATGTGGGATACCGGCACTGGAGGCCGTGGCTTAACCTGCTGCACCACAGCGCCGGTCCCCAACAGCAAGGACTTTAAAAACTTCTAACACTGTTGGCAAGGGCGGGAGGAAAGGACACCCCCCACCCCCCCACCCCCTGCCCAGCCCCGGCCCCTGCATTGCTGGCGGGGAGGAAGCTGGCTCAGCTGTGAAGGAGGCGATTGGCAACATTTATCAAGCACATGAACTCTCTCCTGTTTGACTCAGCCTCCTGAAAATATCTTACAGATGTACAGAGACCCTGCAGCCAAGAGTGCTGCTGTGTCCTCTGGGAGAGGAAGTAACTTGAAACTAGCAGCAGAGACAGATAAGCCGGGCCCAGGCTCATCCTATGCAATATGTACAGCTGTGCTAAAGCACAGTGCTGGGCGCTTGCGATGACAGGGGCCCCAAGAGTAGTTGTTGGGTGGGGAAAGCCGAGGCAGAGCAGGGTTCCAGTGGACAGGGCGGGGCATGGGATGTGTGCCGGACACGCCCACAGTGGCTCCGCAGCTGCACCAGGGCCAGGGAGAGATGGCTTTCTCTCTCTCTCTCTTTTTTTTTTTTTTTTAAGATTTATTTATCTATTTGAAAGGCAGAGTTACAGAAAGGCAGAGGCCGAGAGAGAGAGAGAGAGAGAGAGAGAGGTCTTCCATCCGCTGGTTCACTCCCCAGATGGCCACAGCGGCTGGAGCTGTGCCAATCCGAAGCCAGGAGCCAGGAGCTTCTTCTTGGTCTCCCACATGGGTGCAGGGACCCAAGGACTTAGGCCATCTTCTACTGCTTTCCCAGGCCATAGCAGAGAGCTGGGTTGTAAGTAGAGTAGTTGGGACTCGAACCGGCACTGCAGGTGGCAGCTTTACCTACTACACCACAGCGCCAGCCTCATTTTTCTTTTTTTAAAGAAGGCTACCTATTTACTGGAAAGGCAGAGCAGCCTCTAGTGAGAGATGGAGAGCTCTGTCTGCTGTTTCATAGCAGCCAGGGCTGGGCCATGCTGAAGCTGGGGACTCCGTCTGGGTTCCCACATGAGTGGCAGCGGCCCAAGTCCTGGGCCATCACCTGCTGCCTTCCTGGGCATTGGAGGAAGATGGATCAGGAGCAGCTGGCACCGGGTGCTCCAAATGGGATACCAGTGTCGTAGGTGGCAGCTTAACTCATTCCATGCAACACCAGCCCTGTTCTGCCGAGTGTAAGACCACGTGAATAAATACAATTGGGGCCAGTGTCTGCAGCACCATCTTCCCATCTGGGCATAGGTTCAAGTCCCAGCTGCTCCACTTCTGAGCCAGCTCCCTGCTAATGTGCCTGGGAAAACAGAGGAAGATGGCCCGAGTCCTTGCACCCATGTGGGAGACCTGGAAGAAGCTCCTGGCTCCTGGCTTCAGCTTGGTCCAGCCCTGGCTGTTGCAGCCACTGGGGAGTGAACCAGCGGATGGAAGACCTCTCTCTCTGCCTCTCCTTTCTCTATAACTCTGCCCTTCAAATAAATAAAACAAATCTTTAGAAAAATAAAGTTAAGACAAAAAAGATGAGGAGAGCAATAGATTATATATTATAAAAAGTTCAAGCTTCTGTATTTTGGAGAAATGATTTGATGTCTGGGATGGGCTATGACATGATTCAGATGGGAGACACAGTATGGTACCACTTAAAATTTGTACATGAGGGACTGGCCTTGTGGAATAGCGGACTAAGCCACCACCTGCCATGCCAGCATCCCGTCAAGGCGCTGGTTCAAGTCTTGGCTGCTCCACTTCTGATCCAGCTTCCTGCTGTGTGGCAGAAGATGGCCCCAAGTGCTTGGGCCCCTGCACCACTTGGGAGGAGTGGACTTCCAGGCTCCTGGCTCTGGCCTGGCCTAACCCTGGGCTGTTGCAGCCTTCTGAGGAGTGAACCAGCAGATGGAAGATCTCTTTGTAACTGCCTTTCAAATAAACACACAACTCTAAAAAAATTAAAATAGTAAACCGTGTCTTAAAACTCCTACGAGAATGTTTGCTGTCTTGTCTTAGCAGTAAGAGCACAGTGGGACAAGCCCTTTCTAACTGCTGCTCGCGACCAGAGATCACGAGGGGAACACGGGGACCAGCCACAAGTGAGGTTGTGGGGTGTGTTTCTTGCTCAAGGAGTGGTCGGGCTCCGTTAGTCACTGCTGGCGCTGAGACACACATGTGCGGGCCGGCCACGCTGCTCCCAGTACTGGGAAGTGTGTTTTCAAGTTCCCATAATACACAGTCAAAATCATATAAACTTCTGTATGGCAAAAGACAACATTTGCAGCACATATAAAGCAACAAGCGATGTATGTCCATACTATTTGAAAAGATCTTGTAAGTTATTATTTTTTTAATGAAAAACACAATTGAAAGCTAAGTGAAGAATTAGATCAGCAAGGCCACAGAAGAAATAAAGAGGCCGTTCCACTTTCTTCACACCCCAGAAACACAGTTTCCAACAATGAGGTGTCAGTTTCTGTCTGAAATGTTTGGAACAATGGATAGCAGCAGCAGTTGGTGGTCTGGGTGTGGGGAGCTCGAATGTTCCTCCACTCCTGGAGGACTTTTCACAAGGATTGATTTATTTGGAAGGCAGAGTTACAGAGAGCGAGAATGAGATCTTCCATCCACTCCCCAAATGGCCACAAGGAAGCCAGGAGCCAGGAACTTCGTTCAGGTCTCCCACCCGGGTGGCTGGGGCCAAAGTACTTGGGTTGTTTTCCACTGCCTTCGCAGGTGCATTCGCAGGGGGGCTGGATGGGAAGTGGAGCAGCTGGGACTCCGAGCTCGTATGGTTTGCTGGCATCACAGGCGGCGGCTGCACCTGTTGCACCGTAAGGCACAGCTCCGGCCCCTCCAGGAGCACTTGTGAACAGCTCTGACCACCGAGAAAGGAGAATGGCAAGACTACCAAAAAAAAAAAAGTTTTAAATTTTTATTTATTTGAAAGAGTGACAGAGAGAGGGGGAGAGACCAACAGAGATCTTTGATCCACGGGCTCCCTCCCTCCCCAGATGGCTGCATGGCTGGTGCTGGGCCAGGCTGGAGCCAGGAGCTTCTTCCAAGTCTCCTGCGTAGGTGGCAGGGCCCCAAGTACTTGGATGACCTTCGCTGCCTTTCCAGGTGCATCAGCAGGGAGCTAGAACCGGCTCCCCAGACTGGCACCAGTGTTCCAGGATGTCCGCGTCACGGGCCATGGCTTGAACGCTGTGCCACAATGCTGGGCCCAGACACAGATCTCCTATTCACTGGTTCACTCCCCCACATGCCTGCATAGCTGAGGCTGGGTGAGGCCAAGCCAGGAGGAGCCCAGTGTGGGTGGCCGGGACTCAGCCACCTGGGCCGTCACCTGCTCCTTCCCAGGGTGTGCAGGCTGGATTCAGGATTGGGGCCAGGACCCAAGCTCAGGCACGTCTGCCCCCAAATGTAAAGGCATAGGCCCTCTAACCCAGCAAATACGTTCTGGGGAACTTGTCCTAAACCCAGAGGGGGATGAAGCCAGTAAAGATGCGTTTGGAGGAGGCTTCCTGTTACAGAAGCCAAAAGCACCCCCACCATGTCTTAGATGCTTGTTGATTGACTGATCAACCAAGCCACCACTTCTAAGCAAGCTATTCTGAGCCCTCTAGGGACATTGCACAGCTGTTAAGGAGAGGGGGCTGGAGCAGAGCTCCTGGTGACGAGGCCACTTCCGAGGCCAGGCCTTCCACAGGAGGGGTGCATCGCTGTTGCCCTGACAGCTAGCACAGAACGGCAAGGCACCTGCCCTTACTATCGCGCCTGGATGCACAGAGTGGGGCTGGCGAAGCAGATACGGGAGAGACAATTGGCTTATACACCTTATATACCTGTGTGCTTTCCAAATTGCTGGTTTTGGAAGCAATCGCCTGCCACCACCCAACCTATTAAAATATTACAAAAGAGAAGGAGACAAGGATGTCAGTGAGAGGGAGGCGCAGGGGGATGTGCAGGGGCTGGTGAGCATCGCAGGCACCCCTGCCTGGAGGCCAGCTGGGCTGAGCCCGGGCAGGGAGGGGGCCCTGGGTGCAGCAGCACCAGGTCACTGAGAGGACCATCCCTAGAGCCCCCACTTCCATGAGTTGGGGACCCCCGAGACCCACACTGGAGTCCATTGGGGGAGACAGGTGCCTCCCTCTTCTCTGGGGTTCCCCTGTCTCGTGGATCCTCTCCCCCCACGCCCCCTGCTCTCCTGCGGAGCAGTGCGCCCCCTCTGAGAACAGGGTGCCTGCTGGGAATTTCCTCTCTGAGGCCCACACAGCACTGCCCCTGCCCGAGACAGCAAGGAAGAAAGGGGCTCATGGAAGCCGATGGCTGGAGGTTGGAGGATCAACAAGCGTTTAAGAAGCTCCCGGCTGGCGGGCACCAGCTGGGCTCTGTGGCTGCAGGTGGGCCCTGTCCTCAGGGAACCCTGCAGGGACCATAAAGCCCGGTGCGTGGCGGCCGTCCGCACCGTTTCCCATGCTGCCCAGCCCTAGCGCAGAGTGGGACTGAGCTCCACGGGCCGCCTCTGCCGCCGGGAGGGGGCCTCCCTGGGCCTGGGGAGGCCATCCAATGGGGGGCGGTGGGGGCTGGGTCCTGGGGAATGAGCGCAGTTAGCCCGTTGGGCAGGAGGAAGGAAGGGTGTCCCACATGGCAGCGGCAGCACCGAGTGCAAACCCAGGGGCTCAGGTGCAAGGCAGCGCTGGGGACTGTGGCTGTGTCCCTGGGGCGTCGGCTCCCTGCTGGTGTCCCAGCTGGGAAGGGAGCCAGGTGGGCGGCAGGAGGAGCTGGGAGGGGCAGGGTCCCCCGCGGCCAGGGCGCTGGGTAGGGCTTGGGTGGGGGACCTGGCAACGGACCTGGGGAGCTGGGCAGGGCTGGGACTGGGACTGAGGAGGGGGGAGGAGGGACGGGTGGGGCTTCCCGGAGCCAGAGACGTTTTACAAAGTTATTTCTCCTTGCTGTTGTTTTCAAGAACTCAGTTTGGGTTTTAGTATCCAATTGATTAAAAACAGAGCAGCTTTTAGAGAACTTTCTCCGAGAGGCAGGAAGTGGGGAAGGCTGCTGCTCTCTGGGCGTGGAAGGCACAGCAGAGGGACCCGTAGCCTAGGGAGGGACGGTCCCTGTGGCGTGGACCCTGCTGGGAGGCTCAGCCGGCCCCTGCAACCCTGCTCTGGGCCTGGCACAAGCCCGCAGCTGGCCGGGGCGGGGGGGGGGTCACTTCCCTGTACTACAGATTCCTGGGGAGTGGGAGCTGCCGAGAACGAGCCGAGTGTCCCCCAAGAAGGCCTTGGCATGGGACACCGCTGCGGTGCTGTCCCTGGGCCGTATGTCCGTGCCACCATGGCAGTGCCCTCTGGGGAAGGTCCGTGGGGTCCGGGTGCCCCTGCGTGTTTGTTTTGGAGAGAGGGTGCGCAGGAGTGTAGCTGGACAGCGGCCTGCACGCCTGAGTGATGGCCGTGGGGAAGCACACTGAGGGTCCCTCCCAGAGTGACCCGTCGGGCTGCAGAGAGCAAGGGCCAGAGACGGCAGCCCCAGGCGCCACTGTAAAGGCCGCATCCAGCCAGGGATGGGGGTGGAGGGAAGCCGCTGTTCGCTCTTGCCTCCTCCCTCTCCCAGGTTTGAGAAGTCCTGGGGGTGAGGGGGTGGGGTGCTGCCCGGAGAGGGGTACGTGGAGCCACAGGGAGGCACGTGGCCTGGCCCCTGGCCCCTGGCCCCTGCGCCGTCACGCGGGCCCCTGAGCAATTTCTGAGTAAGGGGCTCTGTTGGCACTTTGTACCGCGTAGCCTGTCCCTGAGAACTGGAATGGAGACCCACCCGGGTGGCGGGCAGGCAGGCAGAGCGGGGAGCCCCGCGCTGAGTGGCCTGGGGGAGTCGCTGCAGCATCAGCTCGGCTGTTCCCTGCTGTGGCAGCTGTGCACGGCGGGAGCTGAGGCCCAGGGGTGTGAGGCTCGCCTTGAGTGGCTGGGCCCAGCCTGCGAGGGACCCCGAGGGGGCTGTGTCCCAAGGAGGGGCTGGCACTGGCCTGGGACTCTCCAAATATGACACCCCCACCCTGCTGTGCCTCCTGGGCCACACTTCCTGCAGCCCCAGGCCCCTCCCATCCCTCCGCTCCCCCCTTCCCCGGTACTGGCTTGGGCCGCTGGCCGCCTCCTTCCTGCCCTGGCGCCGCCCACAGCTGGGCAGGTGCCGCCCTGTCAGTGTAATGGGCACTGGGTTCCTGCCTCGTGGGGAGCACAGTGGGGCTGGGGCTCACACGCAGGCCTGTTGTCCCACTGTACCGCTGCAGACCAGGGCTATGCAGCCAGGGTGGCAGCAGGGCCATCGGCCACCCCTGAAGCCCAGGGCAGGACCTTCAGCCAGTGGCTCTCCCGGGTCTGGTGGCCCAGGCTGCCCTGGCTCTGTGCTCACACGGCTTCACAGGCCGCTTGTCCTTGGATCCCGGACTCACCCAGATACTCCAAGATGACCTCCTCTCCAGACTCACAGTCATGCCTGCGACCCTTACTCCCAACAGGCAGGATCTGGAAGGAACCAGATCTGCAGGGAGGCTGCCATTCAGCCCCCCACCCCCAGCAGGCCCTGCCCCCGCCGCCCCCCACCAAGCTGGGCCCAGCCCCAGCTCAGAGCACCTGAAGCTCGCCCTGCCCCTCCCCCACGGCCCCTCCATGCTCCCCACATCTGAGATCATGGGCAGCCTTCCCTCCCGCCCCGCCCTCTGACCCGAGCCACGGTGGGAGGTTCACCGGCCTCGCAGCCACCTCCATGACCCTACTCCCTGCTCACCTGTTGCTCTGCTGTGAGTCCAATCTGACCGGGGCTCGGTCTCACCCCCGGTTCCCTGGACACCACCCCCACCCCACACATGCCCTGGGCACCTGCACCGGGCGCCCTGGGCTGAGCGGGGTCAGGCTGGTCGCCTCCCTGCTCCCCGTCAGGTCAACCCCTTCTGTCCACTGCAGCCCCACTGTGGTCCCCACTGCCTCACAGCCCAGCCAGATTCGTCCATTACGCGTGCCCCTGTCCTAGCCTGAAGGATTTCTTCAGCCCTGGGTGGGCATTGAGTGTAGGGACCCCGCCTCCATGTCAGTGGGCCAGCTCACTGCAGACATGGAGCTCCCGGGGGCGGGGGTGGCAGTGCCCGGGCGGGGCACACAGGCGTGGTTTGGGGCTCTCACCTGAGGGCTCCCTCAACAGAAGCCCCCCCACCTGCTGCACGGCTCCTGGAAGAGCTGGGTCACTGCAGGCTTCTGGGGGGCCTGGGGTCCACACATGGCTGGAGGTTTCAGGGGAGGGTGGGGCCAGACCCTGGCACTTTCGCAGGTGAGGTGCAGGTGGACAGTGGTGGTTAAGGTCAGGCTTTGCTTGCTAAGTGGCCTGGGCAAGGATGTTTGGGGTGCCCACAGTTTCCTCTGAGTGAATGCTCAGTGTGTGCGCACATAAAAGCTTGCCGGGTGCACCTGCTACTTGATCATGAGGACTTGGGGCAGCCCCAGGGCCTCCCAGCCCAGGCTCCCATCGCTCCTCTCTTTGAGCCTCCTGCTCCCATGCCCATGCAGGTGGCCTGAGACCCGAGGGCTCAGTGATAGCAAAAATGAATGCCCCTGGTGTCAGTCATCTCACGATGATGGAGGACCTCAAGCTAGCAGAGAAGGCTGAGCGGGGAGGCCAGGGCCCGGGCAGCCACAGGGGGCTGGAACCTGTGTCCCCAAGGAGCACATGGTAAGTGCTGCAGGTGGCTCCCCCCCCCCGCACCGTGTGCAGGTGCTGCCCCTCTCCCAGGAGACTTGGGGGGCAGTGCCTGCCCATCTTCTCCAGGCCCCCAGTGGCTCCGGCAATGCCAGGCTTCCGGAGCAACTTTTACTCCTGGCCCTTGCAGCTGGCATGCAAATTCCATTCCTAGGCCGAAGCAAAGGGCTGGTTTTTTGTTGTTGTTTTTTTAAGATTTATGTATTTATTTGAAAGGCGGACTTACAGAGAAGGAGAGAGGGAGCGACAGAGATCGTCTATCCATTGGTTCACTCCATAATGGCGGAAGCCAGGAGCCAGGAGCTTCCCCTGGGTCTCCCATGTGGGGGCAGGGCCCCAAGCCCTTGGGCCATCTTCTACTGCCTTCCCAGGTGCACTGGCCGGGAGCTGGATTGGAAGTGGGGCAGCCGGGACTCGAACTGGCATCCGTATTGGATGCCAGCATCATAGGCAGTGACTCTAGGCTCTGTGCCACAGCGCCAGCTCCCACAGGCACGAACCAAAGGTTCCTCATATGTCACTGCTGTGTCCACGTCCACCTCTGTCAGAAGGCAGCGTCCCAGACAAGGGCTGCTGCTCCCGCCAGGGCCTTGGAAGGGAGCTGACGGCGCTGCTGCCGCCAGCCGGGGCGGCACGCGGTGGGAGCAAGTACACACGTGGTGGGAGCCCCGAGGCCAGTGTGCTCTCCGCCTTTCACATGAATAAATGAATAAATAATACTTTAAAGATGTGTATTAAAAAGCACACAGCTCTACCGGAACAGCATCAGCTGGGCTCCCATCCCGAATGACAGAGGCTCCTTGGGATTCAGTTAGTTGCTGAAGGTCACCTGGCGATTAAAGGGTGAAGCTCGGGCCCCTGCCACCCATTGTGGGAGACCCGGAAGAAGCTCCAGGCTCCTGGCTTCGGCCTTGCTCATTGTGGGAAGTAAACCAGCAGATGGAAGATCTCTCTCTGTCTCTGCTTCTCTCTGTTTGCCTTTCAAACAAATAAACACATCTTTAAAAATGAAAATGTGTGTAATGAAAAAATGAGACATGGATTCAAAATACTTTCTTTTTTAAAGATTTACTCATAGGAGGGGCCAGTGCTGTGGCACAGGTTAATCCTCCGCCTGCAGTGCCAGTATCCCCTATGGGCGCTGGTTCTAGTCCCAGTTGCTCCTCTTCCGATCCAGCTCTGCTATGGCCTGCAAGGCAGTAGAAGATGGCCAAGTCCTTGGGCCCCTGCACCCGCATGGGAGGCCAGGAAGAAGCTCCTGGCTCCTGGCTTTGGATCGGCGCAGCTGCGGCCGTTGGGGCTATTTGGGGAATGAACCAGCGGATGGAAGACCTCTCTCTCTCCCTCTCACTGTCTGTGACTCCACCTCTCAAATAAATAAATAAATAGATAGATAGATAAATAAAGTCTTTAAAAAAAAAAGATTTGCTCATTTGAAAGGCAGAGTTGCACAGAGAGAGAGAGACAGAGAGAGAGAGAGAGAGAATCTCCCACCTGCTGGTCACTCCCCACACGGCTGCAGCGGCCGGAGCTGCGCTGATCTGAAGCCAGGAGCTTGGAGATGTTCCGGGTCTCCCACACAGGTGCAGGGCCCCAAGGACTTGGGCCGTCCTCCACTGCCTTCCCAGGCCACAGCAGAGAGCTGGATCGGAAGTGGAGCAGCCGGGACTCAACCAGAGCCAATTATGGGATGCTGGCTCTGCAGGCGGCAGCTTCATCCACTATGCCACAGCACTAACCCCTCAAAATATTTTGCACCAAAATAAACTCACCCCTCTATCATATCATACTGTCTATGGATTTGTTTGAATCCCCATTGTTCTGTGACTTTTCTTTTTGACAGGCAGAGTGGACAGTGAGAGAGAGAGAGAAAAGTCTTCCTTTACCGTTGGTTCAGCCTCCAATGGCCACCGTGGCCAGCGCACACAGGTGCAGGGCCCCAAGGACTTGGGCCATCCTCCACTGCCTTCCCGGGCCACAGCAGAGAGCTGGCCTGGAAGAGGGGCAACCGGGACAGAATCCGGCGCCCTGAGCAGGACTAGAACCCGGTGTGCCAGCGCCGCAAGATAGAAGGTTAGCCTGTTGAGCCACGGCGCCGGCTGTTCTGTGACTCTTGAGATTTCTTTCTCGGGGTCAGTGCTCTGGTGCAGCAGGTTGAAGCTGCGGTCTGCAGTGCCAGTATCCGATATGGGCACTGGTTTAAGTCCCGGCTGTTCCTCTTTCCTTCCAGCTCCCTGCTATGGCCTGGGAAAGCAGTAGAAGATGGCCCAAGTCCTTGGGGCCCTGAACCCATGTGTGGGAGACCCAAAAGACGTTCCTGGCTCCTGGCTCAGATTGGCACAGGTCTGGCCATTGTGGCCATGTGGGGAGTAAAACGGTGGATGGAAGATCTGTGTGTGTGTCTCTCTTCTCTGTGTGTCTCTATCTCTCTCTGTAACTCTTTCAAATAAAATAAGCCTGAAAGAAAAAAAAAAAGCTTTCTTTCTAGAAGTAGCACAGCTGCTGTTTGCTTTCGTCACTGGCCAGGGCAGTCCCTCGGCCGAGCCTGAAGGCAGAGGTGTGAGCGGTGCCGCCCCCACCCCTGGAAAGGCAAGCGAAGCCTTGAACAGGAAGAATGCCGCTGCCACCTTCACCAGCGCCACTGCTGTCACCACTCAGCCCTTCCCTGAGCTGGGACGGTGCCAGGGCCTCCCACCAGGCCGGTCACCCCGGGCCAGCCCCGCTTCTCCGTAGCCGAGGCCTCCCAGTGCCTGCTGCCCCCCAAGGCCTGCAAAGCGGACCCCAACGTTGCATCGCCCTGTGCGCTGAGGCAGGTGCAAAGTGGGCAGAGAACCAGTGTCCCCTCCGAGCACACGCACGGATGGAGGTGCTGGGGCGGCCACGCTCGCTCGGCTCTGTGGGGACCCCTGCTCCGCCAGGGCTGAGGCCTGCCTCCCACCCATACCACCTCCCCCGGCTGCATTCCTGGGTGAGTCAACTGAGATCGTCTCTGGGGCATCTTTCCCAGGCCCTCTCCCCCCGTGCTGCCCTGTGAGGAAGGCGGAGGGGAGCTGCCCGGACATCCGTGACGTCACAACGATTGCATGGACAGCAGTGACGTCACGGCGACCACGGAGCGTTTGCTCAGCGCACTCAGTGAGCCGTAGCAAGCGCTTCCATGGACAGCACCCTTTCTCCCCTTAGGCCTGTATGATTTCACTGTGAGTAAGTAACCATGAATGTATTTGATTCGAGAGAAACGTGTTCCGTCGCTGGGGGAACACGCTGCCAACACTGGTTCTGTGCCTTTTGCTGCTCACGGGCGCTCCTTGGGCCGCTGAGTCACCGGCAGAGCATGTGTTGACTCCAGCGGGCTCACCAGCTGTGCATGCGAGTTCTGGACTGACTCCCAATCCTCACCACAACCCCCTTCCACACTGATGTGCAGGGTGCTGTCCCGTGCCCTCTCACTGGGTGACCCTGGAGCCCTCCCCCGCTACTTCTTATGCTATGAGGCTCTACCAGTGACCCGAGGGTCCCAAAGCCCACTAGGAGCTTGTCTCCCCCTGGGGAGGGTCAGCAGGGGTCCATGGCCCTGGGTCCAGCGTGGGCAGTGCCAGTGGCCTGTCCCAGGTGACTCTCGCCTGGACCTAGCCAGCTCGGCTCCACACTCCCTGCCTGCCTCCCATAGCCCTCCAGGGGATTCCGTTTCTGGGCTGGTTCTGTTTGCAACCAAGAATGCACCTGATGCAAGGGAACTGCTTATTTCCATTTTGCAGATGAGGAAATCGTGCACAGAGAGGTCAGGCGTGGTGCCCAAGGTCACACAGCAGCACTCAGCCCAAGTTCACGTCTCATGCGGGGCTTTGCATCCATCTGTCTGGTGAATTCTGTCTCGGCGTTCCTAACGATTAGAAGTCAGGATGACTAGTGCCGGGTTGCCCTGGGCATCAGGCCCCAGGACCCCTCCAGCCTGGGCCAGTGAGGCGCTCCATGCTCACGGAGAGTGGAATAGGAGTTGCTTCTCTGTTTTCTCCGTGTGTTACAACAGCAGGGGACAGAGCTCTGTCACACGCGCCCTCCCAGCAGGTGCCGGCGGCCGGAAGGGGAAGGGGCCAGGGTGGGGGTGTGGCTGGGGAGGGTGGCCCCGAATGAAGTGAGGAGCCAGGAACTGAAGACAGAGGCAGAGTGGACAGCCAGGGGCGAGGCAGAGGCTGGAGCCAGGTGGAGACGGAGAGGCAGGTGGGCGCCAGCCAAGCAGGCTTCGTGTTTGATCCTGAGCTGGAGGGATGCCTTTACACCCACGAGGTGGTCTGATGACGGCGCTGGGAGGTTCCCTGTGGCTGTGGGCAGGGGGCAGAGATCACTGAGGGGCTGTGGGGGAGCCAGGCAGGGCCTGGACAGCTGCTGTCACGTGCTGGGGTGGAGACGCAGCCGATGGAGGCTGGGACGCTCAGGGCAGCCTTAGCAGAGAACACCCCCAGGAGCCAGGCCTGTTGTGGAGGGTGGGCTGCCCACCACGCCCACCACAGAAGTTTCAGGAGAAGCCGGCTGCACAGCTCAAAGCCCAGCTCGTGTCAGGGACAATGAAAGCGCCGCTCTGCAGGCCAAGCGCCGCCTCTGGCCAGCGCAGGGGACAGCTGCTGTGCCTGTGTGGCTTGCAGCTGGGGGTCAGGGCAAGACGCTGGAGAATCCCCCAGCCCCAGGCTGTGCAGGGCGAGGGCAGCAGTGCCCTGGGCTGACAGCTCTCTTGGCCATTCTACCCCCAGCCCTGGACGGTTCAGGGTGGAGAAGGCACCTGGCCCTGCCGCCACAGCACTGGCATGGGAGGGGGCAGAGGACGCTGACCAGGCCACCCAGAGCGCCTGACCGGCCTCGTCTCTGCCTGACAGCAGCCTCCAGATGTGGAGCCCCTGGGGGCCCTTGCCTCAGGGAGGCGGGGTCCTGGCAGCAGGGCCAGTGTAAACCACCAGTCACGCTCCCCAGCCCGGAACCTCCCCCGGTCGGGGCCAGGCCAGCACCTCCGGGCCCACCTTGTCGTCCAGTCTCACATCCCCACCCCAGCCCCCATCCCCAGCCAGGACTTGAGCAACAGATACTGCGGTCTCCAAGCCAGGCCCTCCCTCTGCAGGAGCCCCTGGATGACCACTGCCAGTGTGCACCGAGCACCGGGGGAGCGCATCCCATTACCTCGGCTAATCCTCTTCCAGGGGACTAGGAGAGGGTCCGCTGCAGGCTGACGGTGGCTGCGGAGCTGACTTCGAACCACCCTGCCCACACCCCCTGCAGGCAGGACCGCGGCCCTCCTCAGAGTTCTTGGACTTGGCTGGGTCACTTCCAGGGCTTGGCCAGGTTGGCCACGAGAGGTCGTCTCTTCCTAGTCCCCTCCCCACTCAAGTCTCCTCTGGGCTCCAAGTCACCTCCACTCCCTGGGCTCCGTCCTCAGCCCCCGCACTGCTTGGCCATGTCACATGTGGGACGGATACTCACTTCCTCTCCTGCCCACACAGGCAGCTGCTCGACATCTGCCCCAGGGGTTCTTGGGAGACTCCAACCTGAACGTGTCCACATCACACCCTTTTTTTTTTTTTTTTTCCCCAAGTTTATTTATTTGAGATAAAGAGTTCTCATCCACTGGTTCTCACCTCAAATGCCTGCAGTGGCTGGGCTGGGTCAGGCTGAGAGGGAGCTGGTCGCTCACTCTGGGGGTGGCAGGAACCAGACGGTGGCACTGAGCCATCCCTGCTGCTCCCCAGTGCATTAGCAGGAAGCTGGTCAGAGGCTCCTCGACGTGGCACCCACGCGTCTCTCCCCTCCTCCGCTGCCAGCACCCATCAGCTCTGCCTTGTTCCTCTTCTCCCAGTGCTGAGGGCAGGGTCCTGGGAGCATAGGCTGCAAGGCTGGGAGACGAATGACCTGAATGCCCGTCTGCCTCCCGCGTGCCCCGTCAGTGCAGGCGCTGTCCACAGCAGCCCGGATGCAGCCCTGGACGGGGCCCCCGCCCCGAGGGCTTGCGTGCTAGCAGGGAAACAGACAGGAGGTTAAACACCGAACACGGCACGCGAGGGCCATGGCAGAAGGCGAGGCCGAGGTCGAACAGAACTTAACACACCTGCAGGCAGACACACAGCCGGTTCTGGTGAAGGAGCGCCAGGGACTTCGTTTATTAACCCCTCCAATCGCACGCCTTGCTGCTTCCGGGCAGCTGGGCAGCCTGTTTCCTAAGGCTGAACTATGTGAAGGCATTTCCTCTCCTGGAGGGAAGAACTGAACTAGGAAAGACGTTCAGGTGTCTTTGGGAAGGGCCGCCCCTCTGGTGCTCAAGCAGCGGTGGGCACAGGCTACCAAGCCGCAGTGAGATGGGCACCCCGGGCGGCCGTGCGCCCTCCACCCTGGCTGCTGCCGCACCTGCACCAGGCCCGCTCCTGATCTCTATCTTCACGGGCTGCTCACGCTGCTTCCTGTCGGAAAAGCCACAGACAGTCACACCTGGGAACCCCCCTGGAGGAAGATGGAGCCGGCAACCTGGCTTTTTCCCTGGCTCCTTTTCCAGGGGCGCTGGCTCTGTGGCAGGAGACGTGGTGGGAAGGGAGGGCTGGCTCCACAGGTGACAAAACGGGGACTCGGGAAGACGGGCCGCCGGGGGCACAGCCCCACAGGACAGGGGGTCAGCGGGAGGCGGGAGACGGGTTACTGTCCTTTAGATTTCCCAGGTGTCACCGATGCAGACTTTGTTCTCCATAGAGTCAGGCTGCCCCCACCCCAACAGTCCGTCTGTCAACAACCCTCACGGGGCAACCGTCGGAAGCGGAGCCTAGAGCTTGGCCATCGCCAGTTACTTGGAAGGTGCACGATGGAAGAGCGGGATTGCAGTTAGTGTCAGTGAGCACTGAGAACCCAGCATCTTCCCACCTCGGGAATCCTCAGTGCGAGTCGTGCAGGGCCAAGGACTCCCAAGCACGTTCAAAGCCAGCTCTATTCCCACCAGCGACGTCCGTCAGCAGCAAAACCGAGGCCTGCCTCCAGAGGCCAGTGAGGACTTCCTCTGCCTTTTTCGGAAAGGTGCTGGGGCAGGCACTGCGGTGCAGCGGGGCGGCTGCCCCTAGGGATGTGTGCACCCCAGCCTGGAGCACCTGGGGCCGTCTCACCCCTGCCTCTCCTCCAGCTTCCTGCTAATGCGCCCAGGAGTCAGCGGGTGGCGGCGTGAGGACTGGAGTGCCCGCCGCCCACATGGGAAACCTGGCTGGAGTCCCTGGCCCCACTGCGGCTGTGTGGGCATCTGGGGAGTGAATTATGTCTCTGCCTCTCCTTGTCTCTCTCTGTCACTCTGCCTTTCAAATAGATGGATAAAGAAAATCTTAAAAATTGAAAAAAAAGGCCGGCGCCGTGGCTCAACAGGCTAATCCTCCGCCTTGCGGCACCGGCACACCGGGTTCTAGTCCCGGTCGGGGCGCCGGATTCTGTCCCGGTTGCCCCTCTTCCAGGCCAGCCCTCTGCTGTGGCCCAGGAGTGCAGTGGAGGATGGCCCAAGTGCTTGGGCCCTGCACTCCATGGGAGACCAGGAAAAAGCACCTAGCACCTGGCTCCTGCCATCGGATGAGTGCAGTGCGCCGGCCGCAGCGCGCCGACCGCGGCAGCCATTGGAGGGTGAACCAACGGCAAAAGGAAGACCTTTCTCTCTGTCTCTCTCTCTCACTGTCCACTCTGCCTGTCACAAAAAAAAAAAAAAAAAAATTGGAAAAAAAAAAAGAGGCTTAATGGCTTTGCTGGTTGCAGGCAAGTAGTTAATAAACTGTTACTGCTTACACAAGGACTTGAATGTTCCAAATTACAACACAGGCTGGGCTCTGTGCCATTTTCAGAGGCCGTGTGAGGGATGCTGCCCGTGTGCTCACTTCTGGGATTCCAGGGCCAGCCCATGGTTTTGGCTCCACCGGTTTCTGGCAGGCCGAGAGGCCATCGGAGTCAGGCTCTCCCAGCAAACCCGGCTCCTGTGCCGGCCTGCGCAAGGCATTGGAGCCCATCACCACTCGACTGGAAATCAATGACACGGGTCCAGCTTAGTGACCCGTCTCAGTCAGGCCTTCCGCTTCCCCAGCAGGTGCGAGGAGGGACTGTGAGGGGCGTGGCGGCCGCCTCAGCGCTTACACCATGTGACACGGTCACTGGCTGCCTCGGAACACAAAACGTGTTGTTCCCGAGTTCATGAGAAGTTACCTGGCGCGCTCTGGGACTGTCTCCTTCCTACAAATACGATGAGAACGTTGGGAGGAGTCACTCTGGGCACGGGGAGGGCGGGAGGAGCCTGCGGGGTCAGGGGGTGGGCAGTCTCAGACCTTGATCCTGGGAGTCCTAATGCGCATCTACTCTTCCCCTGCACATGGGAAGGAGGACGCTGTGGGCAAGGCCCCGGCCCTCGCAGGTGCAGAGCAACGCTGCTTCCCGCCTCTCCCCTGCGTCACATCAGCAAGCATGGGAGGGACGCCCAGGCAGCAACATGGAGCAGCCGAGGCGGAGCAGCGCCCTGGAGACGAATGCCGCTGGGGCTCGATGTCTGGCCCATTCACCCACAGTCCCCCTTGATTCCCACCTTCTGGCCAATGTCATCTCTGGGCTCCCCAGAGGTTGTGACAGGGTGGGGACAAGAGGCACAGGCCGAAACGGAGGGTGACGCAGCCCCGGCGCAGTGTGCTGGCCATCACCTCGGGCTGCTCTGGAGCCGCGAGGGGAGGACACGTGGAACAGCCTGGGGCCTAGGTGAGCAGGCTCGAGAGCGCCCCTGGCGGGAAAGTTTACAGGGCGGCTCAACACCACACCTGAGAGCGGACTGTGACAGCACAGGACGCAGGGGCAGGAGCAAGCTTAGCTCTAAAGTACCACTGGAAGAAGGGTCTATCCCATGTCACCCGAGCCCTGGGAGGGCAGCACCCCGGGGGGGCACCACAGAGCTGGCGCCTGCTCTCAGCCGGGTGTTTCCCCTGTCCAGACCCTGACTGTGACCCCCAACTCCGGCTCCTCACTCGACCCTGGCACAGACACCCGTGGGTTTCCCACGGATGCAACTCAGCACTCAGGACACAGCAACTGGGCTTTCTGCTCCCGTGAGGAGAGTGTATTTCAAACTTGGAGAGCGTCCCAGTTCTGGGATGTTCCACAGGTTGTCAGCTGCAGCCTTCTGCAGACTTGGGGCCCTCCTCATGACCCAGGGACCTCTCTGGCACATGGATGGGGTGCTCTCCCTACCCACGGAAGTGAGGTGGGCATGCCCCAGGCCCCTGATCTGGACTGTGTCCTGCCCCTTCACACCTGTGACAAGTGGGACAGTGAAGGTGGGGAGCACACTTTGCAGGAGGGCTGCAGGTGTGACGCACCTGCAGAGGCAGCAGAGGGGCGGCTCTCATAAGACCCTGCCCTTACCTGCCACCCCGACACCCCCAAATCTGAAGGGCCAGCCCTCTTCTCCCTGAGGTGCCTCACCCCCAGGAAATGCTGAGGACCTCACACCTGGAGCTCAGCTGCAGCTAAGGCTGAAGACTCCAGCCAGGTCCGCACTCGGTCCTGGTGGTGGGGCTCAGAGAAGCAAGTGGCCTGCCGGAGGCAGCCCCTGGAGCGTGGTAGGGGAGGCGAAGGTGCGAGTGGCTTGGGCCAACGCCCACTGAGGAAGGCAAGGCCCTCCCATGCGCAGAGGCCACGTGCACCAGAGAGGAGCAGAGCCCAGCGTGGAAGCGTGAACCCCCTTCCCATTGCACGCCACACAGAAAGGCTCAGGTCCCAACCTCTGACTTCTAAGGCTCAAAACAGTTCTGGTTCTGGACTGATTTGGCTTTGCTCACTCCAGGGGCTCCAGTTCACCCGCTCCTCCACCTCAGACAAACTGGGACAGGTTGGGGACTTTGATGTTGAGATCGCCGATGTTGATGTTCCGCGGGATCTCGGGCAGGTTGATGTTCTTCACGGCAGACACGGCCCGCGCAGGGGCTGCTGAGAGGCCGCCCTGCGGACAAGCAGAGAGTTCTCAGGGCCTTGTGCTCACTGCCTCAACGATCAAGCAGAGACAGGGGAGGAGGCCTGGGGACGTTGCAGCCGAGCACACCCAAGTTTCACTCTGCCTCCGTGTCCTTCGCAGGCAGCCACCACCACCAGCTGGGAGGTCTGATGGGGTCCTGACTTAGGGACCCGAAGCCCGGGCCTGAACTAAACCACAGGTTCCCTGGAGGCGGGACTGCGTCTTGGGCAGTTTCATGGCCCAGCGGCCAACAGAGCCTGGTGCGCGGTGGGTGCTGACCTCCCCGATAGGTTTACCCCAGTCAGATGAAGCGCTGCGCGCCCTCCTGGTTCTGAAGCGAACAAACCCTTTCCTGAGGTGGCTGGAGATCCCTGCAGACAAGGGCAAAGTCACGGGGAAAAGGAACAACCATCACGGCCCTTGGACAACCGCTCGCCAGCCGCCAGCCGCCAGTGTGAGATGGCAAACGGCTGGCCAGGAGCTGGGCGCACGAGAAGCTGTGTAGAGGACGGCGGAGGGGCTGGTGACTGATAGGCGCCGGCGCTTTGTGAGGAGTGCGCGCAGGGGGCGCCAACCTCCAGGCTCCCTCCCAGCGCGGGAAGGAGGGGAGGCGCTGCTGGGAGACTCAAGGCCACTTTCCCATCGGCTGCTTTCGGGGAGCAGCTGCAGCTGCGCCCCAGCCCCGTGTCCCCGCGCTCACTCCTCCGGAAGCTTCCCAGCCTGCCGCGGGGGCCAGGGCGGAAGAGCTTCCTCAGCAGGACCGCCGTCCCGGCAAGAAGAGCTCAGCTCGCCGCTCCTAAGATGCCCGGGCTCTCTCCAGACACTCAGAGCGTGCACAGGTGACATGTTCTGCCACGTGGGGAGAGGCGCGCGTGTAACCTCTGCTCCCGGCAAGGCTGGAATGGGGGGGCAGCCTTGCTGTGAACACCACGTCGGGGTGCAAACCCAGACCAAACTCAACTGTTAAGGCTAACTGGGACAAAGGCACTGCAGCGCGGAGGTGTGGCAGACACACGAGAAGGCTGCTGGGAGATCAGGCTCACAAGGACAAACTAGGACAACGCTGGAAGCAGAGAAGGGGATTCTGGACCCCTCTGGGTGCCTTTCTCTGCCGTCTGGTTTTCCCATTCACACTTCTTGCTCCAAAGTCTGAGATTTCAAACCTGCTTATCTGCTGAGCTGCCAATCGATCGGTTTCATGAACTCCAGAAAGAGGGGGGCATTCCCCAACACCCCACAGCACCACTGGCACACGCCCCTCCCCTCCCCGCCCTGCCGGGGCGAGCGCAGCTGCTGCCTCACCTCGGATTTCTCCAGCCTGTTCTGAGCTTCGATCTGGGCCACGATCTCATTCATGTTCGTCTCCAGCACCATGCCCCCCATCACCACCTCCTGGAGGATGTAGTGCACCTGCGGAGAGCAGAGACGAGCAGGGTCAGGGCTCTGTGGGGCTCAGCGTGCAGCCCCGGCGGGGCGGGTGTCCTGCTGCTGCAGCCCAGCAGTCAGACACAGGCCAGGTCCTCAGGCACAACTCCGACGCCTCAGCTCTCGGCGCCGCCACCCCTCCAGTGAGACCAGGAGGGGCTTCTCCCACGTCAGGGCACACAGCAGCACCAACCTCTTCTAGCAGCCGCAGAGGTGCTGGCTGGGGCACAGGCTGCGCAGTCGGACAGGTGGTGGCTAAACTCTGGCGTCTTTTCAGCGTGCGGCTTCCTTGCAGGGGTGTGGAGAAAGCTGGACGAGGGACTGTGTACAGCACCCTGCCCACCCGACGCATCACACACACGGGGTTCTGCTTAAGGAGTGACGGTTTCCATGACTTAATTACCATCCACACCGACTGGCATTAAGTATGTCAGCTATACCCAAACAATACCAGCTCTCTACCCATTAGATGCCAGGAGCGCCCTCCAGGTGTGACGACCAAACATGGCTCCAGACACTGCCCAATGTCGAGTCTAGAGCCAAGCGCCAGTCTCCTTGCCAGTGAAGCACTGAGAACAAAGATGCATCTGCACATCTGTGTGTTTTTTTTTAAAAAATATTTATTTATTTATTTATTTATTCGAGAGGCAGAGTAACATGGAGGGTGGGGGGAGAGGAAGAGGGCTGGGCCATGCTGAAGCCAGCAGCCAGGAGCTCCATCCGGGTTTCCCACGTGCACTGGCAGGAAGCCGGATCAGAAGTGCAGACCAACGAGTTACTTAACCTGCTGCACCGTGACGCCTACTCTTCATATTCAGACAATCTCCACAGCATTGCACCAGACTGAAAATTCCTCCCTAGGGACTCCACAGTTCACACCCGTCCAGAAACAGACCTCTGAGAACACTAGGGCAGTTCCTCAGAACACTGACGAGATGATTACCATATTATGTGGCAAGTCCACTGAATTTTCAATGCTAAAGAATTGAAAACAGGGACGCAAGGAGATACTTGTATGAAGGTACTTCACAAAGTTCATGGAAAATGGGATTAACGTTTAATTTTGGTGCAAATTTTTTTTATATTCTTGCATACAAAGGGTCCTCAAGAAATTCATGAAAGGGGTTGTCAGGGGGCCAGCACTATGGTTTAGAGGTAAAGCCACTGCCTGAAATGCCGGCATCCCTAGGCGCCAGTTCAAGTCCTGGCTGCTCCACTTCCGACCTAACTCTCTGCTGTGGCCTGGGAAAGCAGTGGAAGATGGGCCCCTGCACCCACGTGGGAGACCTGGAAGAAGCTTGAGGCTCCTGGCTTTGGATCGGCCCAGCCCCAGCAGTTGAGGCCAATTGCGGAGTCAACCAGCAGATGAAAGACCTCTCTTTCTCCCTGCCTCCGCCTCTCTATAACTCTGCCTTTCAAATAAATCTTTTAAAAGGGGGGAGTGGCATTGTGGTATAGAGGGTAAAGCCACCACCTGCAATGCCAGCATCCCATATGGGCACTAGTTTGTTTTCCCAGCTGCTCCATTTCTGATCCAGCTCCTGGCTAATGGCCTGGGAAAGGCGGTGGCAGATGGCCCAAATGTTTGGGCTCCTGCACCCACGTGGGAGACCCGGATGAAGCGCCTGGCTCCGGCCTGACCCAGTACTGGCTGTTGAAGACATCTGGAGGGTGAACCAGTGGATGGAAGATCTCTCCCTGGGTCTCTCCCTCTTTCTCTGTAGCTCTTTCCAAATAAATAAGTAAATCTTTCTAAAAAGTTCATGAAGACACATATTATGAAAAAACTGGGCATGAATTTCTTTCTTTCTTTCTTTCTTTCTTTTTTTTTTTTTTTTACAGGCAGAGTGGACAGTGAGAGAGACAGAGAGAAAGGTCTTCCGTTGCCGTTGGTTCACCCTCCAATGGCCGCCGCGGTCAGCGCGCTGCGGCCGGCGCACCGCGCTCGTCCGATGGCAGGAGCCAGGAGCCAGGTGCTTTTCCTGGTCTCCCCATGGGGTGCAGGGCCCAAGCACTTGGGCCATCCTCCACTGCACTCCTGGGCCACAGCAGAGGGCTGGCCTGGAAGAGGGGCAACCGGGACAGAATCCGGTGCCCCGACCGGGACTAGAACCCGGTGTGCCAGCGCCGCAAGGCGGAGGATTAGCCTGTTGAGCCACGGCGCCGGCCTCTTTCTTTCTTTTGACAGGCAGAGTTAGACAGTGAAAGAGAGAGAGAGAGAGAAAGGACTTCCTTCTGTTGGTTCACCCCCAAAATGGCCACTATGGCCAGCGCTGCGCTGATCCGAAGCCAGGAGCCAGGTGCTTCCTTGCTTCCTTCTGGTCTCCCCTGCGGGTGCAGGGCCCAAGGACCTGGGCCATCCTCCACTGCCTTCCCGGGCCACAGCAGGGAGCTGGACTGGAAGAGGAGCTGCCGGGACAGAACCGGTGCCCCGACCAGGACTAGAACCCGGGGTGCTGGTGCCGCAGGCAGAGGATTAGCCTGTTGAGCCATGGCGCAGGCCATGGATTTCAATTTATTTACACCAAAATAACTTTTTTTTCTTTTTAAATTTATTTGTAAGGCTGAGAGTAGTGAGTAAGACAATGCAAGCTCCCAGCTGCCAGTGACTCATCAGACGCCCTTGACAGCAGGGCTGGGCCAGGCCAAAACCAGGAACCAGGAACTCAAACCAGGCCTCCTACATGGGTGGGAGGGACCCAAACACTTGAACCATCACCTGCTGCCTCCCAGGGTGCACATTAGCAGGAAGCTGGAGTTAGGAGCAGAGTCAGGACTCAAATCCAGACACTCTGATCTGGGATGTGTGTCTCAAGCAGGGCCTAACCCACGTGCCAAATGCCTGTCTCTCAGGCATTTGGAAAGAAACAGGAAAACAAACAGCAGACTAAGACCACACCTTGGAAAATGCTGCCAGAGAGTTAAAGCCATGATAAAGTATTCTGCAAAAGTGACAAAAAGAAAGCCTAGTGCATGAAATGGCCATCTGTAAGAAGAGCTCAAAGCAGAAACACAAGGGCTTATGGCAGAGGTAGGGACACAAGAGGAGAAGGTGGATCCAACAGAGCTCAGTGAAGTGGAAGGGAAAAGCTGCCCCAAACGTGAGGTAGAACTGAAGGCGCGGCAAGAAGAGACAGCAGGGGACAGTGACAGATGGGAAAACGTAATGCAACAACAGGGCTGGGTTGTGCCTCCGTGGTTACACCCGCTTGCCACACTGGCATCACACTGGCTCCTCCACTTCCCATCCAGCTCCCTGCTAATGCGCCTGGGAAGGCAGCAGAAGATGGGCCAAGTGTGTGGGTCCTTGGCACCCACGTGGGAGACCTGGAGGGAGTTCCTGGCTCCTGGCTTTGGCCCAGTCCAGACCTGGCTGTTGCAGCCATTTGGGGAGTGAACCAGCGGATGGGTGATCTCTGCCTCTCCCACTCTCTGTCGCTCTGCCTCTCAAATAAATACATAAAGATTTTTTTTTTTTTTTTTGACAGGCAGAGTGGACAGTGAGAGAGAGAGACAGAGAGAAAGGTCTTCCTTTGCCGTTGGTTCACCCTCCAATGGCTGCCACGGTCAGCGCGCTGCGGCCGGCGCACGGCGCTCATCCGATGGCAGGAGCCAGGTGCTAGGTGCTTCTCCTGGTCTCCCATGGGGTGCAGGGCCCAAGCACTTGGGCCATCCTCCACTGCACTCCCGGGCCACAGCAGAGGGCTGGCCTGGAAGAGGGGCAACCGGGACAGAATCCGGAGCCCCGACCGGGACTAGAACCCGGTGTGCCAGCGCCGCAAGGCGGAGGATTAGCCTGTTGAGCCACGGCGCCGGCCAATACATAAAGATTTTTAAAAAGAAAAAAGTAAATTAAAAACAGCTAAAAGACACAGAAAGGAAATAGAAAAGACAGCAAAGGAGACAAATGGAAAAAATACTTAAAATTTCTTCCTAAAGATGACAATGAAGACAGAATTCAAGATGTGTCTGAGCTCCAAGACGGCTGGGATCTACACACTCAGAGCACTGTGTATCCCAGGGAAAACACTCCCCCGCCAGTGCCGTGAAACACTGTTTTCTTTTCTTTTCTTTTTTTTTTTTTTTTTTGAGACAGAGAGAAAGGTCTTCCTTTGCCGTTGGTTCACCCTCCAATGGCTGCCGCGGCCGGCGCACCGCGCTCATCCGATGGCAGGAGCCAGGTGCTAGGTGCTTTTTCCTGGTCTCCCATGGGGTGCAGGGCCCAAGCACTTGGGCCATCCTCCACTGCACTCCCGGGCCACAGCAGAGGGCTGGCCTGGAAGATTTATTTATTTATCTGAAAGGCAAAACTGGCAGGGGTGGGGTGGGAAGCCTTTCATCTGCTAGTTCACTTCCCAAATAGCTGCAATGACCAGGGCTGGGTCAAGCTGAAGCTAGGATCCTAGAACCCCACCCAGGTCTCCCACGTGGGTGGCAGAGGCCCAAATACTTGGGCTATCTTTGCAGATTCCCCAGACACATTATCAGGGAGCCACAGTGGAAATGGAGCAGCTGAGACTTGAACCGGCACTCGGATGGGATGCTGGTGCCACAGGCCACAGCTTAGGTCACTGTACTGTGGCTCCACGACACACCTCTTAGGTATCAATTCTGGATAACTGCACCCAGGTACAAAGATCAAATCACAGAAAGGGGAACAAAACTTGAAAAATCTCCACATTAATATTTAATACTAGCAAAAAGAAGAAGCAATCTTCATCACATTTTCAGGGGGACGAGGTGACTCAGGGATTTATCCTGAGTCATCCGTAGAGAGGAACAGTCTGGACAGGTTGTTCCCCTGAGTGCTGAGGGGTCTACAAAAGGAAACACTGGGCTAAGGCGGGGGTGACTGGAAAACTGGCGGGAAGAGAAGACTGAAGCTACTTGAGGGGAGGAGTAAGACTAGAATGGGATGAGGACGCCAGCACTAACCTGACACTCGTGCCTTTCAGCTAGCACAGATTAGGACAAGAAAAGGGAAAAGGGAGGGAGGCAAAACAGCACGGATTTCTTGGCCCTCAACAACTGACAGTCCTCAGACAGCATCCGAGACAGACAACACAAGTAATAAAGACAGTTACTATGACTTTCTTAAAAAAGATTTATTTATTTATTTGAAATACAGAGTTAGAGAGAGAGAGAGAGAGAGAGACAGAAAGTCTTCTGTATGCTGGTTCACTCTCTAAGTGGCTGCAACGGCTGGAGCTGGGCCAATCCGAAGCCAGGAGCCAAGAGCTTCTCCTGGGTCTCCCACATGGGTGTGGGGCTCAGGCACTTGGGGCATCCTCCACTGCTTTCCCAGGCGCATCAGCAGGGAGGTGAATCAGAAGTGGAGCAGCCGGGACTCCAACAAGTGCCCAAATGGGATGCTGGCCCTACAGGTGGAGGCTTTACCTGCTATACCACAGCGCCAGCCCCAGTTACTATGATTTTTATAAAAAGATTTATTTATTTATTTGAAAGGTGGAGTGACAGAGATCTATCTGCTGGTTCACTTATCAAACGGCTACAACAGCTGGGACTGGGCCAGTCCAAAGCCAGGAGACAGGACATTCATGCAGGTCTCCCATACGGGTGGCAGGAACTTAAGTACTCGGGCCATCTTCTGCTGCCCCCCAGGCGCATTAGCAGGAAGCTGGATCACAAGCAGAGCAGCTGGGACCTGAATGAGCACCTTGATATGGGATGTGGATACCACAACACTCATCCCTTCTTATAACTTTTATTGGGACTTTCTCATTCTAATGTTCAAATCTATCATCATTTATTATGAACAAACTTGTGATTAGGGGACAAGATCTTTTCTGCTGATTAACGCTCCATGCCACTATTCTATAAAACTTACCCACAGTTTAGCTTCTCTAAAGAGGGAGAACTTGGACTCCCAGGGAACAGTAAGTACAGAATCCTTCTAGAGTTCCAGAATCCCTCTGCCTCCAGCTTTCTTGCCTGAATCTTTTTTAAAAAAGATTTATTTGGCCAGCGCCATGGCTCAACAGGCTAATCCTCCGCCTTGCGGCGCTGGCACACCGGGTTCTAGTCCCGGTCGGGGTGCCGGATTCTGTCCCGGTTGCCCCTCTTCCAGGCCAGCTCTCTGCTATGGCCCAGGAGTGCAGTGGAGGATGGCCCAAGTGCTTGGGCCCTGCAGCCCATGGGGAGACCAGGAAAAGCACCTGGCTCCTGGCTCCTGCCATTGGATCAGCGCGGTGTGCCGGCCGCAGTGCGCCGGCCGCGACGGCCATTGGAGGGTGAACCAACGGCAAAGGAAGACCTTTCTCTCTGTCTCTCTCTCTCACTGTCCACTCTGCCTGTCAAAAAAAAAAAAATTTAAAAAATAAAGATTTATTTATTTATTTGAAAGTCAGAGTTACTCAGAGAGAGGAGAGGGAGAAAGAGATAGAGAGAGAGGTTTTCTATCCACTCGTTCACTCTCCAACTGGTTGCAATGGTCAGAGCTGCACTGATCTGAAGCCAGGATTCAGGAGTTTCTTCTGGGTCTCCCGAGTGGGTGCAGAGGCCCAAGGACTTGAGCCATCTTCCACTGCTTTCCCAGGCCATAGCAGAGAGCTGGATAGGAAATGGAGCACCCAGGATTCGAACTGGCGTCTATATGGGATGTTGGCCCTACAGGCGGCGGCTTTACCCACTATGCCACAGCGCCAGCCCTCATCTTGCCTGAATCTAATTAAACTTTGTTTCTTGTTTTAAGGAACTTGCCTTTCCAAAGCATTCACTTTAGTTTGCATAGAACTATTCTCTCTTCTCACTTCTAATATAGCAATCATTGAATCAAATTACATAATTCTAACAGAACCAGTAGACAGGCTTAACCAGATCCAGAAACTCAGGTGGTGAGAGCGCAGAGTGGAGCACAGAGCTTCCCATGCAGACAAGGGGACTTCAGAGAGCTGGAGGTTGCCAAGCATGGGTGTCGGCAGCACGCGGCCAAAAATTCATATTGAGCTCACACACCTGTACAGATACAGTCAGAGGACAAAGGAGGGCTCTGTTAAGTGACAGGAGGTGATGGACAGATGAATCGTGAGGCTGCCAGCAGAAAACTAGGCATACTTGAGACAACACTGAGAGGCGAGGCACCGACCAACAAAGGGCGCTTTGGGCAGACAGGAAGGACTTCTGAGATCTGAGTCAGGAAGATGGCATTCACGACCACAGGAACAGGAGAGAACAAAGAGGCAAAGGTCTTCGCGAGCCCTAAAACTGCCTGACACGGTGTGTCCTGAACAAATGTGAACTATCAAGTCATAATACCGCTGCTTCCTGCTAACTCAGCAAGCTCCCAAAATAATGACACCAGCAAAATTCACTCAGAAGTGGTTAACTGAGCTTAAACAAAAGTGCTGCTGATTTATTAGTTCTTGGAGAATTCAGTAGTAATCTGACCTAGAAATAACACAACCAGGAAGTTTCATCTGAACTTAAAGATTAAGATAATTCCAATAAACCAACAGGATTTCCTGGTATAAGGAGCAGGCAATGGAGAAGATATTTTGGGTGGTGAATGTGAAATCTTAAGAAAAACGTGGAGTGGAAACTCATGTTTTCCAAGATCAACATATACACATTTATGACCACATTTTATTTTCTTTTTTAAAAAAGATTTATTTATTTACTTGAGAGTCAGAGTGACAGAGAGACAGAGGGGGAGAAAGAGAGAGACCTTCTGTCTGCTGGTTTATTCCCTAGATGGCCACAATGGCCAAGGCTGGACCAGGCCCAAGTCAGGAACCAAGAGCTTCCTCCGTGTCTCCCAAGTGGGAGGCAGGGCCCCAAGCGTTTGAGCCCTCTTCTGCTTTTCCCAAGTCATTATTAGGAAACTGGATTGGAAGTGGAGCAGCCAGGACACAAACCAGTGCCCATATGGGATGCTGGCACTGCAGGAGGCAGTTTTACCCGATATACCGCAGTGCCAGCCCCGATGGCCACCGTGAGTTAGAAGTTGATGGTCGTAGTTCTGTCCCATTTGAATTTTTTTTGAAAGCCCTCAAAGGAGTCCAGAGCAGGAATGATGGTGAGTCAGAACGTTGACCTCTGAAGGCAGTCTAAGTGTTAGCAACCCCGAGCTTCCTCCCAGCGCACCTGGGAGCCGAGGCCCCGCTAGCTGCTCGTCCTAGGGAGCTGTTAGACCACCTCCCCTCTCCTGTCCCTCTTCCAGGCCAGCTCTCTGCTGTGGCCAGGGAGTGCAGTGGAGGATGGCCCAAGCGCTTGGGTCCTGCACCCCATGGGAGACCAGGAGAAGCACCTGGCTCCTGGCTTCGGATCAGCGCAGTGCGCCGGCCGCAGTGCGCCAGCTGCGGTGACCATTGGAGGGTGAACCAACGGCAAAGGAAGACCTTTCTGTCTCTCTCTCTCACTGTCCACTCTGCCTGTCAAAAAAAAAAAAAAAAAAAAGAGCTGATGGAAGACTGACGGAGTCCAGACAGAAATATCTAAGTGTCACTTCAAGGACACAGGTGTGTCTCAGGAATCTCGCTCTGACCTGCTGGCGGTAGACACAAGTCAGTTTCAACAACCCTCCTGAGGCCAGGAGCTCTGGGATCTTCAAGATCCCTTAAGCAAGAGTTCCATTCTTGCTTACGTTTCTCACTGAAGCCAAAGAACATTTGGATCTAACTCCATTCAACAGAGACCACTAGGGCCCGAGCTGTGGCGTAGCAGGTAAAGCCGCCGCCTGCAGCACTGGCATCCCATATGGGCACCAGTTCGAGTCCTGGCTGTTCCACTTCTGACCCAGCTCTCTGCTATGGCCTGGGAAAGCAGTAGAAGATGGCCCAAGTCCTTGGGCCCCTGCACCCACGTGGGAGACCTGGAGGAAGCTGCTGGCTCCTGGCTTCGGATTGGCCCAGCTCCGACCATTGCAGCCATTTGGGGAGTGAACCAGTGGATGAAAGACCTCTCTCTCTCTCTGCCTCTCCTCTCTCTGTGTAACTCTGACTTTCAAATAAATAAATAAATAAATCTTAAAAAAAAAAAAAACAGAGACGAGCATAAAACAAGCTGATCTGGAGGCTGAAAATAGTAAACAAGAAGGCAGAAGCAAGGCCTTTAAATTGTTCTTCTAGTAAAAACACTTAGTCTCCAAACCTTTAAACTGATCACATCCCAGAAGTTTAAGTATTACACTTACAACGCATTTTCCCATTAATACAGTAAGTAAGGTTCCCAGGTTAGCAGCTCACACAGGCAGACTTAATCCATCACACTACCCAGAGCACCCTGCAGCTACACACAGGGCAACACTGCTCCTGGAATACAATGTGGCTCTCGGCTCCAGCCAGCAGAACTCTCAGCAGAGAGGGGAGGTAAAGCCCGAGACACTAGCGGCACATGCATGTACTTAGCACTCCAAACCTAACCACAGCCACAGGAACCCCTGGCTCCCATCGGCCCCTCCCGGTGTACTGTACAGACAACAAAGGCCTCGTACATCACATGAGCCGGACTCACACTCCACCTGTCTGTCTGCACTCTGACACATTCATCTTTCTTAAAAATAACTGCTACCACACAGGAGACAGACAAATACAAAGCACAAGGTCACAGTGCTCGTATGGGAACACTACGATGCCAATAATGAAATACTCAAGCTTTTGTGGTTTTTCCCGATTTATTTATTTATCTTTTCAATTAATTTATTTTCATTTTATTTGAAAGGCAGAGAGACCGTGAGAGATGTTCTATCTGCTGCTTCATTCATCACATGCCTACAACAGCCAGGGCTGGGCAGGCAGAGCTGGGAGCCCACTGATGCGCACGCCCTGAGAGGGAGCAGATGGTGGCTTAAGTACTTGGGTCCTCGCCACCCCTATGGGAGACCTGAATTGAGGAAGTGAAGATAAAACGTGGACCCTGTTCTCAAAGGGCTTAGAATCAAGGGAGATAAAACATGAAACATAATTCACTGTAATAAAAGGAAGACTATGATAATAAGTACATGACCCAAGTTCAAAATGCTGTTAGTTCAGAGGACAGCAGGTCTGAACTCACTAGGACGCGAGGAGAAGGCAGGCAGGCAGTAGGGGGGGCAAATGGCCCAGTAACGCGTTAATCATCCTCCATGCTCTACTAATTCATCATCATCTTTTTTAAAAGAAGAGGAGCACTCACTGCTTCTTGCTTTATGCTCTTTGAGTACCTATAGTTGACTGTGGCAAACATACCCCATCTACCTGAAAGGCAGAGCAACAGAGAGAGAGAGAAATGAGGAGGGGGAGAGGAGACAAAGAGAGGAAGAGCACACTAGCTTCCATCCACTGGTTCACTCCCTATACGCCAGCGACAGCCAGGGCTGGGCAGGCAGACGCCAGGAGCCAGGGGCTCCATCCAGGTCCCCTGAGTGGATGGCAGAGATCCAGTACTGAGGCATCTTCTTCTGCCTCCCAGGATGCACCAGCAGGAAGCTGTATCAGAACTGGAGCAGCCAGGACTCCAACTGGGATCAGAGTAGCTCGAGTGTTGGCTTAACCCACTGTACTACAGTGCCTGCTCTGTTCCTTCCCTTTTAAAAACCAATTATTAGGGGGCTGGCACTGTGGCGTAGTGGGTAAAGCCGCTACCTGCAGTGCCGGCATCCCATATGAGCGCCAGTTGGAGTCCCAGCTGCTCCACTTCTGATCCAGCTCTCTGCTGTGGCTTGGGAAAGCAGTGGAAGATGGCCCAAGTCCTTGGTGCCCTGCACCCACATGGAAGACCTGGAGGAAGCTCCTGGCTCCTGGCTTTGGATCAGCATAGCTCTGGTCATTGCAGCCAATTGAGAAGTGAACCAGTGTATGGAAGACCTCTCTCGCCCACTCTCTCTGCCTCTCCTTCTCTGTGTAACTCTTTAAACAAATAAATATTAAAAAAAAAAAAATTTGGCCAGCACTGTGGTGTAGTGGGCTAAACCTCTGGCTGTGGTGCTAGAATCCCATATGAACACTGGTTCATGTCCTGTGCCCCTCTTCCGATCCAGCTGTCTGCTATGACCTGGGAAAGCAGAAGATGGCCCAAGTCCTTGGGCCTCTGCACCCATGTGTGAGACCAAGAAGAAGCTCCTGGCTCCTGGCTTCGGATCGGCAAAGCTCCGGCCATTGCACCCATTTGGGGAGTGAACCAGTGGATGGAAGACCTTTCTTTTTTTTTTTTGACAGGCAGAGTGGACAGTGAGAGAGAGAGACAGAGAGAAAGGTCTTCCTTTGCCGTTGGTTCACCCTCCAATCGCCGTCGCGGCCGGCGCACTGCGGCCGGCACACCGCGCTGATCCAATGGCAGGAGCCAGGTGCTTCTCCTGGTCTCCCATGGGCTGCAGGGCCCAAGCACTTGGGCCATCCTCCACTGCACTCCCTGGCCACAGCAGAGGGCTGGCCTAGAAGAGGGGCAACCGGGACAGAATCCGGCACCCCGACCGGGACTAGAACCCGGTGTGCCAGCACCGCAAGGCGGAGGATTAGCCTGTTGAGCCACGGCGCCGGCCATGGAAGACCTTTCTTTCTGTAATTCTGACTCTCAAACAAATAAATAAAATTAAAAAAAAAACCCTACAATTTTTATGAGTCAGAATTCTCTGTGAATCAATTTCAAATAAATTCCAGCAGGATTTTTCTCTCTAGCCTACTGTTTCATCTTCCTTATCCCCTACCTATTTGCAAGATGGGTCCCAAATGCCAAGCACTGTGCTGGGTGCAGGACGTGTCCTCTTGAGTCTGACCTGCTCCCTGGCTGGTTCTCTGCTGACCAACAGGACCCAGGTGCATCTTTTCTCATGTGTAGGATGATGAAAGAGGCACAGTTCTGTGTCGAGTGCAGGCTGCCACAGAGGCTAGTGTCTGCATTCTGGCTCTGCACTTCCACGCTGTGTGAACAAATAAGAACTAGTGTACTTGGCTGCCAGGCCTATTCTAAGGCTTTAAAAAAAAAAAGATGAGGCAGGATAGGAACAGAAGTAAGTAAAGTAACTGATGGGTGTGATGGGTGGTAACTTGTTAATTAAAATCAAGTCATCCGAACCTCTATCCCAGTGCTGGAATTTATCCACTGTCTCGAGAGAGTACAGATCCCTCATCGCTGTGGTGAGAGTTCTCTGCTGAGCTGCCCAGTCTCCAGCTGAGCAGTAGTAAAAGAAGCACAACTTAAAAGGTCAAAAAAAAAAAAAATTTCCAACTGCCAAGCCTGAATCCACAAACTTCTAAGATGGTCTCCATCTCCACAGTTCCAGTTCCTTTTTTTTTTTTTTTAAAGATTATTTGAAAGTCAGAGTTATAGAGAGAGAAAGAGAGGAGGGGCAGAGAGAGAGAGAGGTCTTCCATCTGCTGGTTCACTCCCCAATTGGCCACAACGGCCAGAGCTGCCCCGATCTGAAGCCAGGAGCTTCTTCTGGGTTTCCCATGCAGGTGCAGGGGCCCAAGGACTTGAGCCATCCTCCACTGCCTTCCCACGCCACAGCAGAGAGCTGGATTGGAAGTAGAGCAGCTAGGAATCCAACCAGCGCCCATATGGGATGCCGGCACTGCAGGCAGCAGCCTAACCCGCTAAGCCACAGCACCAGCCCCCCGGTTCCTTCTAAGCCACTGCCCATGGACAGCTCGTGGCTTTGCTCATTCACTGCCCTTTATATGCTAGGTCAGAAAGCTGCAAAACTCTCACATCTCTGAAGCCAAGTTATCCAAAGAGTTCCGTGTCACTGGAGCATCAAGTTCAAAGCGGGAAAATGGCGAGAGGGGAGCTCTGGGAGAGCTCATGGCAGTCTTCCTACCTAGGGTCAACAGCCCTCAGCTTCCTCCTTCCGGCAGTGGTCCCAACTTTTTTCTACACTCATGAAAATCCACTTGCATAACACAACCCCCTCAATCACTCAGTGTCCCCTAACATTCAGCAGGGTTTCAGGGTAGGGGCTGGGAGAATCGCTGCCACTTAGACAGGGCAGGGAGCCAGCAAGGCAGTGACTGAATGTGGTAAAACTGGAGGCAGAGAGAGCAGCAGGGAAAAAGTACAAGACAAATTCACCATTCACTCACGAATTCCAGTCCTCAACATAACCATGTATGGTGGGTGATAATGTATTTAATCAAATTCAAGACTTCACTGATAGTAAAAAACCAACGATTTCCTCCAAAGAAAATTGTTACCAATGAAATTATTACATGTTACTGATTATAAGACAAATTTTGATATCTGAGATGTTAAAATCTTAAGTGTTGGGGCCAGCGCGTGGCACACTAGGTTAATCCTCCACCTGCGGCACTGGCATCCCATATGGGCACCGAGTTCTAGTCCCGGTTGCTTCTCTTCCAGGCCAGCTCTCTGCTGTGGCCCGGGAGGGCAGTGGAGAATGGCCCAAGTGCCTGGGCTCCTGCACCCACGTGGGAGACCAGGAGAGGGCACCTGGCTCCTGGCTTCGGATCGGCGTAGCTCCAGCCATTGCGGCCATTTGGGGAGTGAACCAATGGAGGGAGGGCCTTTTTTTCTGTCTCTCTCTCAATGTCTGTAACTCTACCTGTCAAATAAATAAATTAAAATCTTTAAAAAAAAATCTTAGTGTTTCCCCAAAAGTGGGTCTAAGAATTGATGGAATAGGACCACCCTGTTTTACAACTGAATAAACCTGAGGTAGAGGGGTCTTTCAGGGCACTGCGTCACATAGCTGCAAAGTAGGATGGCTGGGGAGGCCCCTCCATGCAGAACCAGCCCCAGGCCAGGACACCAGGTTCCTCCCACATCCACCCAGGTGCTATCTCCAGGCAGCAAAGGCAAGTGAGTGAGTCCCCCCGGAGACTAGCAAGGATGCACATTTCACAACTTTCAAAGTCAAGGTCTAGTTAGGAACCAGTTTTTAAAAATAGACCTACAGGGGCTGGTGCTGTGACGTAGCGAGTAAAGCTGCCACCTGCAGCACTGGCATCCCATATGGGCGCTGGTTCAAGTCCCGGCTGCTCCACTTCTGGTCCAGCTCTCTGCTGTGGCCTGGGAAAGCAGTAGAAGATGGCCCAAGTCCTTGGGCCCCTGCACCTGCATGGGAGATCCGGAGTAAGCTGCTGGCTCCTGGCTTCAGATTGGCACAGGTCCGGCTGTTGCAGTCAATTGGTGAGTGAACCAGCGGATGGAAGATCCCCCCCCCCCCCCGTGCCTCTCCTCTCTCTGTGTAACTCTGATTTTCAAATCAATAAATAAATCTAAAAAAAAAAAAAAAAAAAAAAAGAACACTCTGGGCTACTGTGCTCATCAACCGAGTGTCACACACTCATACCATTGCAAAGGAGTTTACCACCCATTGGGAACAAGTGGGATTGAAACATCAGATTATAAGCAAGAGGACAAACTTCCTGGAGAATTATAATACTAGAGCGCACAGAAGGCTTCATCAAAGGTAAAATGTGAGTTGGGGGGCTGGTGTGAGCTGCCACCGGCGACACCCATCTTGGAGCACCAGTTAGAGACCTGGCTGCTTTGCTTCCAATGCAGCTCCCTGCTGATGTGCCTGGGAAGGCAGTGGAAGATGACCCAAGTGTTGGGTCCCTCCCAGCCATGTGGGAGACCCAGATGGAACTCCTAATTCCTGGCTCCAGCCTGGACCAGCCCTGGCCATTGTGGTCATCTGGGGAGTGAATCAGGGGACAGAAAATGTCTTTCTCTGTCTTTCAAATAAATAAATCTTAAAAGAAAAGAAAATGTGACCAGGTGTTGGGAATTGGAGAGTCTGCTGGAGACGGTGAGGGCATTTAGAGGCAGGGAACTGACATGAGCAACAACAGAGATGGGACCTGGTGAGACGCGTATGGAGGCAGAGGAAGACAAGATGACGCACCTCAGGGCTCTGCGTCCCAGAGCAGAGGAAGCCGGGGGGCTCCCTGAAGACCAGAGGGAAGAGTAGATAGAAGGGGTGGTGGAAGGGAAGCTTTCTACAGAAGAGAAAATTGGGAGAAGGAGGTGGGACAAGACTGGAGATTGCACTGTTGTCACCCAGGCCTGATGTTATAGGTGCCTGGATTCAGGTGATGGCAAGAAAATGAAAGAAAAGAAAGGAAAGGAAGACACTCCTGAGCTCATGCTTTGTCGCTGAGAACGAGGAAGGAAGCGCAGAGGATGGGTGCGGGGCAGGCAGGGAAGGGGTGCATGGGGAGCGGCTGCCGAGCGGCTTGGTGGATCCTGAGTCTGAGGTGGAGGCAGGTGACCCAGACAGGAAGGTGGAGACACAAGCCTGTAACTCCGGTCAGAATGGGCACAGGCTTGTGACCCAGCAGTATCAAAGTGGACGAGGACAAAGGCATGGAGAGAGCAGCCAGCGGAGTGCCAGGGCCAGGGCTGGGGGCAATATGTCCACTGCCCCACTCGCTCTGAGGAGCAGGGAAGGGGCTGTCCCACTTCTTCCCTGAGGCTCTCACCAACACAAACATGACACCTGTAGGGTACCGCCAGGTAAATCCAAAAGGGACACACTTATGTAATGACTGGTAAAACCCAGGAAATGTCAGCTCCAGACTTTGACAGGACCATTTGCTCTTAAACCCAGGGCATGGGGAGTGGAAACGGGCTGGGCATTCCTCCGCCATGAGCTGCTTGCTGGTGTGGGCCTGGCTGAGCTCAGTAACAGGTTTGACAACTTGTTCTGTACAGAGTGTGAACCTCGATTCCTGGAGTCATCAGCAGATAAGGTCACAAAGATTTAACTTGTAACTGTTTCCACCAGGCATGAAGATTATCTACTCCCAGACCCCAAAATGTGTCCCAGGGCACACCCGGGGCCAAGTGCCTTTGTTGTGTAACTCTCCCAGGCGCTCCCCCCGCACTCAGGAGTGACGTGCAGTACCAAGGCCAAGGTGAAGGGCCAATCTGTAGACAACCTATCAGTCCATCTAGCTCTGGGATGAGACTTTGCCTTAGAGCAGCAGAGAGCTATTTAACTGTCTCTGTAGGCAAGAAAGCTCAAGTAGCACGAGGCCTGTCTGTGCTCCTTGGGCCACAGGCCCCATAGGGACCTGCTTCCTCACCCCAACAACCTGTCCTCCCCTCTCCCGCCACACCTTGCTCACCTGCAGATCAGCCCTGCTGGCTCACCGGCTAGCCCTCGAACCTATCAACCATGCTCCTGCCCCAAGGTCTCCACGCTTCTGGTGCATTTGCCTGGCATATTCTTCCTCACAGATCACAGATCTCTTACTTTATTCAATTTCTAATCAAATGCTATTTATCAGACACCTTCCCTGACAACTCTATAACAACCCAACCCTTACCCTGCTGTATGGTCTTCCCTGCACTTATCACCACCTAACATACATTTGTCTCCCCTACTTCCTGTGGGGCTCACAAACAGGCATGTTTTGTTAACTGTTTCCCAGCACGCAGAACAGTGCAAGGATATGTGAATTCAACAGGGACTGAGTAGCTGTGCCGACTGCTGTGAGACAGTGGTGAACAAGACAGGCGGAGCCCGATCTCCACAACGCTGTTGGAAGAGGGGGAGAGAACGAACGAACAGACTGACGGAATTCTAGGTGTTGGCGCTGCCCTGTTCAATCTGCACAGCCACCACACAAGTTCCATGCTATCACATGTCAGTTCCCAGGCAAATGGCATACGGTTCCTGAGTAGTGGAGCCAGAACGCTAGCCCAGCCACACAGGCTCTGCAATCTTTGCTCTTAACCATGCAAATAAGCAAAACCACCCGTCTGTGGTGACAGACACGGCCCAGGGCGCTGGGGGAACAAGACAAGTAAACCTCTCTCTGTCTGAGGGTGGGCAGGAGCAAGAAGGCTTTTGGAGGACCGCCTTCCCTGAAGGTGAAGTCAGAACCATGGGTCCAGGATGCAGGCGCTAGAGATTCTATTTGGGACACACTGAGTTCAGGTGATAACTGATGACCCTCTAGCAAATGAACTCAGGGGCTATGTGAAGAGTTCCTAAGGAGATGCTATCTAAAAGCAAAGAGAAGAGGGAGCAGTTAAATGGTAAGAAGTCAAAAGGCCAGAAAGAATGGTCAAAAGGGTAGAAAAATACCAGGTGAATGCGTCTCATGGAAACTAAGACAAAGAACGTCTTAAAAATGAGAAGTGTTGGGGGATGGCACTGTGGCGTAGTAGGCTAAGCCTCCACCTGCAGCGCTGGCAGCCCATATAGGTGCTGGTTCGTGTCCTGGCTGCTCCTCTTCCCATCTAGCTCTCTGCTAGGGCCTGGGAAAGCAGCAGAAGACGGCCTGCACCTGCATGGGAGACCCAGAAGAAGCTTCTCGCTCCTGGCTTCAGATGGACTCAACTCTGGCCATTGTGGCCATTTGGGGAGCCAGCGGATGGAAGACTTTCTCTGCGTCTGTGGCTTTACCTCTCCAATCAATCAATCAATCAATCAAATCTTTTTAAAAAATGAGGAAGTATCAAAAGTGCTTGGAAAAAGCATCCACTGCACTCAGGAACATGGCAGCCCAGGCTCATACAGCCACGTTGCCTCGACTTCAAATCTCCTCCATTAATCCCACACACATACCCGAACCTGGCTGGCCCTACAGGCATTGAGTAGGAAGGGCTGGAGACACTAAACACCAGTAATGCCCACAATGCCAACAGTGCCTCCTCTGGGAGACCCTCTGTCTAGCTGGAGTTGATGCACAGTTCCAAAGCCCTGGTGGTCTCACCCCCAGCACTCACACATTCCCCCTGGGGTGGGGGCGGGGCTTTATTCCTACTGTTCTGTCTCTAAGAATTTTGGTTTTTGAAATGGAAATCGACAGATACTGTAAGTGTCTACACAAATAACAATATTCATGCCTTAAAATTCTCAAATTCTGTGGCTCAGTGAAATACAGGTTTCAGTTTCAGGTACTTTGGCCCGAGTCTCGGTTTCCTGTTTCCCAGGAATGCCATCACCGACCTGACAAACGGCACCCAGGACAATGCCTGGCACTTGGCGGCCGCCCAAGCAGCATTAATTTCCCTTCCTGTGACTCCCCCTCCCTCGATGACTTCTGGACTCTGGGATTTATACAGCCCTCATCGCTCCTCTCTCTCAGCACTGCCTTCTCCCTCACCCAGCCCGAGTGTCCCCTACCCATCTGACCAAGGCCAGTCACATCTGCGGCGTTCAGCCAACCTTGCAGGTGTCATTGCACACCTCACACAGCTTGTGGGCAGCACACGAGGCTGCCTGCCACGCTCCCCTCTCTAGGACCCCAGACCGTCAGCCAAAGCCGCACATGACTACCTGCCCATCTTCTTCCGATCCCATTTGTCTTCTCTACTTCTGAGTGATACCACTGAATAAAAGAGCTTGTGATTAAATACTGTACTCCTCTATGTACACAATTTACAAGCGTGTCAGTCTAATGAAGTACAACATGCAGGTATACTGTATGTACATATTTGACTGAGGCAGGACTTGTGATCATGCTATAAACCGCAGTGCAGGATGACAGCTCCGTCACACACCACTAGGCCTACTGAGAGGCCACATCCAACTATGGCACCTTTCCTAAACATGTCACTTTTCCCAAAACTCGTCTGACTCATCTTTCCGGCTGGACAATGCGCTTCCTGAGAAGGGAGAATTTGTCTAAAAGACACATTTCATCTTTATCACCTTCGTATCTCCATATTTAGCATGGAGTCCTCACAGTGAATGCTTGTCTGATAATCAGAGAAAAAAAGGCAAAAACACTCTGAACACACTATAGTATTTCACCAAGATCCGAGAGCCAAGATCAGGGGGCTAGCGCTGTGGTACAGTAGGTTCATCCTCTACCTGTGGCGCTGGCATCCCATATGGGCGCTGGTTCAAGTCCCGGCTGCTCTACCTCTCATCCAGCTCTCTGTTGTGGCCCGGGAGTGCAGTGGAGGATGGCCCAAGTCCTTGGGCCCCTGAACCCACATGGAAGACCCAGAAGAAGATCCTGCCTCCTGGTTTCAGATTGGTGCAGCTCTGGCAGTTGCGGCCATTAGGGAGTGAATCAGCAGATGGAAGACCTTTCTGTCTCTCTCTCTCTCTCTCACTGTCTATAACTCTACCTTTCAAATAAAATAAATAAAATCTTAAAAAAAAAAAAAGAGCCAAGGTCAGGACAAATGACTTGCAGGAAGTCTCTGTGAGGAGGGAGGTGTGAGGCCAGCCCTGTGGGGTACAGACCACAGAGCAGGCGTCCCAAGTCAGAATGCCAGTTTGAGTCCCAACCCAGCTGCCCTGCTTCTGATCCAACTCTCTGCTAATGTACCTGGAAAGGAGTGGTGGAAGATGGCCTAAATGCCCCTGTACCCATGTGGGACACTTAGATGGAATTCTAGGCTCCTAGCTTCAGCCTGGCCGTTGTGGACATTTAGGGAATGAACCAGCAGATGGAAGATCTTTTAAAAACCTTAATCTCTCTTTCTCTCTCTCCCTATCTCTCTTTGTAACTCTGCCTTTCAAATAATAATTATATATGAAAGAGGCACTTGCTTCCCAGATATGGAAGCAACTTATTCTGTTAGAAGATTTTTTTTTGACAGGCAGAGTTAGACAGTGAGAGAGAGAGACAGAGAGAAAGGTCTTCCTTCCGTTGGTTCACTCCCCAAATGGCCGAAGCCAGGAGCCAGGTGCTTCCTCCTGGTCTCCCATGTGGGTACAGAGCCCAAGCACTTGGGTCATCCTCCATTGCCTTCCCGGGCCACAGCAGAGAGCTGGACTGGAAGAGGAGCAACCAGGACAGAATCTGGCACCCTAATTGGGACTAGAACCCGGGGTGCCGGCGCTATAGGCGGAGGATTAGCCTTGTGAGCCGCAGCGCCAGCCTAGAAATTTTTTTTTAAAAGACATATTTTATTTATTTCTTTGAAAAGCAGAGTGAGAGAGAGAGAGAGAGGAAGAGACCAAGAGAAAGAGCTCTTCCATCTGGTGGTTCTCTCCTGGAGCTGGATCAGAGCTGGGTCAGAGCTGGGTCAGAAACACAGCAGCTGGGAGCTGAACTGGTGCTCCAGTACGGTATGCCAGTGTCTCAGGTGGCAGCTGAACTTGCTATGCCACAACATTAGGAGATTTTAAAATTTTAATTTCTTAAGTCACCTTAAATTCATTTGGGAAGTATGTCCACAGTGGGGTGGGCAAGCGACACAGTGGTTAACTCACTGCTTAGGATGCCTGTATCCCTATCAGAGTGCCTCGTTCGAGTCCCAGGTACTCCACTTCTAATCCAGGCTCCTGTCAGTGTGTGCCCTGGGAAGCAGCAGATAATGGCTCAGGGACCTGGGCCCCTGCCACTTACATGAGAGACCTGGCTTTGGCTGGCCCGGTCTTACTGTTGCAGACATTTGGGGACTTAACCTATGGATGGAAGATCTCTCTCCATCAGTCTCTCTGAGCCTTTCAAATAAAATGAACATTAAAAAAAACCAAAAATGAATGTCCAGTGTTCTGTTAGAGAAATTATAGAGCTGCTGCACAGTATGCCTTTTCCTAAACTTGGTTTCTTTCTTAGAAGGGTGTTCCCCTATTTCTCTAATACTAGAATTCCTAGGTTCCCTCCTATAAAGTGATACTGGATAAAATATCAGCTCTAACAGAATATTTTCTAAGAATATCTAAGAGAATAAATGAAAAAAAAAGTGGTAGCCATAGCGTTATTCAAAACTATTTCGGGTTCTTTCCCTCCTGTTTCCCCTGTAGGACAGCACTCCCTAGGTCCTGGGGCACAGACATGTGACTTACTTTGACCAAATGAAGTAAGTGTTGGTGGGGTGTGTCACTTTAAGAGTCAACACTGCAGTGCCCAGTAGAAACACAAGCTAAGGACGATTTCCATCACCTTGGACCCCTAAGCGACGTCAAAGACAACACAATGGCCACATGGCATGAATGAGAAATGGAACTTGTCAGTATGTGACTGGGATTTTGGAGTAACATATTACTGAGCCCACACTGCTTGATACAAACATCAAGGCTGGCAAAGGATTTTTAACTAGGAATATCCAGAAATTTTCCCTCTTACCTCATAGTAGCCCATCCTCTTCCACAATGTAAGAGTTAACAGCAACAACACTATAGACTTCAGTCTCAATGCCAACCTCTGAGGGCAGCTACAAACCAACAACCAAAGCAATATGCAATTTGTTTATCTGAGACACAGGGAAGTAATACCACTGGTAATAAGCTCTGCTCTTGATCACAATCTTGATAACCACTAGGTGTTATGGAAATGAATAGATATCAAACAGATAGTTCTAAAGGTCAAATTTTGCTGTTTTGTGTACATTATGATCCTCCCGCTCTTAACTAGTTACAAACAATGACTAAACAAATTGAAGAGGTTCTCTGAATCTCAAGTAGCAGGCAAGCAATGAGACTACATCAAGGCAGTTTAAGCTCAAGTAAGGGGAGCAGGCCTCAGCCTACTCATTAGGGCCGAGCACTCCACACGGGAGTGCCTGGGTTCAACACCCACCCGCAGCTCCTGACTCTAGTCTCCTGCTAAGGCAGACCCTGGGAGGCAGAGGCGATGGCTCACCTAATGGGGTTTCCGTCATCCACACAGGAGACCTGGATTGAGTTTCTGGCTCCCAGCTTTGGACTCAGCCTAGGGGAGGCCTACACCAACTGCAGACTTCTGGAGAGTGAACCACTGCACGGAAGCTCTCCCTCTCTTTCTCTATCCCTCAAGTAAATAATAAGTAAAAATAAATTTAAAGATTTTTCAAACAAAAGTTCATGTAAGAAAAGTAGGAGGTGTAACAGAGATATTACATGTAGTTATGAGCAATCACAAATGTTGTTTTTTAAAGATAAACTACAGAGGTTTTAGACATTTAAAAGACTTACTATTGCTAATCTCTATCACTCATCCTGAGGGAGTAAGGTGTTGGCCTCTGAAAACTAATCTGCAGCCAATACCAAGGAAAGAAGACAGCAGGTGGACAGTACCTGGCGTCTCTGAGGACACTTTAAAAAAAAAGATTTTTTATTATTTGAAAGGCAGAGGGGTTGGTGCCATGGCTTACTTAGTTAATCCTCTGCCTGCGGCGCCACATCCCATATGGGTGCTGGGTTCTAGTCCCGGCTGCTCCTCTTCCAGTCCAGCTCTCTGCTGTGGCCCGGGAAGGCAGTGGAGGATGGCCCAACTGCTTGGGCGCCTGCACCCATGTGGGAGACCAGGAAGAAGCACCTGGCTCCTGGCTTTGGATCGGTGTAGCTCCGGTTGTAGCGGCCATTTGGGGGGTGAACCAATGGAAGGAAGACCTTTCTGTCTCTCTCTCTCTCACTGTCTAACCTTCTATCTGTCAAATAAATAAAAATTATATATATATATGTAAGAATTATATATATATATATATATATATATATATATGGCAGAGATACAGAGGGAGAGAGAGGTCTTCCATCTGCTGGTTCACTCCCCAAATGGCCACAATGGCCAGGGTTGGGCCAGGCTGAAGCCAGGAGGCAGAAGCGTCTTCTGGGTCTCCCAAGTGGGTGCAGGGGCCCAAGCACTTGGGCCATCTTCAATGCTTTCCCAGGCACATTAGCAGAGAGCAGGATTAGAAGTGGAGCAGCTGAGACTTGAACTGGCCCCCATTTGGGATGCTGGTGTCTCAGGCAGCAACTTATCCACTATGCCACAGCCGGCCCCGGACGACACTACTGAACTGCTGTCTCCATCATCTTCTCACTCTGCCCTGCAGGTGGTCTTTGCATATGTGAGAAAATGAATTTCCTCGCTGCTTAAGCAAAAAATTAAAAAAAAAAAAAATCTGGACACAAGATTCCTATCAGGCATCAGCAGAGGACCAGGGACACAGGGACACAAGCCAGGCTGGTCTTGGCTCTTTGCTTCTCACTTAGATCCATCCAGACAGAGCCACAGAGGTGGCCAGGGGATGGTCAGAGATGCTTACCAGCACGTTTTACAGGAACACAAACTCAAACAGAATGTCTCCTAGGCCAAAACTGCTCCTCCTTCATCGAGAAAAACACACAACACGAACCCCTCACTCCTCCCTGCGTTTCTGGACCTGCTTCAAGGTCATCAGGTTGTGGAGGGCATTAGTGAGCTTTGTTATCACAAACTGTTCCCCAGAGGGACACCTGAGAAACACAGTCCATCGGGGTGCTCACAATTTGAATTCTGAACCTTCAGCACATCTCCATTTCGGCAGCCTATACTCAGCAGACTGCAAATTCCACAGGTCAGGCCTGCCCAGAAGCATGGGTTCTAGCTCTCCTGAGAGCCCAGTGCAGACTGAAACCTACAGAAAGGCTTCGTAAATTGCTGCAATCCAGTCACTGAATTGACTCTGATGACCAAAAATTTAAAGCCCAACTGAATTTCAAAGCCAGCTTTGCTGCTGAGACACTGGTGTATCAGCAGGTTAGATCACCCACATTCTTGGGAGAATTCAATTCACCATAATTAACACCAACACCTAACTCACTCACGATGTTCAGTTAAGTTTGGGAATTTCTGAAAGCAAAGAGGAACCAACTAGCCCTGGAAGATAAGCTCTAAATGGCTGAGACCACGTAATCAGACCTCGCTCAAGCCTCTAAGTTTAAATCATGAACATAATCATGAACTATCTTATCGGGCTATGTTTGGGAAACTCCTCCATGACACTCACCTGAAGACCATCCCACCCAGTTTGGCACAGTGCTAGAGCTGGGAAGGGATCCAAGGACAAACACAAAGATAGGGAAAACATAAATCTGGGGTTGAGTGCTTGGGGCAGGGGACACCTGCGTCCCGTATTAGTGCGCCTCGGGAGCCTGGCTACTTTACTTCCAATACAGCTTCCTGCTAATGTGCACCTTGACAAGCAGCAGACGATGGCTCCAGTAACTGGGTCCTGCCACACGTGTGGGGGTCCCAGGTGGGGTTTTCAGTTCCTGGCTTTGGCCTGGCCTACCCCTGGCTGATGCACACACTTGGGGAGTGGATGGGAGATCTCTGTCTCTGCCTGCTTCTCTGCTTTTCAAATCAAATGAAAGTAAATTAAAAATATAAACAAAAAAGAACAATGAGGTGCTATATTCATTACAAAATAGTGCTCTATGGACACTTGGGCCTCTTTTTTCTTCTGTAGCAAGGAATGTGGCAATAAACCTCCCACAGAGCCTTTAAGTACTGGGTTCATTTCCCTTTGGGGTTAGGATAAATCCCTCAAAAGAGGTTTACTGGGTCAAAGGGTTGATGCATTTAAATCTGAGGGCAGGTGTGCCTGGGTTTGAGTCCTTGCTCCCATCCTGAAGCCAGCTTTCTGCTAATGCACACATTAGGAAGAAGCAGGTGATGGCTCAACTACTTCAGTCCCTGTCATTCCCATAGGAGGTCTGGATGAAGCTCTGGGCTCCTGGCTTCAGCCTAGACCAGACTGGGCTATGTAGACATCTGGGAGAGTGAACCAGTAGGCAGAAGATCTCTGTGTCTGATTGTATCCAATAAAATGAAAATAAAAAAATTTTAAAACATCAAAATGGTCCACAGTCACAAAAGATTAGGTGGTGAAGATCAGCCTTGTTTTGTTTTCTTGTTTCCTGTTTGTTTTTTAAAGCAAAAATTTACACTTTATTTTTTCCATATGATAATTTTTCTTCAGCCCTTAAAGATTATGCTCCTTGGGGCCAGCGTTGTGCCACAGCAGTTAAAGCCAGTGCCTGCAGTGGTGGCATCCAGTATAGGTGTTAGTTCAAGTCCAAGCTGCTCCACTTCTGATCCAGCTCCCTGCTAATGCGCCTGGGAAAGTGGCGGAGGATGACCCAAGTGCTTGGGCCCCTGCACCTACGTGGGACACCTGGAAGAAGCTCTTGGCTCCTGGTTTCAGCCTGGCCCAGCCCCGGCTGTGGCGGCCCTTTGAGAAGCGAGCCAGTGGATGAAAGATCTCTCTTTCTCTGTCTTTCCCTCTGTCTCTGTAACTGTGCCTTTCAAATAAATACAATAAATCTTTTTTTTCCTAAAGATGATGCTCCTTACATGGGCTTTGTGGAGGCTACAGGGCTGCACCAGCAGGTCTAAATTGGGGTGGTAGGGCCCAGTCTTTGTGGGTTTCCCAAGATGGATTTCTAACCATCTTGCTGTGAATGGCACAACTCACACAATAATGTGCTTCACAGACAGCTGGGTTAGCACACAAGCATCGAAAACACTCACTTCAGAGAGGGCTGGGGCCTCCACTGTGTTGGGAACGATGAACTTCTTGATGGCCTTGTCCTGCAGCGAGCACCGTCAGTGCAGCACACAGGCTGCACGTGGCCACAGCCCTTCTTAGCACAGCCATTATTTCTTCTTTTTTGGAACCAAAGACCCAAAAGAGCGAGGATCAGCTCTGAATGGCGTGACAGGAACTAAGCCTGAAGGACAGGCAGAATTCAGTGTATGAAAAAAATCTGAGAAAACCTCTTGGGCAAAGCGCTGAGGTAGGATTTACAGAATGAGTGGCTGAGTAGAAGGTACAAGGTGGGCCCGACGCTGTGGTGCAGCGGGTTAACGTCCTGGCCTAAAGTGCTGGCATCCCATATGGGCGCTGGCTCGAGACCCGGCTGCTCCACTTCCGATCCAGCTCTCTGCTACGGCCTGGGAAAGCAGTAGAAGATGGCCCAAGTCCTTAGGCCCCTGCACCCGCGTGGGAGACCCAGAAGAAGCTCCTGGCTCCTGGCTTTGGATTGGCACAGCGCTGGCCTTTGCAGCCAACTGGGGAGTGAACCACTGGATGGAAGACCTCTCTCTCTCTCTGCTTCTTCTCTCTCTGTATAACTCTGACTTTCAAGTAAGTAAATAAGTCTTTAAAAAAAAAAAAAGGTACAAGGCAAAAGTGGTGGTGACTAAATAAAAAAACAGCCTCAGGTGCTGCGCATGTGCACAGTGAGCCCGAGGATGGAGTCCACGGGCACTAGTTTGTTTTCTCTTATGTGCTCTCTCAAATTAGAGAAAAAGAACAAAGTGTGCCAAGTGTTAACAATTGGTGAACCCAAGAACAAGCAATAGAAGGACTCTACAGGAAAATGCAACAGTTGCAACGACTGGCTGCATGTTGCGGGCAGGAGAGGACGGTGAGCATCCGTGACACAGGATGGCAGCAACAGACTGCAAAAAGGAGATTTGGGAATAAACTGTTCTTTTTTATTATTATTTTTTGACAGGCAGAGTGGACAGTGAGAGAGAGAGAGACAGAGAGAAAGGTCTTCCTTTGCCGTTGGTTCACCCTCCAATGGCCGCCGCGCTGATCCGAAGGCAGGAGCCAGGTGCTTTTCCTGGTCTCCCATGGGGTGCAGGGCCCAAGCACTTGGGCCATCCTCTACTGCACTCCCGGGCCACAGCAGAGAGCTGGCCTGGAAGAGGAGCAACTGGGACAGAATCCGGTGCCCTGACCGGGACTAGAACCCGGTGTGCCGGCGCTGCAAGGCGGAGGATTAGCCTATTGAGTCACAGCACCGGCCATAAAACTGTTCTTAAGAGACACCTGCTACAGCTGGCCCTGAAGAAACAGCAAGAAATTTAGGTATTAGAAAGACATTTGAAAGAAATATCTTCAGGCAGTGGGAAATAGTGGAATAGGACTCAGGCTGTTCTGAAATACTAGAAGAGGCCACTGGGCCTAGAATTACCAGTTCAAGAACTACCTACCTAGATCATAGTTTAAATATGATAAATGGATGCTACCTATGACAGAAATATACAATGGAGAAGGAGAGAGACGTGAGATAACATTGACAATTTACTGGCACAGAGTAGGAAGAGGGTAAGAGAAAAATCTGGAGTTCTATGAGACAGAAACAAGCGTGGAAAGGGATTAGAGTAACTAAGAGCATCAAGTTCTACAAAACATCAAAGAAGGTGATGACAGGGAATGGACACAAGACTTGGATGTCATCAGAGGATTCTGGGTTGGAGAGAAGCACAAGTATTAGGGCTCCAGGAAGGGAACAGATTATGGAGAACTGAAAAATTTGGTGTGAATCACTTGGTCAATAAGTCCTGAATGAATGATGGAACTACAACTACAGTTGGAAGGGGCAGTAGAAGCACAGGAAGAGCTGCATGCTGGGAGAGACGGGGGCAGTCTGGAGATTTTCAGAGGCAGAGGGACACACAAGGTTCTTCAGAAACTAGTTGAAGAAGCAAGATTATTGTGTGTGTTAGGGAGAGACAAGAAGAAGACATAGCTCTAGAAACAGAATGGTACAAACCTTCTTGTTAGGAGGAAAAGGAGAGGCAGTAAAGAAGAGACAAGCAGTGATAAAAACAGGATATTAACACAAACAATTTAGAATGCTGAAAAAGTAGCTGTGAAGTTAGAAGTAATTTGCCAGGCTGGCGCTGTGGTGCAGTTGGTAAAGCCGCTACCTGCAGTGCCGGCATCCCATATGGGCGCCGGTTCGAGTCCTGGCAGCTCTACTTCCAATCCAGATCTTTGCTTTGGCCAGGGAAAGCAGCAAAAGATGACCCAAGTCCTTGGGACCCTGCCACCTTCATGGGAGACCCGGAAGAAGCTCCTGGCTCCTGATCAGCCCAGCTCCAGCTGTTGCGGCCATCTGGGGGAGTGAAGCAGTGGATGGAAGACATCTCTCTCTCTCTCTGCCTCTGCCTCTCTGTAACTCTGCCTTTCAAATAAATAAATCTTAAAAAAAAAAAAAAGACAAAAGAAAAAGAAACAATTTGCCAAGGCAGGCATTTGGCACAGCAAATGTCCCTTGGGACACCTGCATCCCATACTGTAGTCCATGGGTTTGAGTCCCAGCTCCACTTCCAAGTCCAGCTTCCTGCTAATGTGCACCCTGAGAGCACTAGATAATGGCTCAAATACTTGGGTCTTTGTCACCCAGGGAGACCTGGATTGGGTTATGGGCTCCTGGTTTGGGCCTGGCTGAGCCTTGGCTGTGGGCATTTTGAAGACTGAACCAGCAGATGGGTGATCTCACTCTCTCTTCTCTCTGCCTTTCAAATAAACAATATTTTAAAAGGGGGAGGGGGACAGTCATTGTGGGATGTCTGCATTCCATATCAGACAGTCAGTTTGAGCCTTGGCTACTCTGTTTGCAATTCTAGCTTCCTGCTAATGCTTCTTGGGAGGCAGCAGATGATGGCTCAGGTGCTTGGGCCCCTGCCCCCAACCTGGGAGATGTGGCTGCAGTTCTGAGGTCCTGGCTTTGCCTTGGCCCAGCTCTGGCTGTCACTGGCATCTGGGGAGAACCAGCAGATGGAAGACTGATCTCTCTCTCCCTGATGCCCTGCCTTTTAAGAGGACAAAAATAATGAATAAACATCAAAAGAAAGAAAGAATTTGCCAGGCAGCAGGAATTCAGTCATATCTGGTCTTCTACTATTAGATGTGCCTACTACTCTAGGCACATCTGCTCACGGTGATGGGCAGCTACCCGGGAATGTCCATTGCAGCTCCCAAATGTCCCATGGGTTTTCTAAACAACAGGTGTTTCCGAGCTCAAGCTGGGGCTATTCTTCAATTTAGGGAGGACACAGGTGGGGCTGGTGTGTGGCACAGAGGGCTGGGCCACCGCCCATGATCCCATTGTCCCATGTGGGTGCTGGTGTGCGTGCCAGCTGCTTCACTTCAACCCAGATCCCTGCTAACACACCTGGGAAAGCAATGGAACAGGGCCCAAGTGTTTGGGCCCCTGCCACCCACATGGGAGACCTGGAGGAAGCTCCTGGCTCCTGGATTCAGCCTGGCCCAGCCTGGGCTACTGCAGCCATCTGGGTAGTAAACCAGCAGATGGAAGGTCTCACTAACTCTGCATTTCAAATAAAATGAATAAATCTTTTTTTTTTTTTTTTGGATGGAGTTGAAGGTGACCTTTCTGTTGTCTGCTGACAGGTCTTTTGCCCATCTAAAAAGACCAGTTTTTACTACCAATGGCAGATGTACCAGATACAACCACTCAGTGGGAGGGCAAAGGTGAGCTTCCTTCTGGCTGCCTGCCAGAGCCGTCCTCTGGAGGCGAGCAGGGTGGGCTCCTCAGACCACTGCCTCTCACCTCCCTCAGCAGACGTGAGAAGTCACTCCTGATGCCATGTGAACAGCCGAGACATGAGTGACTAGAAAGGGAATGTGCAGGACAGCAGAATACTTTATGGCACTTATCTGAAGATGAATCACATGAGAAAGAGCAACCTGTTTATGGCTTCCTCCTTCCCCTGCAAAGCCACGTCCCACGCTGTGGTGGGATTACTTCACTGCCTTCGCGGGTGTTCATAAAGAACATCAGACCAGGAGGTAAAACTCGATTACCTCAGGAGATGGAGAAAAAAGCCTCGGGTAATTTCTAACATGCTTTCATGGTTAAAAATTCCGAGATACTAGGAAAAGGGGAGAAACCTGTTTAACCTGATAAGAATATTTACAAAAAAAGTAGAGCACATGCTCTTATGTGCTTCACAGACAGGGTGAAAGATGCCACTGCAGCCAGAGCAAGACAGATGCCACTGTCACCTCTACTGAACATGGAACTGGAGGTGTGCGTCAGCAGGTGAGGGGAATCAGATAAGCCAATCACTGATGGGAAAAACAATGGGTACAATGTCTACAGATACAATCAGAATTAACAGTTTAACACAATCTTTGGTTTCAACATCCACAAACAGAAATGTAATGACTTCCACAGTGGCAGCAGTACTAAACAACAGATGAATTTAAATATCATCAGCAGGGGTGGGTGTTTGGCACAGGGTAGGACCCGGACTCAATTCCTGACTCCTGGTTTCAGTTCTGGCCTAAGCCCCAGCTATTACAGGCATTTGAGGAGTGAATCAGTAGATGGGAGAAGAAGAAAATGGCTGGATCTTCTCTTCAACAGTTACAAACAGCAGGACAGAGAACAGAAACAGGCACATGCACACATGGGCTCTTAATCCGTGACCCAAGTTACATGGAAGAGCAGCAGGGAAAGGAAGTGGTGCTGGCAGCGCTAGACCCGAGCTGTCTGTGCTGGCGGAAAGCGAAAGCAGACTCTACCAGATAAAAATGACAATCCAGGCGAGGTAGAGGCTAAAAACTTTTAGTAGATATAGAGCACACTTCTATCACTTCAGGGAAGGAAAGATCACACACACACACACACACACACGAATGACTTGTTTTTTATTTACTTGAAAGGCAGAGTTACAACAGAGAGGAGGAGAGACAGAGATCTTCCAACAACTGGTTCACTCCCAAAATGGCTGAAATGGCTGCAATGGCCAGGGCTGGGCCAGGCCAAAGCCTGGAGCCAGAAACTTCTTCTGGGTCTCCCACGTGGGTATGGGTACCCAAGCACTCGAGCCATCTTCTACTGCTATCCCAGGTGCAGTAGAAGAGAGCTGGATCAGAAGTGAAGCGTCCGGGTCTTGAATTGTCGCCCATATGGGATGGGATGCCAGCACTGCAGGTGGAGGCTTAATTGGCTATGCCACAATGCCAGCCCCAGGAAAGATTTTTTGAACAAGACTTTTTTTTTTTTTTTAAGGATTTATTTATTTATTTATTTGAAAGGCAGAGTTGCAGAGAGAGAGAGAGAGAGTGAGTGAGAGGTCTTCCATCCCCTGGTTCACTCCCCAAATGGCTGCAATGGCAGCAGCTGGACTGATCTGAAGCCAGCAGCCTGGAGCTTCTTCCAGGTCTCCCACACGGGTGCAGGGGCCCAAGCACTTGGGCCATCTTCTACTGCTTTCCCAGGCCATAGCAGAGAGCTGGATGAGAAGTGGAGCAGTTGGGATTCAAACTGGCATCCATATGGCATGCCAGCAGTGCAGGCAGTGGCTTTACACACTATGCTACAGCTCCGGCCCCAAGAGGCTCATTTTTCTGAGTAACCCAAAGAATGACGAGCAGAGCACAGGGAAGCACACTGCACACACTCAGTGCACTCTCAGACTGAGATCTAAATTCTGCGTCAGTCAGGACACGTCTGGTCAACCTGCAGTAGTCAGTTCAGCATCTCAACAACTTCCCCTCTCATGCCACACATGTCCACTGTGGGGCCGTTAGGGAGCCTCTGTATCCACACGCCCACAACCGCCATAGCAGAAGAAAAGACAATCTGTGTACTAGCTATTAAACTTCTACGTAAAAGGCTCTGTCACTCATACTTCGTTGGCTAAGTCACAGGACTATACCTAATTTCAAGAGGAGGTGGAAGTATAATTCTACCATGTGTCCTGAGGAGAAAACATGGGAACTACTTGGTTAACAGTACTACTACACACTGAGCACATGGACTCCTGGTGAAGATATGGAGCAATGGAAACATTCACCCCTACAGTGAGAGTAAAAATTGACACAATCACTCTGGAACAGGCTGGCAATATCTAATACAGTGGCTGGCACAGTGGCCTGGTCAGGACCCACGTCAGGCCTGGGGGTCTCAGGTCTCTGTGCTGGTGCTGTGGCCACTGGTGCCTGTGTGCTTCTACTTCTGCTTCCCATGGGCCCCATCTATGACCCAGCAACTCCTCTATAAAAGTGTTCCAAGGGATAGGGACAACACCTACTTTTTTTTTGGACAGGCAGAGTGGACAGTGAGAGAGAGAGACAGAAAGAAAGGTCTTCCTTTGCCGTTGGTTCACCCTCCAATGGCCACCGCGGACGGTGTGCTGTGGCCGGCGCACCGCACTCATCCGTTGGCAGGAGCCAGGTGCCAGGTGCTTTTCCTGGTCTCCCATGGGGTGCAGGGCCCAAGCACCTGGGCCATCCTCCACTGCACTCCCAGGCCACAGCAGAGGGCTGGCCTGGAAGAGGGGCAACTGGGACAGAATCCGGCGCCCCGACCAGGACTAGAACCCGGTGTGCCGGCGCCGCAAGGCGGAGGATTAGCCTGTTGAGCCACGGCGCCGGCCTGGCAATATGTTTCATAATAGCCCCAAACTCAAAATGAAGCCAATCCATAGAATTGATACATAAATGGTGGCATATTCACATAATGGAATCGTATGCAGCGATACATTTAAATCACCTGGGGTGATGCCCCACCAGGCAAGAGAAGAAGACACCAAGCAGTGTAAGTGAGGATTCTGCAAGTCAACTTGGGAGCACATTCTGGGCTGCCCAGACGACGAGCCAGCTTGGCCTGGAAACATTCCCCCTTCTTGCAGTGGGAGGAGCTCACCCACACTCAACTTCCCACAGGACCTACAACTGCCTCCTCCCAGCCATCAGTCCACAGGGTCCCCCTCCCATCCCAGCGTGCAGGATTTAGGTGTCTGGCATTCCCAGACAACTTCTATACACTGCTGGCACTCACAAGCACACGGGCTGGTGTCCCGGCACTTTGTGTCTCTCTCAGCCTACCAGAGCGCACTGTGGGAGGGGGCAGGGAGGAGTCACAAGAGCCTTAATACACCTCTCCAAGGGGACAGTAGGAAGATCTGAGCAATGCATGCCTCTTCTTCTTCTTCTTTTTTAAAAGATTTATTTTATTTGTTTGAAAGACACAGTTACAGAGAGAGGTAGAGACAGAGAGAGAGGTCTTCCATCCACTGTTCACTCCCTAGATGGCCCCAATGGCCGGAGATGTGCCGATCCGAAGCTAGGAGCCAGGAGTTTCTTCCAGGTCTCCCACGTGGGTGCAGGGGCCCAAGGACTTGAGTCATCTTCTACTGCTATCCCAGGCCATAGCAGAGAGCTGGATTGGAAGAGGAGCAGCTGGGACTAGAACCGGTGCCCATATGGGATGCTGCTGCTGCAGGCCAGGGCTTTAACCTGCTGTGCCGAAGTGCTGGCCCCGCATCTTCTTCTCTTGCTTAAAAATGCCTGCTCTCCCAGTAAAATCCGACCCTTAATCTATGTGCCATGTTGAGAAGTTACAGGGGTCCAGTTTGCACACCAGAAGGTAACCCCAAAGGTAGCATCTTATATATAATAATAATAATAATAATAATAATAAAAGCCATTTAGCTCTCCCCACAGCTTCTGACACACCATCCAGACTGAGGAAGACCCAGAAACCTCACAGCCCTAAGAGGCACTGCACAGCCACTTGGGTAAGCATGCAGGGCACCAGGCTAATGTTGGTAGCCAGCATTGCTACAGGATCAACTTCGGTAAATACCATCCCGGTTACTTTGGGAAAGCTGGTGTGAGATGTTACCACTAGAGAGGAACCAGAGCTTCAGCCCAGCTGTCAGCCGTGATAAGCAGTGAGCAGACACAAGGTAAATGCCACCAGAACCCACGGGAGCTGCTCCCTCATGAGGTGGTGCGCGTGGGCTCCTGCAACCTTCTGCCGAAGGGAAAGCTCCCCGAGCAGCCTGTCTCTGTGAAGCCAGCTCCTTCGGCAGGAGGGCTGAGAAGATTAAGGGCATGGCGGGTGGGTGGCGAGAGCCTGTGTCTTTGGAGGGCTGAAGCCTCACGGTTCATTAAATGTTAACAAATCCTTCCACCCTCCCCCCAAAAAATGTTTAAAAATAACCACCATGCAGACAGCGCTGTGGCCTGGCAGGTTAAGCCACTGCCTGCAGGGACAGCATCCCTTATGGGTGCTGGTTCAAGACCTGGCTGCTCCATTTCCCATCCAGCTCTCTGCTAATGCACCTGGGAAAGCAATGAAGATGGTCCAAGTGCTTGGGTCCCTGCATGCATGGGGGAAACCTGGATCAAGCTCCTGGCTCCTGGCTTTGGTCTGATCCAACCCCCGCCATTGCAGTCATTTGGAGAGTGAACCAGTGGATGGAAGACTTCTCTTTCTCTCTCTGCCTCTGTCTCTCCCACTCTGTAAATCCACCTTTCAAATACATAAATAAATACATTTTTTTAAAAAATAACAACCATAAGGCCTATGGAAGACACACCTCCACTCCCCTAATATTCTAAGTCTCTTTATATTCACCTGTTTTTCTCACCAGTACAGAGGGAACTACGTTTCAACCATGGCTCTCTTGGACAGAAATCCCAGGAAAAAGGCACCTTTAACAACTGACAAACACAAACTAACTCTCAAGTGGCTGCTAAGAGATTTTGGAAGTTTCCAAGCTCCTTTCATAGGAAAGTGAGAGTGACCACCTCAGGAGCACCCGTGAACCCTGGGAGCCTTGGGAGGCTGTCAGGGAGTCCAAGTGTCTAAAGAAGCCTTGGCCTCTAAGATTCCCCAGGCTGCCAATGCAGTCACACAGCCAAGCCAGAGGCTGAGAGAGAAAACTTCCCTCTATTCCAGCGGCCGAACTCAAGAACACACTCACTGCATTAGCATGCAACATGGGATCTGCACCCTCCAACTCAGTCAACTGAGACTGAGGGTCCCACTGGAAAACAAGAAAGCCCTCTGGATGGCTGTGCCAGCAGCAACGGATCTAAAAGCTGCTGACTCATCACAATGGAAACACAGATCAGTAAAGGGCCAGGGCTTAGCAACTGCAGCAGCTCCCTAAATCTCCCATTTCCCTGCAAGGGCCATGGACCACAACAACCACAGTCACGTGAGAAAACCAGGAACAAGCAAATCCAAGAGGCATTTGTCCTCATCTGTGCCAGCACTGGGGACAGCAAGTGTGTCCAGCCAGATAAGATACATGTGGCCATCCTTAGCCCCTTGCTGCGTTAATTTCACACGTGGGGACACGGGTCATGCCACAGTTACACCAGCAAAACAGATCTGAGGACACCTGCCCGGGACCTTTCCGATCCTCTCTGACGGTGTGCCTTCCTACAGTGCATCGCTTCGCCTCATGCGACCTTTCAGATGTCTTAGTACCGCTATCACTCTTTGCAAGGATACATATCCTACTAATTAAATCAAAGTCCCCAGGTCATGATTATGCCAAAGCTTCATTATCAATGCCTGTGAAACTCATTCTATAATCAACATAAGACTATTTATATCTCACTTTTGGCCAAGTAGGCACTTACTCTACTGTCATCATTGCCCAATTACAAGAAGTCTGTCCGTGAACAGAATCATGACGTAGGCCCAGGAATAATCTCTATGTTGAAACTATTAATAGATCTGAGCCACCTCTGTTGCAACTATTAAACTTAATGATTAAACAAAACAGATTTGAGGACTGTCTCTGCAGAAAGCCACAGAAAGAACATGAGGGTGTAGAGGGGGCCAGAGATGCCCTGGACTCTTAGTCTGCCAGGAATCCTGGTTCAGAAGGACACATACCTTATCCATATGGAAGATCAAATCCAATTCACACACATTTTCAAAACATTTATCCAGAGTTTCCACAAAAACCTACGAAACAGGAAGACATGGATAAAGATGAGAGAAATGGGAACATATTCAGGGCTTCATGTCACATTTGAAAGTAAAGGTCAAAGTCACGACACTAATTACCTTAGGGTAAATCTCAAAAAAGAGAGGGGAGAAAAAACAAAATCAAAACACAAACCCTACCCCAGCATTAGCTGATCACTGTACTTATCCCAAGACAGAGGGCATGTACTTATCCCAAGACAGAGGGCATGGTCTAGGACAGAAAGCCATGGTTTTAGTACAGCAACCCAGTCAGCAGGGATGTGTGGTTTCCTGCCCCTGCTTCAGAAGGCACCAATTTACACATAACAACAAATCAAAATACCAACTCCATAAACACTATGACTTCTCCCCAAGCCTCAATGTACACGTCTAAAAAATTTATTATACTTGAAAATTACATTAGTTTTATCTTCTTAATTTCAGTTAACATACCTTCACACAAATACACTTAATGTATACATTTACAACTTAAAAAAAAGATTTACTTATTTGAAAAGCACAGTTATAGGCAGACAGAGAAATCTTCCATCTGCTGGCTCACTCCCCAAATGGCTGCAATGGCCAGAGCTGAGCCTATCCGAAGTCAGGAGCCAGGAGCTTCCTCTGGGTCTCCCACGTGGGTGCAGGGGTCCACTTCTGCTGCCTTCTCAGTCACATTAGCAGGGAGCTGGATCAGAAGTGGAGCAGCCAGGACTTGAACTGGTGCTCATACAGGGATGCTGGCACTGCAGGAGGCGGCTTAATCTGCTACGCCACAGCACTGGCCCCAATTTTAACTTTTTAATAATGTAACAGAAAAGTGCACAAATGATAAAGGTTCAGTTGGATGACTTTTCAGGCTGAACACGTAACTCCCATCCAGGTATCGATCGCCCTGTTTTGTTTTCTCCCTCAGAGAATGGCCTCCTATCCACAGCCCTGTCAGGACCAGCATCAGTTGTTCAGTACTGCATGGAAACAGTCTGACCAGAGGCCTGCAAGTGACCTGGACCAAGGACACCCTTCTCCTGTAGTAGGAGAGCGGGGAACACAGGTAAGCTGCCCTGCGGCAGCTGCCAGGACACCACTGGCTATGGGGACCATCACACACCAGTGGAGCAGGCCCAGCTCTGCCTCGTGTAAACAAACGGCCGTTCCACCCAGCGCTGGAGCAGGTGCTTTCCTTGGGGATTCTGGTATCAGAACACAAGGGGGAAGGCATGGAGTCCTCCGCTGGGATTGACCATAACAGGCTCAGTGTTCCACGGCTTCGAACCACTTTGGAAAACCATTTGACGTTATGTATTAATACTCCATGACCTAGCAATTGTGCACCTAGACCCATACCTAACAGAAATGCGCGCACACACACACACACACACACGCCAAAAACTAACCCAAGCACTGCTGACGTATTGTTCCTAATTCTTTCCCTGCAAGATGAGAGTTAAATACGGGCCTGTCTGCAATCGCTGTGCTGGGTCCGTGGTGAACCCCTATAACGCAGCAGCTGAAGCCCTTCATTTCTGGGAAATTTTACCAAACTATTTTGCTGAGAACTTCCTCCCTTCCACACCCCTAATCAATCTTTCTGGAGCTGCTTCTACTGGGGCACTGAATCGCCTTCTACTGTCTTACTGTTTCTCTCCCATTTTCCACTGAACTTGACCTTTCAGTCCTTTAACCCAGGCAAGTGTGTGTTGCCACTTCCGCTCCCGTGTTTGCTTTCTAAAGACCATCTTGTTCTCTGAGTGTGCTCTGCTTGGCGTCCATTTACTTAGCCCTTATTCCTCTGTGGTTTAAGGACTGGGTTTGTTGTGCTTCTGTTGTTATTGTTTTAGTGTTTTCTGTTTATGGCTTCTAAGTTGCTTCTTGCTGTTTGCCACTTTGTTCCACGTTAGGGATCCTCCTCAGTTATCTGACAACCCTTGTTGTTTTTTCACTCACGCTAATAAAAGGCTGAGCAGAGAGTGCTACAGTCATGGCTATTTGTTACAGACTCCCCAGATTTCTAAACTTTCTTTCCCCTTGGCTTGGTCAGACTCCCTAGGGAAATCTTAGACTGTCCTGCCTGGAGAGGAAAGGCCTAGCTGCCAGAAATTTGGGAGCTGAGTGGGGGGTAGGGGGGGTGGGAGAGTCAGAATTTGGCATCAAATCAGAATGCATGCATTCATCAATCCTGACTCACACAACTAGCTGTAACTTGTGTTCCCCAAACCAGAGACAGTCTTTTACCCTCTACAGAGAATACCTCTGGTCCTGGGACCAGCATCCCATATGGGTGCCGGCTCTAGTCCCAGCTGCTCCTCTTCCAGTCCAGCTCTCTGCTGTGGCCTGGGAAAGCAGTAGAAGATGGCCCAAGTGTGGGACTCTGCACCCGTGTGAGAGACCCGGAGGAAGCTCCTGACTCCTGGCTTCGGATCGGGTCAGCTCTGGCCGTTGCAGCCATTTGGGGAATGAACTAGCGATGGGAGACCTTTCTCTCTGTCTCTCTCTCTCATTGTAAATAAATAAATAGGTATTTATTCTACTTCTCAAATAAATAGATAGATAAAATCTTAAAAAACAACAACACCTCTAGCCTTGTGTTAGGGGAAGAGCAACTGCCCAGAGAACTGGAGCCGGGGAAAGGACTTCTGGGTCTAACTGGTCTCAGACAGCTTTCTCTGCCCGCTCCACACCCACACCCCAGTGGGACTCCACACTGCCAGTTCCGTGCATTCTGAGGGTTCTGTGGTGTGGATCAGGCTGGCTGTCAGAACTCCCCACTGCTGCCCTGGGACGTGGCTTCCTCAGGCTTGCCAAGTCCACTACCAGGCATTCACATTCTTTGCTGCTTTCAAAACATTTGTGGATGTTATCTCCTTTCCTGTTCTGTCCTCTGTGTGTGTATGCTTTCTTTTTACTTCATTGTCTGTAGTTTTTTTTTTTTTTTAATATTTATTTTATTTATTTGAAAGAGGTATCTCTCATCTGCTGGTTCACTCCCCAGATGGTTAAAATGGCAGGGCCTGGGTCAGGCCAAAACAGGAGCCCGGAGCTTCATACAGGCCTCCCACATGGGCGCAGGGCCCAGGCACTTGGGCCATCCTCTGCTGTTTTCCCAGATGCATCAACGGGAAGCTGGATGGGAAGCGGGGGAACCAGGCCTTGAAGTGACGCCCTTCTAGGGTGTCAGTGTTGCAGAAAACAGCTTAACCCCTTACACCACAATGCTGGCCCCCATTTTCTTATAGTTATAAGGGAAGAAAATGAATTAAGAAGTGTGGAAGTCTTCAATATGATTTTTTATTTATTTATTTATTTATTTTTTATTTTTGACAGGCAGAGTGGACAGTGAGAGAGAGAGACAGAGAGAAAGGTCTTCCTTTGCCATTGGTTCACCCTCCAATGGCCGCCGCAGACAGCGCGCTGCGGCCGGCGCACCGCGCTCCTCTGATGGCAGGAGCCAGGAGCCAGGTGCTTTTCCTGGTCTCCCCATGGGGTGCAGGGCCCAAGCACCTGGGCCATCCTCCACTGCACTCCCGGGCCACAGCAGAGGGCTGGCCTGGAAGAGGGGCAACCGGGACAGAATCCGGCGCCCCGACTGGGACTAGAACCCGGTGTGCCGGCGCCGCAAGGCGGAGGATTAGCCTGTTGAGCCACGGCACCGGCCTCAATATGATTTTTAAAAAAGATTTATTTATTTATCTATTTATTCATTTATTTATTTGAAAGGCAGGCTTCCAGAGAGAGAGGGAGAGACACAGGGAGAAAGAGATCTTCCTTCTGCTGGTTAATTCCCCAAACGGCCACAATGACAGGCCAGGCGAGGCAGAAGCCAGGAGCCAGAACTTCTTCCGGGTCTCCTGCATGGGTGCAGGGCCCCAAGCACTTGGGCCATTTCTGCTGCTTTCCCAGCAGCTTTCCCATTAGCTGTGAGCTGGATGGGAAGTGGAGTAACTGAGACTTGAACCAGCACTCACATGGGATGCCACTATCACAGGCAGTGGGCTTAAGCTGCTGCACCACAAAGCTGCCTCTTCCAATAAGATTTTTTTAAATGAAACTTGATGAAGTCTGAAGTTATAGGGATAAGCTTGGGATGCCACATTCCACATGGGAGTGCCTGGTTTGAATTCTGGCTACTCTGCTTCCAATCCAGCTTCCTGGTAATGTGTACCCTGGGAGGCAGCAGGTGATGGCTCAAATACTTGGGTCCCTGCCACTCACGTGAAGACTGGGATTGAGTTAACTAGCTTTGGCCTGGGCTAATCCTGGCTGTTGTAATCATTTGAGGAGGGAACCAGAAGATGGAAGAGCTCTCTCTGTCTGTCTCTTTGTCCTTCAAACAGAATGAAAATAAATGAAAAAAAAATTTTTTTAAGTTCTTACAGAAAATGAAACATAAGAGAATAGCTCAACAGGCTAATCCTCCGCCTTGCGGCGCCGGCACACCGGGTTCTAGTCCCGGTCGGGGCACCGGATTCTGTCCCGGTTGCCCCTCTTCCAGGCCAGCCCTCTGCTGTGGCCCGGGAGTGCAGTGGAGGATGGCCCAGGTGCTTGGGCCCTGCACCCCATGGGGAGACCAGGAAAAGCACCTGGCTCCTGGCTCCTGCCATCGGACGAGCGCGGTGCGCCGGCCGCAGCGCGCTGTCTGCGGCGGCCATTGGAGGGTGAACCAACGGCAAAGGAAGACCTTTCTCTCTGTCTCTCTCTCACTGTCCACTCTGCCTGTAAAAAAAAAAAAAAAAAAAGATTTATTTATGTGAAAGACAGAGTTACATATATAGAGGGAGACAGAGAGATCTTCACCCTCTGATTCATTTGTCAAATGCCGAAAACAGCCAGGGCTGGGCCAGGCCAAAGCCAGGAGCCAGGAATTCCATCCAGGTCTCCAATGTGGGTGGCAGGGGCTCAAGTACTTGTGCCATCTCCTGCTGCTTTCCCAAGCCTATTAGCAGGGAACAGAATGGAAGTGGAGCAGCCGGGACTCAAACCGGTGCTCACATGGGATGCTGGCATTTTAGCGTGGCAGCTTAACCCACTATGCCACAAAGAAAATTTGGGAAAACAGCGATAGTGGTGCGGTGTAGAAGGTTAAGCCTCTACCTATGATGCCAGCATCCTATATGGGTGCCAGTTTGAGTCCCGGCTGCTCCACTTTTGATCCAGCTCCTTGCTAATGCCTGGTAAACAGCAGAAGATGGCCCAAGTGCTTGGGTCCCTGCACCCACGTGGGAGACCCAGAAGAAGCTCTTGGCTCCTGGCTTCAGCCTGGCCCAGACCCAGCTACTGTGGCTATTTGGGGAGTGAACCAGAGGATGAAAGATTGATATCTCTATCCCTTTCTCTCTTTCTCCTTTCACTGTATCTCTGCCTTTCAAATAAATAAAAATAAATCTTTAAAAAAAAAACAGCAATAATATACAAGTTAAAAAGAATTCAATTTTTATAAAGGTGATATTTTAAGTAATTTGGGAACAGATGAATAGTACTGATATTCAATAAATATCAACACTGTGAACAGTGCTGAGACAGTATTGGACAAACTGCTATCCTTGGGAGGGGGGTGGAATAAAGTTACCTATCTCAATGCAGACATTAAGATATATTATAGATGCTAATGAGATAAATGTAGGAAACAAACTGAAACACTGGCAGACTCCTTGCGTGCTACCTAGGTCTCCTGATGCAGCAACTGAGTCAGGGCAGGACGCTCTGGGGCTGCTGGAACGGCTGAAATCGGGAAGCCTGGACCCTGAACTGTGACGCTCAGAGCACAGGGGGAAGGCTATCGCACTCGGGAGCAGGGACCAGCACTGTGCTGGAGCAGGTTCAGACACCGTTTGCAGCACCAGCATCCCAACCAGCGTGCTGGTTCCAGTCCCGGCTACCCCACTTCTCATCTACGTTCCCAATAATGTACCTGGGAATGCAGCAAGAGACAGCCCAAATGCTTGGGTTCCTGCCACCCACATGGGAGACCAGAATGGAGTTCCTGGGTCCTGGCTTCGGCCTGGCCCAGAGCTGGCTGCTGCAGCCATTTGGGGAGTAAACCAGCAGATGGAAGATCTCTGTCTCTCCTTCTCTATCATTCTTTCAAATAAATAATTAAATCTGAAACAAACAACTCTGCAGTAGCACTGACCCAAGGGTTGATTTCATTAGAGAGGACTAATGAAATGAGGACTGGCTTCTCAGGCCAGGGATGCAGGACAAGCAGACTAGTCCAAAATAGGTCTGGGAAATGAGCAGTCAGATACAGCCATTTCTCCTAGAGCCTGAAGACATTTATCATTCAAGGTCATGATCAAAGTCAAGAGGAAGAAAAGGAAAGTCAGATAATGAAGGGAGAAAATACAGGAGGTGGAAAAGGCAGCAAAGAGAATGCGAATGGACATCAGCCTGAGCTGATGACACTGCAGACTCAGATAGGAAAGTAACAAGCCTGCGTCCTCATAAGGCAAGACACGGTTCCAAAAATAAATCCCCTAAGAAACAAATCTGAGGAACATAATTACAAAGAAAATTCCTCTGAAAATGGTGGGAGCAGATACAAACGGAGAGTCATCAAGAAGCGGAAGTCACGTGCAGCACCGTCTTGCGAAAGGCAGCATCACGGTGCAGTGTGGAAGAGGCAGGAGAACTGATCCAGACGGAGGAAAGGATGACTACAGTCTTATCTCGCTCCTGCTCAGCATCAGGACGTGGGCACGGGGCGGAAGCGGCAGCTGTGCAAGGCACAGAGGCTGAGACGGAAGAGAAGCACCAAGAACCTGAAAGGTTTTGCCGACGCCAAAGCCGGGTTTCGGCCCGGCTCCCTTCAGAGGCGACACAGCACTGGACCAGAAGAGCTTTAAAGAGGAGGTTGGAGACGGCAAAGAAACAACCAGGACGTTGAGAAACAAAACCAAGAAACCTCTGCAGCTGCTGGAGATTCTGCTCTCGATGCTGCCACCCTGTTGGCATCGGGAATGCAAGTCACTCCTGAGACGGCCGCAGCAGCCCAAGGGTCAGCCCCGCAAGCCACGGCGTTGGCAGAGATGAAGTAGCTGAACCTAGCTATGATGACCCCGCAGTTGTGCCTCCAGTGTAATTTGCTGAACAAGAGAAAAAGGAGGAAAATGCTTTGGCAAGGAAAGAACGATGGGGACGAATCCCAGTCTGCTGAAATAGGAAATCAGATGCACTCTGAAAACAAGGACCAAAACGTCACATACAGGAAACCAGTGGGCAGTAAGGGGGAAGATGGAGCTGGCTGTTACAGGATGCTGAAGCAACAGGACGAGAGCAAAGTCAAGAAGCTCAGGGTGAACTGGCAAGATCACAGGGCCACGCACAGGGCAGCAGGAGGGGTCTCACATCCTCAACGTGAGGAGTGGATGCAGTCTGAAAAAGACCGGACTTAACGTCTGGGCGCGTCCACCCTTGTTCTGATGTCACCTCCTTGTATGGGGTCACACCAAGTTTTCTTATTTTTAATTGTAGTAAAATATACATAATCATTTTTAAGTGTCCAGCTTAGTGGAGTTTAACACTCACAATGCTGTGCAACTATCACCACCATTAATGTCCGTAACTCTCTGTCTCGTAAGACTGGAACCCTGTACTCATTTGTATCAGCCTTCATTTATTGAAAAGTTAGATTTCTTCGTAAATATCAGATCTGACCTGTTAGTGTACTAATCGGTTAAATTCGTTTCCATTAAACCTGAGAGGACTATAGAAGGACATGTATTTTTTAGTTTCAAAAGTCTACTTTTCAAACGCACAAAAGCTGGAGGTAGGATAAAATCTCAAAAGTAGATTTTCAGTGTCTGCTCTTGACTTGTATACGTGGTCGGTGTGCACATGCACTGGGAGGCTGACTAGTGAGAGCCAGCGTTGTGGTGCAGAGGGTTAAGCCACCATTTGAGATGCCAGCATCCTACATCAGAACATGGGCTCCGGTCCTGACTGCTCTGCTTCTACTTCAGCTTCCTGCTGATGTGCCTGGGAGGGCAGCAGGTGATGGCTCCAGTGCTCGGGTCCCCTCCATCCACGCTGGAGACCTGGATGGAATTTCTGGCTCCTGGCTTCAGCAGGGCCCAGTCCCGGCTGTAGCAGTGATTCTGCGAGTGAACCAGTGAATGGAAGATCTGACCCTACCTTTCTGTTGTTCTGCCTTTCACATAGATAGAAACACACAAAAGACCTAATAGAGAGAGCTAGAGGTTGCTGGTTAAGAAGCCGACTCAGAGCCAGTGCCCCACAGCGGGGTGCCTGGGTCGGATACCCCGCTCTGGCTACTCTAGCCTCCTGCTAGCGCAGACCCTAGGAGGCAGTGGTCATGGCTCAGGTGACGGCACTGCTGACACCCAGGTGGGAGACCTGGATTGAGTTCCCGACTTTGGTCCCCAGCCAAGCTCAGGGCTGTTGTGGGCGTTTGGGAAGTAAACCAGCAGGTGTGAGCTTTTGCTCTTTCTCTCTCTCTCTGCCTCTCAAATTTAAAAAAAAAAATAAGAAGAAGAAAAAGAAGAAGAAGAATTACCTCTAGGGAAGGGAGTAGTGTATGAGACGGAGGGATAAATGTTGTGGGGAAGATTTTTCCATTCTACTTAATAAACTCACTCTGTGAATGTCATACAGCAAGAATGTATTCATCCATGTACTACTTGTATAATTTCAAAAACTCAAAACCAAGCAACATATTTTAAATTTCAGAAACAGGCTTAAATTTATACAGAAATTTAAGTTAAACTAGGAGTAGCAAAAAAATGAGACTGAATATCTTACAACTACTATTGGAAAAAGTAGACAATGATATGAGAAGAAAGTACTTAGTTCCACAGCTTGGTATATATCAAAATGAATTTGATTTGTGTTGGGGCACAGTGAGTTAAGCCACCTCCTGTAATGTTGGTATCCCTTATGGGCACTGGTTTGAGTCCTGGCCGCCTTCAGTGCTGGCATCCCATATGGGTGCTGATTCAAGTCCTGGCTGCTCCACTTTCAATCCAGCTCTTTGCTATGGCCTGGGAAAGCAGTAGAAGATGGCCCAAGTGCTTGGGCCCTTGCACCCACATGGGAGACCTAGAAGAAACTTCTGGCCCCTGGCTTCGGATCAGTGCAGCTCCAGCCGTTGCAGTCAACTAGGGAGTGAACCAGCGGATGGAAGACCTCTCTCTCTCTCCCTCTCTGCCTCTCCTTCTCTCTCTAACTGACTTTCAAAAAAATAAATAAATATTTTAAAAAATGAAAATCCTGGAAACTGAATGAATAAATGTAAATACATAATTAAATTTTAAAAAGCTTAACATCCTAAAACTTCAGAATAACCATGAGATATTAAGATTTCTTGAATAAAAACAAAATATTTAACTCAAAAGAATAAATAAATAAATTTAGAGAAATGCTATTTTTAATTCACTGCTCATTCTAAATCCAACAGGAACATCTGCGACCTTTACAAACTATTCAGAAACATATGCAGATGTACACATGGTTATAAATATTAGAGCACATACTGAACAAGAACCGTACTGCGAGAGAATTGCTGGTCTTACAACGTATGTAGCTATGTTAGAGCAGAAACCAAAATGATGCAAAACGAATGCAGAAAGAAAAAATGTATCTTTGGGGCTAGTGTTGTGGAGTGGCGAGTAAAGCCACTGCCTGCAACACTGGCATTCCATATCCACACTGGTTCAAGACCCAGCTGCTCCATTTCTGCTCCCGCTCCCCGTTAATGCGCCTGACAAAGCAACGGAGGATGGCCCAAGTGCTTGAGCCCCTGTACCCATGAGGAGACCTGGATGAAGCCTCTGGCTCCTGGCTTCAGCCTGGCCCAGCTGGCCACTGCAGCCACTTGGGGAGTGTAACTCTGAGTTTCAAACGAATAAATAAATTTTTCTTACACAAAGAAGAAAACCATAACTTGGTAAAGAAACTGAAATGTTAAAACAAAACCTTATGATGAGTTAGGTGTTCATTCAGCCAACGGATAATGAGTGATTACTACCCACTGGGCACAGAGCTTTCTGTCAGTTTGTATTTTGGGTGTGAGAAGAACAAGAAAGCAAGTAAGATCATTCTTATTGTCCTAGGTGCTCTGAAGGAGGTAGACAGGGCTATATGACAGGGGTTACTACAGAGACAGTGCCCAGCAAGTCTCTAAGAATGAACGAGGCCGGCACTGTGGCACAGCAGGTAAAGCCGCCACCTGCCACACCAGCGTCCCATATGGTGCCAGTTCAAGTTCCAGCTGCTCCACTTCTGTGATCCAGCTCCCTGCTAACATTCTAGGAAAAGCAGTGGAAGATGGGCCAAGTGCTCGAGCCCCTAGACCCGTATGGGACCCAGACGAAGCTCCTGGCTCCCAGGCTGCTGTGGCAATGAACCAGTAGATGGAAGATTTTAAATCTGTCTCCCCCCTCTCTATGTGTAACTCTGACACTCAAATAAATAAATAATTCTTTTTTTTTTTTTTGAAAAACAGCATGAACATGGAGCTGGACATGGATAATGAAAAGAAGTCACTCTTAGAGCTGAAGAGTGAGGAGCCCAGATCAGGGCACTGGCAGGCAGAACAAGTGCAGAGGCCCGGGACAAAGACGCACTTGAGTTTGAAGAACAACAGGTGCAGGCAAGAGTGTGTGTGGTGACACCAGGTGGAGCCAGAGGAGCCAGATCACATGGACCTTGTAGGCCACTACTGGGGAGTTTGCATTTCACTCTAAACTTACTAGACACAAGTTTCTTCAATGGGGGGAGGGGGGGATTAAAAATGGATTATTTACACTTGACAGCTTCAAAATATAGATTGGAAAAAATTCATTTTAAAGTAAACTCAAAATACAATGAGAATTATCTTTTCATTGATTTTAAGGCAAATCATTATTTTATGTGCGAACCAGGCAGACAATGCCGTCAATTACACTCCTAAGAAGACACGCACTGAAACATACATCCTGACTTAAAGTCATGCAAGTGTGATGACACGTGTGTCACAGAGTAGATCAAGTTGGACCCAGTCGACACTGGACAAGTGGTTAGATTATGTTACAGAAGGCTGACATGGCCAAGAACACTGTAAACTCACATGTAAAATGTAGGCATTATGTAAGTAAAAATTCAGACATTTGTGAGGTACCTCTGTCTCTGAGCAGAAATTAAGCCTGACACATTTCAGTGTTGGAGCTAAGAGGAAGTATACACTCACCTGGTTTAGAGGCATTATACATTACACAGCATTTCTGAAAGCAGTCACGTACCACATAATGCTGTTTCCAACAACAATGTACCACACACTCATCGGTAATCCCAGAGGATTAGTTCTTAGAAAATATGTATTATGAAGAAAGTATGCTTGTATTTTTTTGGCACCAACATAAACTCAGTGTTTTAACTCCATTTTCCACAAACTTCTGAAGTCCCTCTGCATGCGCCACGCTTATCCTGTTCCTTGACAGCATCTACTTCTGTGCTGGATTTGATCTCCTCTTACTTTGCTTGCCATAACCCTAATCAAGTAAAAATGCTTCTCATTCCAACTGAAGAGTATTTCTCAGGAATCTAGACAGTCACTTTTCTCACCATCTGCAGATGCAATTACAGTTTTGGCTTTCTTGTTTTTAATCCCTGCAATAGACTTACATTCCAGGGATAAATACTGCTTAAATACAATGAATAATTGTTCTAGAATGCAGTACTCCTGATAAAGAATTTGGGGCTAGAGAAGATATCTAGTACCTCTGTAGAGTAAAAAAAAAAATCCTAACATAATGATGAGCTAAAACACAAACCGAACTAGAAAACTGAAGACCAATAAAGCTTTTTAAGAATTATTTTTTAGGGGCCAGTGCTGTGGTGTAGTAGGTTAAGCCTCCACCTGCAGCACCTGAATCCCATATGGGCACAGGTTCGAGTCCCAGCTGCTCCACTTCCAATCCAGCTCCCTGCCAATGCGTCTAGGAAAGCAGCAGAGGATGGCTCAAGTCCTTGGGCCCCTGCACCCCTGTGGGAGACCCAGAAGCTGGCTCCTGGCTTCGGATCAGTGCAGCTCCAGCCATGCAGCCATTAGGGGAGTAAACCTGCAGATGGAAGACCGCTCTCTCACGCGCATGTGCTCTGCCTGTCTATAACTCTGCCTTTCAAATAAATAAATAAATCTTTAAAATGGGAGAATTTAAAAAAAGGCCAGGTCTCCCGACTTCTTGGTTCTATAGACTTCTGGTTAAGATTTTGTTTAGTAATTTTGTACTAATATTAATATGCAATATTTGAGTAACATTTTCCTTTTTAGAGTTGGATTGGGGGATAATAATTAATTTACTCTGTAAACATATACTTAAGTAGCATGATTTTCTGATCCAAGACTAAAAAACAATGGAATGTAACATTCATATAGAGGTTTTATTAAACATTTTTTAAAAATCTATTTGAGCCACTAAGGAATCAGTTCTTTTTTTTTCCCCAACAGTTCCTATTTCATTCAAATACTGAATTATTTTAATGCCTTTGTGTTGACCTCACTTGGGCAATTATGTATTTATTTTAACAAAGAGAGAGTAAGTGTGTGTGTGTGTGTGTGTGTGTGTGTGTGTGTTTCCTTTTGCGGCTCATTCTCCAAATGCCTGCATCAGCCAGAGCTGGTTCTGAGGCTGCACTGGGCCAGGTCTCCCCACAGGTCGCAGGAACCCAGCTACTGACCCATCACCACTGAATCCCAGGATCTGCATTAGCTGAGCAAGGAGCCGACGCTCACGTATTCTGATATGGACATGGGCATCTTAACCAGCATCTTAGCCATTCGCCTTGGGCCAAACGCCTGTCCCCTGTTTATACTTTTGCATATGAAAAAGCACAGGTGATATATGAATCTTTAATCATCTTAAATAATTTTCCAAATGTGAATGGGTATAAATACACACATAAATTAAAAGTTGCTATGTCCAAGCAAAACATCACTTCTCATAAGAGTCTAGCATATCTGAAACAAAAATATACACTCAACATTCCCATTTATTTGTCCCCAAATATATTAAATATAGCTTCTTTAATTTTAGTAAGACAGTAAGTAGTTGTAAGCATTTGAACTTTCCATTTTGCCGGTGTTTTCTTTTCCATAATTGTTAAGCAGGTTTCAACCCAAGCTTCTACTGAGGTGCTTTCTACCCCGGGTGGCCCACCTGGAACCTCAGCAACAAGCGATGCCATGAGACTAAATAGTGGTTCCTGAGCTAGGGTCCCTACACATCTCAGTGTCCGTGAAGATAATTAAAACAACCTAGAAGTAACCTGTAATTTTCAAAAAAATTAACAAAAATCATGTTTCCCCATGTCAAGATTACACAGACTAACTAAGGCAACAAGCTTTGGGCTAGAATTTTAAGTGAAAATAAAAAACTGTAAAGTTTTAAATGTCATTTGGTTTTATAGTTGAAAAAAAAAATTCCAAACAAGAAAACCAAGGGCAGTGCAAGGGTCGGGTAGAACCAGTAAAAGCAAAAGTGCTCAGCCTGGGGCTGGCACTGTGGCACAGTGGGTTAACGCCCTGGCCTGAAGTGCCGGCATCCCATATGGGCACTGGTTCGAGACCCGGCTGCTCCACTTCCGATCCAGTTCTCTGCTACGGTCTGGGAAAGCAGTAGAAGTGGCCCAAGTCCTTGGGCCCCTGCACCCATATGGGAGACCTGGCTCCTGGCTTTGGTTGCGGCCAACTGGGGAGTGAACCAGCAGATGGAAGACCTCTCTCTCTCTCTCTCTGCCTCTCCTTCTCTCTCTGTGTAATCTGACTTTCAAATAAATAAATCTTTAAAAAAAAAAAAAAGTATTCAGCCTGAGGGTGGCTCAGGAGCTGTCCCACAGCACCACCTGGTGGACACCTGGCAATGATGCCCAACACCAACAAGAAGACAGCTTGGCCATTCAAACTCTATAAAGAGCAGACTATACATACCTGGATGAGGTCCAAGATCCCAAGTTCACTCTCTGACGAATCCACACAAAATACAAAGTAGAGGGTAGCATAGTGCCGGTAAATCAGTTTGTAGTCAGAGCCACCAATCAAACTGTGGAAGACAGGAGACATTTAAGTGCCTGCCTTCTAATTAAACACATCAGCCTGTGCCCAGGAGGTAACAGAGGGCCCAGTGGAAAGGTGAAGGAAGGTCCAACGCCAGAAGCAGGCCACTGCTACCAGGTTTGGAGGAAGATTCTAAAGCCACCTTACCTCCCCTCATCGCCTGCCTGTCTCCCCAGGGACCAGAAAACAAAATGAGTAATGCTGGAAGCAAAATAATCCAACTGCTTCCCAGGGAAAACTGGGTCTCTTCATGAGCATTCACGCTAAGGCTGGTTCAAGAGCCTCAGGTCCCCCCTGACACTGAGTAGGGGAAGCTCACCTCCCACCCTCCAGGAAGTTACAGATGTTGTCATCCCGCTTGAGGACCAGGTGGAAAGTCTCCCGCACAATCTGCTGCTGGATTTCTTCTGGCTGTGGCACAAAACAAGAGCACATGAGTGGGCAATGCTGAAAACTACATCCTGCGGAGGGGGTGGCGCCAGGGAGAGGAGCACTTCCAAGCCGGGAACAATCTGAACCATTCATGCTCATTTCCAGGAAAGAGGAGAAAAGGGGGCCAGCCACTGTGGTGGAAGCTGCATCCCACTGCTCCACTTCTGATCTAGCTCAATGCTCATGCACCTGGGAAAACAGCAGAGGACGGTCCAAGGGCTTGGGCCTCTGGCACCCACATGGGAGTGAATGCAGCTCCTGGGTCCTGGCTTCCATGTGGCTCAGCCCTGGCTGTTGTGGTCATTTGGGGAGTGAACCAGTGCATGGAAGAGCTCTCGCGTTCTCTATCTTTCAAATAAATAAACCTTAAAAAAAAACTTTAAAAAGAATAAATACAGAATGAACCCATGGAAAAATAGACAACAAGGCTCTGCTATAAAAGAATTAAGATAGGATATATTTGCCTAGACATCTCAGTCATAACTGACCTATAGATAGATGAGTTGATATTCAAACAAGGAGACTGATAAACTCTAAAAGTTAAAGAATAACTAGAAAGCTTGATCCTGAAATATTTTTGTCTTCATCTGAAAAATATCCATGCCAGCTAAATAACAAATCTCAGCAGGTTTAATGCTTTAAGAAGGTCAAGATGTACCACAAACATGTTTCAAAACACTGAATTCGGGGCCGGCATTATGGCAGCATAGTGGGTAAGGCTGCCACATGCGTGCTGGTATCCTATATGGGCGGCAAGTCAAGTAACCGCTGCTCTACTTCCCATCTAGCTGCCTGCTAGTGTGCCTGGGTAAAGCCGCAGAAGATGGCCCAAGTGCCTGGGACCATGCACCCATGTAGGAGACCTAGAAGAAGCTCCCGGTTCCTGGCTTCAGATCGGCCCAGCTCTGGCACTTGCGGGCATTCGGGGAGTGAATCAGAGGATAGAAGACCTCTCTCTCTCCTTCTCTCTCTGGCGCTGCCTTTCAAATAAATAAATCTTAAAAACAAACAAACAAACAAACAAACAAAAAAAAACCCTGAATTTGCTACCTTTCGTACTGGTACTATAGATACTATATATAAGATGCTGTGTGGCTCACCAACACAGTAGTATTAAGAAAGACAAAGTTCCAATTATTGAACACAGCTATAAACAAAATTTCTTTTTTCACTGACTACATACTTGAGAAAGCTCAACTATGATGGAATCACTTGATAACACACATTTGATTTCTACTCATTTATATGTGAGTTTTCCAAGTGTGGAAGGATGATGGAAGGGAGAAACTGGTCTTCTAGACATAAAGTAAGTAGCAGTTCTAGACCAGTGCTTCAATCTTAAACATTAATGTACAATCGGCTGGGAATGTTGTTAAGGATTTTGTAGGTCTGCGTTAAGTCCTGAGACCACAGTTCTAACAAGCTTCCAAGTGGTCCCAAATGCTTTCAGTTTGGGGACCACACCTGAGTAGCAAGACTAAGAAAACTCTCAGAATGAACTTGTTCAAGGGAGAGAAAACAGATTCAAGCAATTTTAATCCTTTTCTCTCTACAGCATTGAGTTTAACCTTGAAATCGTTAGTTATTGATAGGAAGTAGGGGTGGTGGGCATTTGTTCCAGGAAAGATGAAATGCCAGGGTTTGATCTTCAGCTCTGACTCCCAAGTCCAACTTCCCACCAGTGCAGACCCTGGGAGGCAGGAAGCAATAGCTCATGGACGTGGTCCCTGCCACCCACACAGGAGCCCTGGATCAAATTCCTGGCTCCTGATTTTGGCCCAGAGCAGCAGATAGGTAGGGAATGAACCAGCAGATGAGGGACCACTGTCTGTCCCCCTCTTTGCCTCTCAAGTAAATTTTAAAAAAAATTAAATAAGTAAATTTTTTTTAAAAAATTAAAGAAATAGGGAGAGAGTGAAAAAAAAAAAAAACAGGGAACTTACTTTGAGTCAACATGAGTATGGAATGGCCGTCAGTGTTTAAAGGATGAAATGAAAGAATGGGGCTGCCTCTGTGGGACAGCAGATAGAGCCATCATCTGCAAAGCTGGCATTGTACGTCACAGTGCTTGGTCAAGTCCTGGTACTCAGCGTCTGATCCAGCTCTGCTAATGCACCTGGGAAAGCAGTCAATGACAGTCCACGTGCCTGGGCCCCTGTACCCACATGGGAGACCTGGATGGAGATCTGGCTCCCTGCTTTGGCCTGGCCTAATCCCAACCATTGAAGCCATTTAGGGAGTGAGCCAGCAGATGGAAGAGCTCTCCTTCTCTCTCTGTAGTTCTGCCTTTCAAAATAATAAATATTAAAAAAAATTGAACGAATGAAAAAAAAATTTTAGCAATTTTTAAAAAAACATTTATTTAGGCCGGTGCTGTGGCTCAATAGGCTAATCCTCCGCCTGTGGCGCTGGCACACCGGGTTCTAGTCCCAGTCGGGGCACCGGATTCTGTCCCGGTTACCCCTCTTCCAGGCCAGCTCTCTGCTGTGGCCCAGGAGTGCAGTAGAGGATGGCCCAGGTCCTTGGGCCCTGCACCCACATGGGAGACCAGGAGAAGCACCTGGCTCCTGGCTTCAGATCTGTGTGATGCGCCGGCCGCAGCACGCCAGCTGCGGTGGCCATTGGAGGGTGAACCAACGGCAAAAGGAAGACCTTTTTCTCTCTCTCTCACTGTCCACTCTGCCGGTCAAAAAATAAAAATAAAAAACATTTATTTGAAAGGCAGAGTTACAGAGAGAGGGAGATACAGAGATCTTCTATCTCCTGGTTCATTCTCCAAATGCCTCAAAGGCCAGAGCTGGGCCAGGTTGAAACCTGGAGCCTGGAATTTCGTCCAGGTCTCTGAAGTGGGAGCAGGGGCCCACGGATTTGGGTCATCTTCTGCTTTCCTGGTATATTAGCAGGGACCTGTATTAGAAATGGAGCAGCCAGGACTCAAACTGGTGCCCACATAGATGCCAGCATTGCAGGCAGCAGTTTAACCGCTGGGCCATAACACTGGCCCCAGATGAAAACTTAGTATAAACTCAAGTAAATCAATCACTATTTTCCTGGTTGCAATTTAAAGAACACACAGAGTTCACAGATGCCAGGATATTGTCAATGGTTAACGCTGTGTGCACTGAAACACAAAAAGTGCTGAGATCAGAACCTTTTAAAAACTGACAGGGTCCGGCAATGTGGCATAGCGGGTAAAGCCACTGCCAACAGAGCCAGCATCCCATATGGATGCCAGTTCACGTCCCAGCTGCTCCACTTCCAATCCAGCTCTCTGCTATGGCCTGGGAAAGCAGCAGAAGATGGCCCAAGTCCTTGGACCCCTGTACCCACATGGGAGACCTGGAGGAAGCTCCTGGCTCCTGGCTTTGGATCGGCACAGCTCCAGGGGCGGCGGCCAACTGGAGAGTGAACCAGCAGATGGAAGACCTCTCCCTCTCTCCCTCTCCCTCTCTGCCTCTCCTTCTCTCTGTGTGTAACCGTGACTTCCAAATAAATAATAAATAAATCTTTTAAAAAAACTGGCAGGAACATCTTCTGAACTACAAGCCTTTTCTCTAACTTTAAAGGGGAAGTGGCAGCAGGAGGAATGGTGTCAAACGGTCAGACTAACAATTTCCAGTTCAACAAAAGGCTGAGTACCAGTTGCTTACATGTCCCAGTTATTCTATTGACTCCTTTCATCTTTAATCCTCTGCAATCTTCACTCATGCGTTTCTTATAAAAATCCTATGATCGCCAAAGATGTACAAATAGCCAACAAGCACACAGACAAGATATTCATGGAACTAGAAATCAAAACCGCAGTAAGACACACCGCACTGGGCCAGCACTGTGGTGCAGTGAGGCCGCATCCCATACGGGCACCAGTTCGAGTCCTGGCTGCTCCACTTCCGCTCCACCTCCTAAAAGCAGAAGACAGCCCAAGTGCTTGAGCCCCTGCCACCCAAGTGGGAGACCTGGAGGACTCTCTGGCTCCGGCCTGGCCCAGCCCTGGCTGCTGCAGTCATCTGGGTAGCAAACCAGCAGATGGAAGATCTCTCTCTGTCTCTCCCTACCTCTTTCAAATAAATAAATACATCTTTGTTTAAAAAAAAAAAAAAGATACACTGCACTACTCACCAAAATGCCTTTACTCAAAAAGATAGACAACAAATGTTTATTATGAGGTGGAGTATTGAACACAAAGCTGACGGAAATGAAACTTCAGTGCAGTCACGTGGAAAACAGCCTGGCAGTTCCTCAAAATGTTCACCACAGAACTAGCATACGGCCCAGCAATGCTACTCCTGGGTACACACCCAAGAGGAATGAGAGAAATTCTGTTCACACAAAAACCTCACTGTCCACCCAGCATTATCACCAGAGCCAAAGCAGGAAACGCCAACTGATGAACGGACACCAAAACGCGGGGGACCCAGGGCAGGTGTCTGGCCTGGAAGGTAAGCTGACAGGTCGGACAGCTGAGTCCCAGGTTCAAGGCCCATCTCTGCTCCTGCTCCAGCTTCCTGCAGATCCAAGTGACTGGGTCCACTCACGTGGGAGACCTGAAGCTGAGTTCCTGGATCCGGGCTGCACTGCCAGCCAGGGGCTGTCTGGGCCATCTGGACAGTGAACCAGCTCCTTCTCTGTCTCTCTGCCTCTTAAATAAAAAAAGAAAGAAAATATTTAAAGTTTCCTTCCAGGGCCGGCACTGTGGCACAGCAGGTTAAGCAGCCACCTGCGATACCGGCATCCCGTGAGCACCGGTTCAAATCCCTGCTGGCACCTGGGGGAAGCAGAACCAGGGGCTTCAGCCCCTGCCTCCAGGTGGGAGACCAGAGTGGAGCCCCTGGCTTCAGCCCGGCCCGGATATGGCTGTGGTGATGGTTTGGGGGATACACCAGAGGATGGAAGATCTCTTTCTGTCTTTCCCTTTCTCTAACTCTTCCAAATAAATAAGTGTTTTTAAAATGTGACATATACATACAATGGAATATTATTAGGCAATAAAAAGTAATGAACAGATACATCTATAACATGGAAGAACATGAAGTAAAAGAAGACAGACACAAAAGACCACAGATTGTCTGATTCCACTTAAATGGACTGTCCAGGATAGGCAAGTTTAGGCAGAAGGGAGCTAAGCGGTTGCCTAGGCCTGCCGTATTCGCTGCTAATGGGCAGGGGTTCTAAACAAAATTGTGGTGATGGCTGCACACCTTTGTGAACTCTACAAACCACTTGGAGCTACACTGTATTTTTTAAAGGTATTTATTTGAGAGGCAGAGAGACGGAAAGAGATAACTCCCCAAATGTCCTCGGCACCCAGACTGAAACCAATGCAGCCCCAGGCGGTGGCAGGGACTGGGTGACCTGGGCCATCACCTGCCGCCTCCTCCGTCCGCACCAGCCAGGAGCTGGAACGAGGAGCGGAGCCCAGACCGGAAGTCTGGCCTCCACGGCGGGTGCGGGCAGCCCACGCGGCACCTCGAGGCCGGGTCCCGCACGCACATCTCAAGTAAGTGAACCGTGCGGTAGGCGAGGGATTCAGTAACCGTCAGAAAAACACTGGGGTGGCGGGCGGAGGAGCCGGACACAAACGCAAGTACAGGCTTAATAGGCTGAAAGCTCTTCATTTTTAGCTCGCTGTCGCCTAAAAAAATCTCGCTTTAGCAATCCTACGGAAGGGGTAGGGCTGATTTCCATTTTACTTGACAGACACTGGAATACGGGCCGGAAGAGGCTTGTTCGCTTGCCAAAGGCAGGAAACGTGAGCTGCGTTTGTGTTTTTCCCGTGAAATGTTGTTGTGTGGAAAATCCAAATTCACACGATCATTTATTGAGTTGCCCCGCGGCAACCGTCCCTTCCCGCAGGACAGCGGACTTTCCCCAACCCCTCGGCACAGAGACGCGCCCGGGCGGTCCCAGGCCAACGCTGAAGCCAAGATCACTGCAAGAAAAGGGCTTTCTCAGACCTTCCGGCTAAGACAAGCATTTACAGCAGATCAGTGTTCTTCCCTCCTCATGCAACCAGAAAGCAGAAACAAAGGGGCTCCAGCACCCCAGTTCCCGGCGAGGCACGCTCCCCACCGCGGCTCCAACCGGGAAGCGCCGGGTCCCGACGGGGCACAGAGGACAGCGGGGCGGTGGGGCGGTGCCTGCGGGCCGCACCTCGGCCCCTGCCTGGGGACGCAAGGAGCTGAAGAGCGCGAGGGTCATGCGGGGCGCAGGAACCCGAGGTGGTCAGCAAGCGGCGCGCAGAGGGGCCAAAGGGGGAGGGGAGAGGGCGCAGACGCCAGGAAGGGGCGTGGCGAAGCCGGGCCGCACTCACGAAACGCTGGTAGAAGCGGACCAGCCGTGGCTTTCCGTGGTTGTTGAAAACCAGAATCGCCTGAATCATCTTTGCGGACCATGCAACCCCCTCAGCACCTGCTGTTCCCAGAAAGCACCTCTTCCCGTCATAACACGGGCACTTCCGGTTGGTACGCGGCTAAGAGCCTCGCCCGGAAACTAGGCTCCGGCGCCCCGCAGTCCGAGCACTAAAGGGTCCGGGGCCCGCTGAGGCCCTGCAGAGGGCGGAGGGCTCGCCGGGGGCGGGGCAGATGTGGACAGCCAGGAGCGAGACCGGACTGGACTCGAACCCGGATCCTGAGCCCCTCGTCCACACGGACCGCTGGATATCCAGACTCCTGGCCGGGGCGCAAAGCCGCGCACGTCGGAAAAGCAGATCCGGAGGCAGAAACGGCGCCGTCCTTTCCCGGGACGTTCCGCTGAGTGCAGACCCGGTTCGCGTGGCCCTTGCTCGGCTAAGGAACGGTTCAGTAGTGCTTCTTCCTCAGTGCTGCGCACGATGCTGCTCTGAATCAGGGTCGTCTCCGGGTGTGCGAGGGCCGCTTGCCGGGGAAGCTGGTGAATGGGCGGATTCTGGGGTCTTTAATGCAATTCCACGTGGAAGGAACTGCGGCCCCACGTTGGGAAAGTTCTTGCTTTTTTCTGTTCGTGAGCTGGTGTACGTGAGGTGCAGCCCGTCCGTGCACAGCGAATGGAGCTGCAGATCTGCCTCCAGGGCTGCTTGACAATATGTTTAAAAAAAAAAAAAACTTTAAAATATGTAAATTAGGCCCTGTTTGGAGTCCAGCTCTAGATTTTGTAATAAAATGGCTGAGGGTGTGTGAAAAGGTGCCTCAAGACACACACACACACACACACACACACACACACACACAGGTCGACGCCGTGATGTAGCAGGTAAAGCTGCTGCCTGCAGCGACGGCATCCCATAGGGCGCCGGTTCCAGTCCCGGCTGCTCCACTTCTGATCTAGCGCTCTGCTAATGGCCTGGGAAAAGCAGCAGAGGATGGCCCAGGTGCTTGGGCTCTTGCCACCCCCATGGGAGACCCAGAAGAAGATCCAGGCTCCTGGTTTAGCCTAGTCCAGCACTGGCTGTTGTGGCCATCTGTGGAGTGAACTAGCAGATGGAAGATCTCTGTCTCTCCCTTTCTCTCTGGAACTCTGCCTTTCACATAAATTAATAAATAAATCTTTTTAAAAAAGTTTTAGGATAACGGGTTAGCACTTTGGAAATAGGCAAATTAGTTACGTCATTTCATACCTACCCTTAAGTTATAGGCAGAGGTTAGTATAAAACCAAATAATAATCAAAATGGAAAACAAACATCTGAAAAGAGAATGTATTTACTGTAGGAGCAATAAAAAAATCACAAATAGAACATATACATATACAATTAGATTCTAATACTTTTTGGTTTTTTTTGTTTGTTTGTTTTGTTTTTTTGACAGGCAGAGTGGACAGTGAGAGAGAGAGACAGAGAGAAAGGTCTTCCTTTGCCGTTGGTTCACCCTCCAATGGCTGCCGCGGATGGCGCGCTGCGGCTGGCGCACCGCGCTCATCCGATGGCAGGAGCCAGGAGCCAGGTGCTTTTTCCTGGTCTCCCATGGAGTGCAGGACCCAAGCACTTGGGCCATCCTCCACTGCACTCCTGGGCCACAGCAGAGGGCTGGCCTGGAAGAGGGGCAACTGGGACAGAATCCGGCGCCCCGACCGGGACTAGAACCCAGTGTGCCGGCGCCGCAAGGCGGAGGATTAGCCTGTTGAGCCACGGCGCTGGCAGATTCTAATTTTTATAAGAAATTTTTAAACATAGAAAATAGTTGTGGGGCCGATGCTGTGGCATAGCAGATAAACCCACCGCCTGCAGTGTTGGCATCCAATATGGGCGTGAGTTCGAGTCCACTTCCCATCCAGCTCTCTGCAATGGCCTGGGAAAGCAGTAGAAGATGGCCCAAGTCATTGGGCCCCTGTACCCTTGTGGGAGACCCAGAAGAAGCTCCTGGCTCATGGCTTCGGATAGGCCCAGCTACTGCCATTGTAGCCATTTGGGGAATGGATAGAAGACTTCCCTCTCTTTCTCTGACTTTCTTCTCCAATTCTGCCTTTTTTTTTTTTTTAAGATTTTATTTATTTATTTGAGAGGCAGTGTTACAGACAGAGAAGGAAAGACGAAGAGAGAGGTCTTCCATCCGCTGGTTCATTCCAAAAATGACCACAAAGACCAGAGCTGGGCCAATCTGAAGCCAGGAGCAAGGAGCTTCTTCCGGGTCTCCCACGTGGGTGCAGGGGCCCAAGCACTTGGGCCATCTTCCACTGCTTTCCCAGGCCATAGCAGAGAGCTGGATGGGAAGTGGAACAGCCGGGACTTGAACCAGCATCCATATGGGATGCCAGCACTGCAGGTAGTGGCTTTACCTGCTATGCCACAGCACCGGCCCCTGAAGTATTATTATTTCTAAAAGTTGTTTATTTATTTGAGAAGCAGAGAGAGAGCTCCCACCCCCATGGCTTGGTTCACTCCCCAAATGCGGGGGCTGGGCTGGGGTCAGAGCTGGCAGTGGGATCTCACATGAGTGGCAGGTCCACTGCCACCCAGGGTCTGCGACAGCAGGAAGCTGGAGCCGAGAACGAAACCCAGGCGCTGACACGGATGTGGGCGTCCAGACTGAGAGGCTAAGCATCCACTCCTAAAGCAGTGATTTTTACCTTAGCAAATACCATTTAAAAAATGTTTTCATACCCAATTCTGGCAAGGGTAGCTTGAAAATGGTTCTCTAACTACACTGCCGGTAATAACCCTAGGGGGAAGCAATCTGCCAAAAGAACAAGTACTTTACAAAAGATTCCAAAGCAATAACCCAGAAATATAGTGTTTGTGTGGGAGGGGAAAGTTGGGGGAACTATACATTTCGGCATTTTTTGGAAACGTTAAATATATTAGCTAAATAGGGATCAACTTAAATATCCAACATTGAACTGTGCTAGAACTTTTCCATGACAGTCAATCTTAAACATGATGGCTATGAAGACTATGTAGCACTATGGGAAGAGATTATGTAACATTAACTATAAAAGTAGTATCAAGTTTTATGTATAGGCACAGCATTACAATCACGTACAGAAATTACATATTAATCAAAATATTACAAATTATGAACATAACAGTAAAATATGGGTTCTTTTCCCCTTTAAATATATTTTTAGATCTTTTTAAAGGATTTACTTATTTATTTGAAAGAGTTACAGAGAGAGAAGGAGAGGCAGAGAAAGAGAGCCTCTGTCCACTGGTTCATTCCCCAAAGAGCTGCAGTGGCCAGCGTTGGGCTGATCTGAAGCCAGGAGTCAGGAGCTTCTTCCAGGTCTCCCCCGTGGGTGTAGGGGCCCAAGCATTTGAGTCATCTACTGCCTTCCCAGGCCATAGCAGAGAGCTGGATCAGGAGAGGAGCAGCCGGGACTTGAACCGGCACCCATATGGGATGCCAGGGTTGCACATGGCAGCTTACCCGCTGTGCCACAACACTGGCCCCCTAAATGAGGTTTCCAAATGCATTACTTATGGGGATGAGTTTAATCCCTCAAATATGTTTCCTGAACAAATGGGAGCTCGAAGGATCTGCTTGGGTTCCTTTGGCGACCCGAATGGCGTGTCCTGCTCCATCATTAGCTCAGCGGTGGGAACCTTGGAGGAAGAATTCAGATCCAGGTGGAAAGGAAGAAAGGGGCCTCCCGACCACAGAGCTCCAGCCACACAGAGGAGGTGGGGGCATGGACGTGGCTTCCCTGGCACCAGGGCAGGCTCTCTAAAACCAGTGTCTCACGGCAGCTGTCCCACAAGATGCCCCTCACTGGGAGTTCTGTGGTCAAATATGGCGCAAACACAGCCATGTCCATCTTGAAGAGTTTTGGTGCAGATTAGCCTATTGAAACTCCCAGGGTGCCTGAGTTCCCTTCCTGGCTCTGGCTCCTGACTCCAGCTTCCTGTTAATGCAGACCTCTGGAGGCAGCAGCGATGGCTCAAATGATTAGGTTCTTGTCACCCCCACGGGAGACCTGCATAGAGTTCCTGGCCCCTGGCTTTGGCCTGGTTCAGCCTCAGCTGTTGCAGGCATTTGGGGAAGTGAGCCAATGGCTGGGAGCTATGTCTCTATCTGTCTCTCTGTTGATCTGTCTCTGAAATAATCAATTAATTGTTTAAAAGCTCCAAGAAATCCCATAGAAGTGTTTGAGTTTTAACTTAACATTGTGCCAAAAAACTGGATCATGAAAACACGACCACCAGCACCTTCTGTTTCTAGCATTGATTAACCCCTTACAGAAACTCCTTCTAGCCGCTCTGGAATACAGCCAGAGCTGATAAGGAGGGAGCAGGCAGAGGAAGGAGGGTGTGACTGCGGCAGTGTCACGAGCCCTGTGAGTTGTGAGAAAGAACTTGAACTCTTCATCGAGGGCATGATGGGGCCAAGATGTTTTCAGAAAGCTTCCCGGGGGGGCGGGGGGCACTGGAAGCAGGGTGCAGCCCCTGCTCCTTCCTCAGCTCCCCACACATGTCTACAGGTGCTCCGGCCCACTGGCCAGCCCCACCCTAACACCCAGCCATTTCTCAGTAACACAGGAGCCACAGTACAACCAGGAGTGTGGGCCTCCCATGTGCTGGGGAGTTGGGGACAGCTGTGCTCTCACAGGGACTCCTGTGCAGGTGCCAGGGTGAGCCCTGTGAGCCCAGACAGCCGCTGGACCACAGCAGCTTCTCACCACCCCACATCCTACTCAATGGAACAGGTGCCTCAGTCTCCCTGCCTACCCAGCCTGGAGCCCTGTTCCTGTCCCCTTCTCCAGAGCGTGGATCTCTGCTCCCTCACTTGCGGGCTACAGCCAGGTCTCTGCTCAGAACCTCCACACACCTGTGATCTGGCCATCACTCCCAACCCTTGCTCTCTCCTCAGTTCCTTGGGGTCCTGACCCCCGCCCCCCAGAATGCCCCTCAAGCCATTTTCTTCTTTCCATCAGTCCCCTGCAGGCTCACCTGGTCAATACCAGCGGTCTCCCCAGTGAGCTCTCCAAGGCCACGTGATCTCCGAAACGTACAGAGCAGACTGGGTCGCCCTCCATGGGCTTACTAGCTTCCCACAAGTTAGGGTGAAGTCTCTGAATCCCTGCTCTGCCTGGAGATGGCATAAAACCCACCCACCAGCCTCGGCTCCCACACACCTGCCCCACCCCCACCGCTGATCTCCCCCACAGTAGCCTCTGTCTTCCTGAATCCTATCCAAGACCCCCAGCCCTTTCTCTTGCTTCCCTGTTGACACTTGGGGCCTCCTTGTCTGGAAGGGTGCTCTGCACACGGGCCTGCGGTTCCCTTTAGCCACAGTGCATTGGGCAGCAGGACCCCCCACACTGCGGCCTCCATGCCTGGTCAGTAGCCCCAGTTACCCTCCTGCTCACTCACTCCCTCAACACCCCCATAGCTGAGGGCCGGCATGAGCTGCCTGGGAGCCAGCCCCACCCAGATGCTGGACACCAGTGAGGCAGCTCTGCCATCTCTGGCCCCTGTATCAAAGACCCCACTGCAGACGAGGGAAGCAGAGCACATGCAAGGGGCATAAACTTGGCCTCTGGCTGCTCTGGATTTCCATCCTGGTTCTGCACCCGTGAGCAAGTTGCTGCCTCTTCCCAGCTCCTTTTTCTCCTTTTGTCATCTGCACAAGGAAGCAGACTGGTCCAGAGAGTTAAGAATGTGGGTCTTGAAATCTGACTGCCTGGGTTTAAATTCCTCTCTCCTCCACAGACCGCCCAGGGAGCCCAGCTGCAGCCCTATATAAAAAGTGTGACAAGCGTGCGGACCTTGGGGGATGGCTGTGACAAGGAAGACCTCGCGAGCGCCTGGTGCCAAGTAGCAGCACCGGGAGCACTCGGCAGTCAGTGTGTTTAGTGATTACCATGGCCAGCACAGGAGGGGGCCTCGATAATTCCTAGGTCACCTCCATCTCCCCTTTCCCAAGTCACATGGGATCCACCTGCCGCCAAGTCCCTAAAACGCGTAGACGTCTACCCCAGATCCCCTCCCAGCGTGGGCATGCTCATGACCAATGCTTGGGCCCAGGGCTCAGCTGGGAGGTTTCTGACCCAAGGCCGTGTGTGGAAATTGTTTTCTGAGGCTTTACTCGTCATAAAAAGTTCTCAAGGTACAAAACAACTACAAAAGTGTTCTCCAAAACGTGGCCTTGGCAGAGCGAGCCTGGGCGAGGCAGACCAGCCAGCCACACCTGTGAACACCATCGGCCTCCCTGCAAAACAGCATCCTCCAGGAACGTAGCCAGGGAAGCCCCGGAGACAGTCAGGGAAGGGAGAAAGAACCGGCACCCAAGGGCAGGTGAACAGGGCAGCAGAGGCCACAGTACGGAGCACCAGGGAGGGGGAAGGAGTGGAAGGAAAGTAGGAGGCAATGAGGATGGAGCAGGGAGCCCCCCTGACTCCTCTGAGCCACTCTGCACGTGGACATAGGATGCTCCCCAAGTCTGCACCAAGACCGAGTCCAGCTCCTCCGGGCAGCTCAAGGGGAAGTTGCCCTCCGCCTGCCCCTGAAGCAAGGCTGCCATCCAGGGAGGCTCGTCCTGAACATGGGCAGGGAAGGACCTGCCGCGAGCCACAGCGAGGGCCCCACGGCCAACGTCACGGTCTTGGATTTGGTTTCAGCAGAGCCTGTTCAAGCAATAAGGCAAGGCGGCCGGCGGGAGGAACCAGGTAAGGCTCGGTGGGCTCCAGCTCCAGGTGGTGGTAGTGGATGGAAGACATTCCCACTTGTGTTGTAGAAGGTGCTGGTGGGCTCAGGAGGTGGCCGTGTCCCGGTAACTCAGTCATCCTGGGAGAAATCCAAATGGTAAAGAGATGTGAACAGAGCATACATGGGGACTTCAAATGGTTTGGAGGAAAATGGAATTAAAAGGTAAGTCTAGGGGCCAGCGCTGTGGTGTAGCAGGTAAAGCCACCACCTGCAGAGTCGGCATCCCATATGGGCGCCAGTTCAAGTCCCAGCTGCTCCACTTCCAGTCCAGCTCTCTGCTATGGCCTGGGAAAGCAGTAAAGGATGGCCCAATTTCCTGGGCCCCTGCAACTGCATGGGAGACTGGAAGAAGCTCCTGGCTTCTGACTTTGGATAGGCACATCTCCAGCCACTGAAACTCACACATAATGTTTCAATAATATGCACTTCCATGAACTCTTTGAAGACCCTCATATACACGGATGTTAAATTGCTGGCACACCAATGAACATATTTCAATGCCATTTTCCATGGACATTTGAAGCACCTTGTGCAACGGCACCAAGACCAGGCACACGGCTTGGCCTTGACCTACCCACTCCTCGTCTGCGGCTCCGTCTCCCTGCTCACGGACCTCCACCGTGGCTGCTTCCGAGGACTTCCGGGCCATGACGTTGTCTGTCCAGGAGGCGCCTGTCTTGCTGTCGCCAGCGAAGTTACACTTGGTCACCGTACCAGCCTCAAGTCTGGCTAATGACTCTGAGAGAACAGACATTGACGTGTCTTCTCTGCTGATGGCAGACACACAGGAGTTGGGGGGCTGGGCCCAGACTGATGGGGTCCCTAAAGCCCTGGGTGGGAACCCCCCAAGGAGCTAGATGGAAGTGGCCACTCACAGGAGCAATGGGATTGGGTGGCATACCCAGGCTGCATGGCCCCAGGGCACTTGTCCAGGGTTTAATCCCAGGGGGCGGGTTGTGCCCCTACAGAGGCCAGGCCCAGCCTGCTAGGCTGAGTGCTCACGAGCTCTGGGCAGGAAGTGCAGGGGCAGCACAGAGGAGGCTGGGGGCCCTTGGGGGCCACCCAGCAATGTGGAGTCAGCTCACCCAGGAAGGGACCATCGCCCCGAGTCTTCAGCCGTACCCCGGCCCCCAGCTCCAGCTCCATGGCCTCCATCTCTGACTCAGGCATCCAGAACGCCACAGTCCCATCAGGGGCCAGGCTCTCCGTCAAGGCCAGCAGCTGGGGCTTGTTCACCAGTGCCATCAGCGCCTCGGGCGTGAGCCTGTCGCTGTCCCCCTTGGCTTCCACCTCTGCGGGCACACAGGGTTGGCATTGCCATGTCAGCAGCACCCGTGGGGGCCTGTGCACAGCCAGGGGAGGCTGGGTGCTTTGCACGCCCAATCACTCAGCACCCACATTCCGGCTCTCCAAGCTGTCCTCCTCCCGGGAGAATTTCTCAAACCAATCGAATCGCATCGCATCGCTTCCCTACTGACAGCCACTCAAGGAAGTGCTTCCTCGAAGCTTCCATGGGAGCTCAGCTCCTTCAGGCCCCTGCCCCTCACCTCACACACATCTGGTGGCCTGGATGGGACACCTGGGCTCACGTCTGGGCACATTGCCCCCCTCTCTCCCCAGGGAACACAGGCTGGCTTCTGCTGATCTAGAAAGATCCAGCATGGGTGTTCCCACCTCCAGGGCTCCCCTGGCTGAGCCTCCCACGCACCAGCCTGGGTCTCCTCCACCAGCCTGGGACACCTCAAGTGCAGGACTGAGTGTCGTTCATCCCCGCCTGTGCCCAGCAAGGCCCAGGGCCCAGCAGCGGCTCACTGAGATATTCCAGGAATCAACGAGCAACCAACAGCATGAATGCATGAGTGAATGAATGAATGAATGAAATGCCAGATTCCCCTTTGACCTCAAAGTCTCACATGGCGGCAATCAGCAAAGAGGCCCTCCCTTCCACAGGGAAAGCTGGAAGAGGCCCCAGATCTTGGCGAGCTGGAGAGGGTCTGGATGCAGAAATGTTAGATGCTGAAACCCAGTCCCCGACGTGATGGTCTTCCCAAGGGGGACTTCAGGAGCAGGTCACCCAGGCAGAGTCTCAGGGATGGGACTGGCACGCTCATAAAATCAGTGACACAGAGGCCAGTGCTGTAGCATCGTGGGTTAAGCTGTCGTCTGCAGCGCCGGCATCCCATATGGGCACTAGTTCAATTTCTCGCTGCTCTACTTCTGATCAAGCTCCCTGCTAACACACCTGGGAAAGCAGTGGAAAACGTCCCAAGTTCTTAGACCCCTGTATGCAAGTGGGAGACCCAGAAAAAGCTCCTGGCTCCTGGCTTTGGTCTGGCCCAGCCCCGGCTCTTGTGACCATTTGAGGAGTGAACCAGCAGATGAAAGATCTTTCTCTCCCTGTCTCTGACTCTTCCCCTCTGTCTGTAAACACTGCCTTTCAAATAAAATAAATCTTTTTTCAAAAATGCCCTTCAGCCATGGCAAGGAGACAGCAAGAAGGCACCATCCCTGAATAAGACACTGAATCTGCCAGCACGTTGACCTTGAACTTCTCAGCCTCCACAACCGTGAGAGGCAAACCTGTGCTGTTTATAAACGACCAGCTACAGCACAGACAGACTAAGGCAGGGCCCAGGGGCCTAATGAGGACTTTGGTGATGAGACAGCGGCTGCTGGGGGCTGGGCTGGGCTCTGCATGGAGGCGCGTGGAGCTCACAGCCAAGGTTGTCAACAGTTCTACCAGGCTGCAGGCGGGAGTTGGGAGGGCCAGCCTGGATTACGGTGGGGCAGTGGGGGTCTCTCAGTGAATCTGGGAGGCAGCAAGGAGCAGTGGGGGCAGGGGCCCTGTGGCAGACACCAGCTTCGAAGCTGGGACCGAGAGGTACAGGGACAAAGGCAGGCTCCACTGCGGAGGGCTGGGGCCGAGGGGGAAGAAACCTACTGTAGGACGACATGAGGAAGCCGGTGGTCACCTTCCTGGTGTCACTGAAGTTGGGCTCGATTTCCTTTCCCTTGGGGTCGAATTTACGGCGATGGATGCGACTAGGCCGGACGTACAGCACATAGTAGCGCTCCTGCAGCCAGGCAGAGAGAGAGGGAAAGAGAGAGACGGAGGAGCTGCTTACCCCCTCCCCACCCGAACACATCCTGCGGGCCCTGACCACAGCCCGCACCCACCTCAACCTCTACCCTGGGATCCCACCTCAGCCCCCAAAGACGTGCAGGTTGGGAAGATGCTCCCCCCCACACTCAACCATTCCTGCATTCACCTGCTCACTGGACCTCAATGTCTCCACACGGCCAGAGACAGGGGTGTACAGTACCCCTGAACCCAGGCACCAAGGATTGCAAACACTGGTGGCATCACATGGGTGCCCCCAAAGTTTTAGATTTTGTACTTTTGGACCAGGGATGCTCAGTGTGTCCCGTGAAGTAGGAGTGGCTGCTGGGGAAAGAGTAGCCTCTCTGGTGCAGCACCTGGGGCAAGTCACTGCTAGCCCCACCCCCACCCGAGTCTCAGTGTTCCCACGGGGGTGACACAACGTCTAGGTCAGGAACGGGATTACACACAAGCACAGCACAAAGCCTGGACTGTGCCATAGACGCTGCTCGCCGGCTGCTCCGATCCAAGCAGCTGAGACCACTCCTGGGAGGAGGAGGAAGGCCGGGTCTTGAAGGGTGGGATTCGCCTATGGAGTGGAGGAGGAAGTGCAAAGCCCGGGACAGCACAGGCCAAGGTCACGTGCAGGTCTGGGCAGTGCAGTGCCCTTGGAGGCTCCGGGGCAGCTTGGGCTGGGAGAGCCGGCGGGACCGGTTTGAGTGGGGCCTGGTGCTGGCATCTGGAGCTGGGAGTTATCTGGTAGACAAGAAGAAATCCTGGAGGGCTTCTGGGCAGCAGTGAGAGCCTTGGGGATGCCAGCGGGCCAGGGCTGAGCTTCAGGGGCAGCCGGGGCAGGAGGGCACGTGTGAGGCTTTGCTGGCAGAGGCTGAAGGTCCACCAGAGGCGAGTGGAGGTGAGAGCAGGAAGGGAGGGGAGGGGAAGACAGGGAAGGAGCCTGGCATTGCCCACCGGGCTGGGAGGAAGAGGGGACAGTGGGGTGGCAGTCGGGTGGCCGGGAGGAACCAGCGACCCAGAGCAAGCAAGGTGGGTGAGAGCACAGCCTGTCCACCAGGGCAGCCCAGGGCGGTTGTTGTACCCCCCTGCTGAGCTGTGTGCCAAGGAGGCGAGGGTACAAGCAGCCTCGCCTGGCACGGGGGTCAGCAGTGAGCTGGAGCTGAGGCTGCTCCCGCTGGTGTGGGAGACCAGCAGGCAGCCCCTGGGGAGGGCCTGCGGGAGAGCCCGGGTTCAGAGAGGGAAAGAGACAGCCAGCACATCAGAGTGCGGTGTTTGGAAGGGCAGTGGATGGCAGGTCTCGCGCTCAGAAGAGACAAGGCAAACACGCGGGGACTTCTACAAACTCCAGGAAAACACAGAACTCCAGGACAAGTGCGCTGGCTGCAAAGAAGTGCTGAAATCCATACGTGGGTTTTCCATGATCCGCATTTTCCACGGCTGTTTATGAATGGGTTTCAGGGGCTTTTTGCACCAAAATAACGTTATTTAATTCCATGTTGCATGCGCTTTCTCAAGCATGCTTGTACCTGTTCCATGTCAATCAAAAATAGATAATTAGCAAAAGGCGCGGTCAGGTCCGTGTTAGGAGGAGGGCAAAGGCAGGCAGGGGATGGGACCGACGGCCCAGCGGGTGTCTGCGAGGCAGCCATCACGCACACGTGGGTCAGGGCCCGGTCCGCTGCCTTCCCACCTGGGCTCAGGCCCTTCTGGCTGGAATCTAGGCTCCTGCACCCATCTGCTGCTCAGCCCAGCCCAGCCCTGCGGTTCCCTATCCAGCCGGTGGCCCAGCTTGGGCTTCCGGTCCTACCCACTCTGGGAGTCCACCAGGAAGGAGCAGAGCCCAGGGAGTGAAGACGGAGAAGCCACTGAGGACATGGCCTCACCTTGCTGCCACGGGCATCCGAGATGCAGTGCCGAGACACATCCAGCAGCTCTCCCTCCAAGAGGACGCCGCTGCCCCTGGCGAGGAGAGGAAGGACGGGACGCAGCTATGGCAGCGCCCAGGAAAGAGCTTCTGCTGAGTCCGCCGGCCCAGGTCAGGGCCTGACTAGACACAGCAGGCCACGGGGGCCCCGTCCCTCCAAGGGTCTCAACGCCTGGGGCGATGCCCAGAGCACAGTAGGAGCTTCGTCAGTCGGCCCTGAGACCCAGCTCTGGCCCCCCTGCAGGGCCTCTGGGAGTTACTGTAACTACAGCCTCAGTGTTCCTCATCTACAAAATGGGGAGAACACAGCCGCCTCTCGCTGCTCCTCCAGTGACAAGCTGAGAATGTACATTTAGACGTGAAAGAGTTTTATGTTTCACCAGATGTGGGGGAAGACGTCTAAGCTGCTCTCCCGTTTCCACCTGTGTGAAACCACCTCCTGTCCTTACAGCCACGCGGTCACCAGCCCACAGAAGACGAACAGGAGTGGGAAGAGGAAAAGGGGCTCTCTCCTCCCTGCCGCATCCACCCTGTGAGGGGTGGCTATCAGGCAGGGCGCTGCCTATCCCCCGAGCCCTTTGTAGTGGATTAATGAAGAACTAATCCAGTTGTGGCCTCTGAAGGTGAGGCCCTGGGCAGATGATTTCCCAAGGGGGAACCACGCGGCTACAGGGGGAGGGGATGCTGCGCCCCCCCCTCTGCACCCTTCCACCTTCACACACCAGATTCACGGGGGCCCTGATCTTGGGCTACCTGCAAAACCCAGAGCCCAGATAACCTTCTCTCTTAAGTAGCTTCTCTCTGTTACAGTAGCAATAGGCTGCCCCCCCCCACACACACACCCCCCGGAAATTCTATTTTTTCCCAAGAACATCAGCTGACAAAGCCTGTGTACACTCGAGGTGTGCAGTGGTTCAGTGCTGTCTCCCACGTACTGTGTGATGACAGTGAAACGCGCGATTGGCTCCCTAGAACTTGCTCATCTTGCAGCTGCCTGGGTACCCTGTAACTCCCCCCCAGCCCCCAGCCCCAGTTCCCAGGAACCCCCCTGCGCTCTCTGCTTCTCAGTCCACTGCTCCAGACGCCTCGGTCTTTTCACTTCGCACGAATCCTCCCTGCTCCTAACTGCCAAGGGGCGGTCCCCTCCCTGCTTCCCGGCTCCCTGGCTCTCCAGCAGGCCCTGCCCTCGCCCGGCTGCTGTGCAAAGGCCCGGGGGTGCCCAGCAGCCCGTGGGGGACCCGCATCCAGCGCCGCCCGGGGAGCCCGCGTGGGGGTCGGGGTCCTCTGCCCAGGGACGCGCAGGCCGAGCTCCCGGCCCGGCTCCCGCCGGCGGGGCCTACCCCTGGTGGGCGGCGGGCTCCCAGGCGCCCGGCAGCCGCGCGCTGCGCACCGCCTTGTTCCGCAGGGCGCTGTCGTGGTAGATGCGGCTCATCGTGCCCTCTGCGAGCCAGCGCCCCGAAGCACCCGGAGGCCGCCGAGACCGCACCGGCCGCCCGCCAGGCCAGCACGTCCCGGAACGGCGCCGCCCGGCCCCGGGCGTTCCCGGGCGGATTTAAAGGGGCCGAGCCGCATTCCCGCTCCCCAGACCGTGCTCGGCGGGGTGGGGAAGACCCGCAGCGGGAGATGCAGGGGAGGCGGGGCTGTGAGCTTCTCTTTTCTCTCCCTCCTTCCTTGTGCCGAGAGGGAGACCCCTGCCCCAGCACATGCACGAGGGAGAAAATGAGTCCCCGAGGGTCGCTCTTGGTGTCAGCTCTGAGTAGTGGACATGACGGCCCTCAGCGTGGTCAGCACAGAAGCTTCTCACTCTTAGGCCCTGTCCGCGACCCCACCGTGGCTAAGGGAGGAATCCCCCAGCCGCGGGAGCCTGGGCAGATCCTGCACCCTCTCTGAGCCGCGGCTTGGTCCTCTGTGTAATGGGGACAGTGTCACAGATTAATGGGCGCACACTCTCCTGAACTTGGCCTTGCCCTCGGGCAGGAACCCTTCTGCAACTCTGCAACACCCCTCCCACCCCGTGCCTTTTGCCCACCCGTGTCACTTCCTGCAGGTGAGTTTCCAAGTCTGGGGGCAGGGGTCTTGTTTCTCTTCCTCGGCTCTTTTGTACCAGGCCTTGGGGCAGGTGGGCTCTCTGGGGTGGGGGTGGGGGCGTTCAGAAGGGGAGGCGGCCAGACAGAGATGGGGGAGTTCCAGGGAGGCACCTGCCTCTGCACACCTCCTGGGCCCTGGGCACTCCTGCCATTAGTATTTGTTTATTTTTTTTTTAAAGATTAATTTGGGCAGGCGCCGCAGCTCACTAGGCTAATCCTCCACCTGCGGCGCCGGCACACCGGGTTCTAGTCCCCATTGGGGAGCCGGATTCTGTCCCGGATGCCTCTCTTCCAGGCCAGCTCTCTGCTGTGGCCCGGGAGTGCAGTGGAGGATGGCCCAAGTGCTTGGGCCCTGCACCCCATGGGAGACCAGGAGAAGCACCTGGCTCCTGGCTCCTGGCTTTGGATGAGCGCGGTGCACCGGCCGTGGCAGCCATTGGAGGGTGAACCAACTGTAAAAGAAGACCTTTCTCTCTGTCTCTGTCTCTCTCACTGTCCACTCTGCCTGTCAAAAAAAAAAAAAAGATTAATTTCTTTATTTGAAAGTCAGAATTACACAGAGAGAGAAGGAGAGGCAGAGACAGAGAGAGAGAGAGAGAGAGGTCTTCCATCCACTGGTTCACTCCCCAAATGGCTGCAATTGCCAGAGCTGGGCCAATCCAAAGCCAGGAGCCAGGAGCTTCCTCCCGGTCTCCCATGCAGGTGCAGGGGCCCAAGGATTTGGGCCATCTTCCACTGCTTTCCCAGGCCACAGTAGAGAGCTAGATCGGAAGTGGAGCAGCCAGGACTCAAACCGGTGCCCATATGGGATGCCGGCACTGCAGGCAGCAGCTTTACCCTCCATGCCACAGTGCCAGCCCCTGTTTATGTTTTATTTGACCACTGCGTTAGCATAAAGGTGCCTGCCTCTACTGATATTATACATTACAGCATCTCTTTTAGTTTACACATTTTTTTTCTTGCTGGTCTTCAAAGACATTAAAACAGTCTCTAAAAGCACCATGGGCCCAGCCATTGTGTTGAAGAGAGTGGCCAGCCCTGCCCCCTGTCTGGCATCTATGGCTGCTCAGGCTGTGTCTGTACTGGTGCCCTCCATGGTAGGACTAGCCACGTGTGGCTACTTAAATTTTAATTAAGTCCAAATAAGATTTAAAATTGGCCGGCGCCGTGGCTCAACAGGCTAATCTTCTGCCTTGCGGCGCCGGCACACCGGGTTCTAGTCCCGGTCGGGGCGCCGGATTCTGTCCCGGTTGCCCCTCTTCCAGGCCAGCCCTCTGCTGTGGCCCAGGAGTGCAGTGGAGGATGGCCCAAGTGCTTGGGCCCTGCACCCCATGGGAGACCAGGAGAAGCACCTGGCTCCTGGCTTCGGATCAGCGTGGTATGCTGGCTGCAGCGTGCCGGCCGTGGCAGCCATTGGAGGGTGAACCAACAGCAAAGGAAGACCTTCTCTCTCTCTCTCTCTCTCTCTCTCTCTCTCTCTCTCACTGTCCACTCTGCCTGTCAAAAAAAAAAAAAAAAAGATTTAAAATTCAGTTCCTCCATCTCCTTGGCCACATTTGCAGTGCTCAATAGCGATGGGCAGTTAGCGCAAACACCGAACTTTTTCATCATTACAGGAAGTTCTGTTGCTCTAAACTCTTCCTTTCTTAACACCTTTGTTAAGGCAGCCAAGGATCCAGCATCTGGGCATCTCAGATTACCACAATTGAACACTCCCGTCCTCCGGCTGACCCTGCTTGCTCTGAAATTCTCATCACTAAACAGCCTTTTAAAAATTTTTAAAATTTATTTTCTAAATTTATTTGAGAGGCTAGCATAGTGACGCAGTGGGTTAAGCCACCTCTCCCATCGCCAGCATCCCATAGAGTATCGGTTCAAGTCCCAGCTGTTCTGCTTTGGGTCCAGGTCTCTGCTGATGCACCTGGGAAAGCAGAGGAGGACGGACCAAGTGCTTGGGCTCCTGCACCTACCTGGGGGACCCGGATGGAGTTCCCACTCCCACCCAAACTGTTAGGGGCATGGTGGTGGTGGTGGTGGTGGGGTCAATCAATAAATGAGGATGATCACTTTGTCTTGTCTCTGTCTCTCAAATAAAGTGAAAATAAAGAAATAAGATTTTGTAAAAAAATGAAGGAACAAGGTATGAAACACAAAAAAACAAGAAGCTAGTATGTGGAAAATTCTTCCAGCCATCAGACAGGTGAAACTGTAAGAGAAGGATTTGGTTCTCATTAACACAAGTCAAAATCGAAGTTCTCTTAGGAATGGTCTCGCTGAAGCTGTGCGTGTAATTACAGACACACCGGCCTTCCCCCACCTCTCTCTTGTGACGGGCATTGGGAAGACACAGACTCCATCAGGAGTTCTGTGCCAGGCACAAGTGCAGAGCAGCAAAGCAAAAGGGAGCGTGCACGTGCGTGCAGAGTTGCAGGTCGCCTGCATCAGCTCACACGTTTGCATAGCTGACATGTCTCGTCCTGACAAAGTCGGGTGGTGTCCCCGAGAAATAGCACGCGACGCTGCCACCAGTGCAGGGAAGTAGCCTCCAGAAAACACGCACGCACACCGCACACCGCAGAGCCAAAGACACAAACAAAGGAAGCGCTCAGGAGAGAAAGCTGACATCAGATAAGATATCCAAGTGAGGACCGAGCCCATCCATCACATGACATCAATAAATGCAAATGGGGGGAGCTCGCTTAGAAAGAAAATCCATGATCTGTCTTGGGCTCAGACGTCTCTTAATGCCTCATCCGGGCTTCCCAGCCCCATGCTCACCCCCTACCCTCCCCCACCTCAGCCCTGACCGCGCCTGGCCCTGCCTTGCTAGTGTGGCCAGCTCTGCATGGGCTGCCCCGGATCACGCACACTGCCGTCCCTCGCACCTCACCCCATAGCCACACACACCACTGGCCCCTAAGCCAGCGGGTCCCTAGAGTGGTCCCAGAAAGGAGCGTCTCAGACGGGGTTGTGACGTCCGATCATGACTCTTCCGATGGCAACAGGGACACTTAGTCGGGAGGCTGGCCATGGCCCTCTGCATGAAATCGCACCAGAATCACCCGTGCTGAGCAGGGGCGGGTGCAAGTGCAAGGCGGGATTGGGCCAGAAAATGGGGTGTCCGTGACATTTGGCTGGTTTGGGAGTAATGATAATTTTAGGAAATGTAGAGTAGGCTAGCTTTCACTGTTACAAAGGGTCTTCAAGGGGCCAGAGCTGTGGCAGTGTGGATGAAAGCCCGGGCCTGAAGCTCTGGTATCTCATATGGGTGCTGGTTCGAGTCCTGGCTGCTTCACTTTCAAACCAGCTCTCTGCTATCGCCTGGGATAGCAGTAGAAGATGGCCCAAGTCCTTGGGCCCCTGTACCCATGTGGGAGACCCAGAAGAAGCTCCTGGATCCTGGCTTTGGATCAGCACAGCTCCAGCCATTGGGGCCATCTAGGGAGTGAATCAGTGGATGGAAGACCTCTCTCTCTATCTCTACCTCTCCCTGTAACTCTGTCTTTCAATTAAATAAAATAAGTCTTTTCTTAAAAAAAAAGGTCTTCAAAAAGTTTATGGAAACGTATACATGAAAAACTAGGCATGGGTTTCAAAGGGCTTTTGCATCCAAAAAGACATCTTTAAAAAACAAGATTTTTTTTTTATTTGAAAAGTGGAGGGACAGATCTTCCATCTGTTGGTTCACACCCCAAATTGTCCTAAGAACCAAGGCTGGGCCAGGCCGAAGCCAGGAGCCAGGAACTCCATCCTGGTCTCCCACATGGGTGCAGGGGCCCAGGCACTTGGGCCACCTTCTCTGCCTCCCCAGGTGCAGGGAGCTGGATCGACACAGAGCAGCCGGGACTTGCACCAGCGCCGATACCGGATGCCTGTGGCGTCGAAGCAGCAGTTTAACCTGCATTGCCACTACATCAACTCCACAAGTAAGCTTCTTTCAATCCACTTTCCATGAGTGTTTTGAAGTACCCTGGTAGCATGGAAATCTTGCAAGAAAGCAAATGCCCGCCTCAGGCAGCTGACAGCCGCCTTAACACGGGTAAAAGCCACAGCAGCTTTCCAACAGCTTCCGGGCCAGCTGCTAAACATCAGGGTGGAGCCCGGGTGCAGGGGTGAGAGAGCTGCCAGTGCAGGCTGAGTGTGCAGCCTGGTACGTTTGTCAAACTCATGGCGCCAGGCGGGTGGGGCTTTGGGTGGATGAGCCTGAAAACCTTGAACCTTGAGCCTTGGGGTGGAGATTCCGAAACTTCCTTGCCACGCTTAAGAGAGTGCTTACAAGGGCCGGCGCCGTGGCTCAACAGGCTAATCCTCCGCCTTGCGGCGCCGGCACACCGGGTTCTAGTCCCAGTTGGGGCGCCGGATTCTGTCCCGGTTGCCCCTCTTCCAGGCCAGCTCTCTGCTGTGGCCCGGGAGTGCAGTGGAGGATGGCCCAGGTGCTTGGGCCCTGCACCCCATGGGAGACCAGGAAAAAGCACCTAGCACCTGGCTCTTGTCATTGGATGAGCGCAGCGCGCCGCCGACCGCAGCAGCCATTGGAGGGTGAACCAACGGCAAAGGAAGATCTTTCTCTCTGTCTCTCTCTCACTGTCCACTCTGCCTGTCAAAAAAAAAAGTGCTTACAAGAATCAGGAAGAGAGCGCGAGGATACTTCAAACAGTCCATGGGGGGCAGCACTGTGGCCCAGAGGACTAAGTGGATCCTTGGGACAACCACATCCCACATGAGAGTGCCCGGATGGAGCCCCAGCTGCGCTTCCAACCCAGCTTCCTGTTAAGTAGGTGGGAGACAGCAGATGGCAGCTCAAGTGCTCGGTCCCCTACAACCCCAGTGGGAGACCCTGATGGAGTTCTTGGCTCCTGGCTTTAGCCTAGTGGCTATTGCAGACATCTGGGGAGTGAACCAGTGGATGGGATATCTCTCTGTGTCTCTCTGTCTCTGTCTCTGCCACTCTGCCTTTTAAATGCATTAATTGATTGATTTAGAAAACTTTTTAAAAACCGTGGAAATGGAATTAAAAGTTTGATTTATTTTGGTACAAAAACTTTTGAGATCCATGCATAATTTTTTAAGAGTTACACAGAGAGAGGAGAGGCAGAGAGAGAGAGAGAGGTCTTCCAGCTGATGGTTCACGCCCCAACTGGCCGCAACGGCCAGAGCTGTGGTGATCTGAAGCAGGGAGCCAGGAGCTTCTTTTGGGTCTCCCACGCGGGTGCAGGAGCTCAAGGACTTGAGCCACCTTCTACTGCTTTCCCAGGCCACAGCAGAGAGCTGGATTGGAAGCGGAGCAGCCAGGACTCAAATTGGCATCCATATGGGATGCAGGCACTGGAGGCAGCATCTTTACCACCTGCACCTCAGTGCCCACCCCATAGTTTTCTCATAATACACATTTTCTATGAGCTTTAAAATATTTTTAAACTTCCATTGTTTGGGGCCAGTGCTGTGGCGTAGTGGGCTAAGCCTCCTCCTGAGGCACCAGCATCCCATATGGGTGCTGGTTGGTGTCCCAACTGTTCCTCTTCCAATCCAGCTCTCTGCTACGGCCTGGGAAAGCAGTAGAAGGTGGCTCAAGTCCTTAGACCCTGAACCTCCGTAGGAGACCTTGGCCCCTGGCTTCAGATCAGCCCAGCTCTGGCCATTGCAGCCATTTGGAAGTAAGCCAGCAGATGGAAGACCTCTCTCTATGTCTCTTCTCTCTCTGTAACTCTACTCTTGAATAAATACATAAAATAAATTTTAAAAATAAATTATTTTCACCTTCTAAAATGCAGTTACAAACACCCTTTTAAATTTTCATTTCAGGCCAGCACCACAGCTCACTAGGCTAATCCTCCGCCTTGCCACGCCAGCGCTCCGGGTTCTAGTCCCAGTCGGGGCGCCGGATTCTGTCCTGGTTGCCCCTCTTCCAGGCCAGCTCTCTGCTGTGGCCCAGGAGTGCAGTGGAGGATGGCCCAAGTGCTTGGGCCCTGCACCCACATGGGAGACCAGGAGAAGCACCTGGCTCCTGGCTTTGGATCAGCGCAGTGCGCCGGCCACAGCACACCGGTCGCAGTGGCCACTGGAGGGTGAAACAAGGGTAAAGGAAGACCTTTCTCTCTGTCTCTCTCTCTCACTGTCCACTCTGCCTGTCAAAAATTTAAAAATTTTTTTTCATTTCATTATTATTATTATTATATGAAAGAAAGAGACAGAGATCGCCCAGCCACTGGTACATTTCCCAAACGCCAGCACTACCTGGGGCTGGGCCAGGCTGAAGCCAGGTTCCTGGGGCTCAGTCCAGATCTCATGTGGCAGGGACTCCAGTACCTTAGGCATCACTTGCTGCCCTCCAGGGTGTGCATGGCAGGAAGCTGGGGCTAGAAGTGAAGCTGCGATTCAAACCCAGAGACGACAGTGTGGTACGCCAGCATCCCTCGTGGCGGCTTAACCACTGCACTTCGTGCCTGCTCCTATTTTCATGTTATTTGAAGGGCAAACAGAAGCAGAGAGATCGCCCACCCACTGGGTCACTTCCCAAACGCCAGCACTACCTGGGGCTGGCCAGGCTGAAGCCAGGAACCCAGGGCTCGACGTGGGTCTCCCCTGGGCGGCCCAGCCCCAAGCACTTGAGCACTTGCCATTTCCTCCGGGCTGCCTAGCTATGGATTGCAGGAGTTTTTGTCATGAAACTAACTTATCTTTTTCAAAAAAACAGAGAAATTCACTCATTTATTTTAAAAGCAGTTATATAGAGAGAGGATGAGAGACAGATTTTCCATCCACTGGTTCACTGTCCAAATGGCTGCAATAGCTGATGCTGGGCCAGGCAGAAGCAGGGAGCCCAAACCTCCGCCTGGGTCGCCCACACAGTTGGCAGAGGCCCGGACATTTGGGCCGTCTGCAGCTGCTTTACTGGGCGGATTAGAAGGAAGCCGGATCAGAAGCAGAGCAGCAGGGACTGCAGCTGACGGCTCCAGTGGGGGATGCCAGCGTCACGAGCAGTGGCTTAAGCTGCTGCGTCAGCACTGGCCCCACTTCTCTTTTAGCTGCATTTCCCACTAACTTCTGAAGTACCATAGCAGAAACCACGACGGAACTCACAAGTAAAAGAGGACGATGGGAGTCGGAAGAGCAGGAGCCTGCTGGGCCCACCTACCTGCCTGGCAAGGTAGAGCTCATCACTAGAGGCACAGCAAGGCCGGAGTAGGCAATCTGGGTGCCTTTGCAAAGGCACAGAGAAAGTTACAGAGAAAGGAAGAGACAGAGAGAGATCGAGATCCCATCCACTGGTCCGCTCTTCAAATGGCCACAATGGCTGGGGCTGGGCCATGCCAAAGCCAGGAGCCTGGAGTTGCATCTGGATCTCCCACATGGGTGGCAGGAGCCCAGGCACTTGGGCCACCTCCTGCTGCTTTTCTCAGGCCATTACCAGGGAGCTGGGTTGGAAGTGAGGCAGCCCAGACTCACACTGGCACCCACATGAGATGCTGGAGTCGCAGGTAGCGGCTTTACGCACTAAGCCACAACGCAGGCTCCTGCAGAGTTTTGTGAAAATCTTATAGGAGGGGCAGGTGTTTGCCCTAATTGATTAAGCCACTTGTTTGTCTGCCCATAGCCCACATGTGAGTATCTGGGTTCAAATCCTGGCTCCAGCTCTGGCTCCTGATTCCAGCCTCCTGCTCATGTGGACCCCGGGAGGCAGCAGTGATGGCTCAAGTATTTGGGTTCCTGCCACCCATGTGGGAAACCTAGGTCGTATCCCTGATTCCTGGTTGTGATTCCAGTGTTGCAGGCATTTGGGTAGTGAACCAGAGGATGGGATCTCGATCTCTCTCTGTCTCTGTCTCTCTGTCTCTGTCTCTCTCTCTCTTTGTCTTTCTCTGCCTGCCTCTCTGCTTCTCAAATAATTAAATAGAAATAATTAAAAGTAAGTCCTTGCAGGGAAGCCCATCCTTTTGAATCCTCAGATACAAGAGTACAGAGACCAAGATCCAGGAGAAGGAGGGAATTCCTCCTGACCAGCCAGCAGGTTTTTGCTGTCAATTCGGCTGGACGATGGGTGTGCTTTGTCTGACTACAGCATTCAAAAGGGGTTCACTCTGTGTCTTGCGTTGAGACTTCGTGGTGGTGGTAAGGACAGGATCTTACGTTACTCCCAAGAAGAATAGGAGAAGAAGGCCCAGCTGGCTGTCCCGGGGGCTGGAAGGTGCACAAGAATAGCAGAAATGGTCACCCTCATCGGGAGTGTCCTGTAGCTGAATGTGGTGGCGGAGCTGTCATGGCCAATCTGTTGGAAGACCAACTGCTTCAACAAACCTAATGGTGTGTAAGTTACCGAAAGGCTCGACCCACAAAACAAGACAAAAACCTAGAGTTGATGGATATGTGGCTACACACACTGTTGAACTATTAAACTTATTGTTAAGTGAAAATCGCAAAGCACAAGACATTGCACATAGTAGTCATCCCTTCGTCAGGAACTGTCCTGGGTGCTGGGGGTACACAGGTGAGCAAAACAGCAGATCCAAGCAGCCACGAAGCTGACATCTGGTAGGCAAGAGGGACGATGAACACACAAAACAAGCCTGAAAGGAGAGCATCTCAGATAAGATCTCAGCTAGTGGCAGATACTATGACGGCCACTCAACCAAAGCTTGTGACAGGGAGAGTTTGGGTGCAGGGAGCTGCTTTAGAACGAGGGGCTAGGCGGAGCCTACCAGTGAAGCTGCCGTGTCCCACGTCAGAGTGTCTGGATTCAATACCCACCTCTGGCTCCCGACCGCGGCTTCCTGCTAATGCGGACCCTGGGCGGCTACAGGTAATGATTCAAGTAGCTGCGTTCCTGCCACCCAGGTAGGAGCCCGGGGTTGGGTTTCTAAGTGTGGCCCCGGCTTGGCCCAGTCCCAAGCAAGGCAGGCATTTTGGGGAGTGAGCTATTGGATGGTATGTGCTCTTCTCCCCACCCCCCCTTACTATGTCTGTCTCTCAAATAAATAAATAATTAACAACTAAATCTATAGAAGAAAGAACAGGTGGTGAGGGAAGATTCTCAAGGTGGTGCCGTTGGAGTTGAGACAGGAGACACCAACATGGCAAAGTCCCAGGGACAGGAAGGCACTAGCAGCATGGGGAGCACCTGGTGGCTGTTCAGGGACCCGGGGTGGGGGGAGAGAAGGGCTGATGGGATCTGAGTGACAGACAAGGCTCAGAATTCCTATTCTGTTCTAGAAACACGTCTTCAGCGTGTAAAAGGTGGTCTAAGTGTGCGTAGCGCGTCTCTCCTGGTATGTGTTCTTGTTGTCTGTAATGGTTCCATCAGGGGAAGCAGGACACTGGTGACAGTGGCTGCCCTGGGCAGCGGGGGCTCCAGGCTGGGGGGAGACTTTTGTTGCCCAGTGTGGTGCTGTATGCTCTTTGGTATTTTCACCATGTACATGAATTCTTTTCCAATTAAAAACTAGTCAATTTTTTAAACTGAGGGAGCATTTTAATATTCAATCTCGGTTGTAATCAGAGAAATGCAAATTAGAACATCAGGGAAATAAGGTTTTTTTTTTTAAATTGAGGATTTAAAAACTCAAAAATCCCACATTGGTGAGGTATAAGAAAACTGATTCTTTATTGTTTGTGTGTTTTGTTTGCTGGAATGCGCTTTGGTAAACCTTTTCTGAGAATCGTTTGTTTGATATTAAAGACCTTAACCATTCCACATCCATTTCTTGTTTTTATTAAGATTTATTTATTTATTTGAAAGGTAGAGTTACAGACAGAAAGGGAGAGACACAGAGAGACCTTCCATCCGCTGCTTCACTCCCCACGTGGCTGCAATGGCTAGGGCTGGGCCAGGCTGAAGCCAGGCACTTCTTCCAGGTCTCCCACATGGGTGCAGGGGCCCAAGTGCTTGGGCCATCTTGCACTGCTTTCCCAGGTGCATCAGCTGGATCAGAAGTGGAGCAGCTGGGGCTTGAACCAGAGCCCATATGGGACGCTGGCTTCTTGAACTGCTTTGCCACATCTCAGCCCAACACACATCCGTGAGTTTCCCCCAAGGAGAAACGTCAGGACAGGGACAAGGATAGAGCTACAAGGATATTTGTTCCCATCTGTTAATAGCAGGGAAATTGAGAGGCAGCAGTGGTGACTCCAGCGTTCGGGTCCCCAGTCCCCCTGTGGGACACCTGGATTGAATTAATTTTTTTTTTGACAGGCAGAATGGACAGTGAGAGAGAGAGAGAGACAGAGAGAAAGGTCTTCCTTTTCTGTTGGTTCACCCCCCAATGGCCGCTGCGGCTGTTGCGCTGCGGCCGGCTCACCGAGCTGATCCAAAGCCGGGGGCCAGGTGTCTATCCTGGTCTCCCGTGGGGTGCAGGGCCCAAGGACCTGGGCCATCCTCCACTGCACTCCCGGGCCACAGCAGAGAGCTGGCCTGGAAGAGGAGCAACTGGGACAGAATCCGGCACCCTGACCAGGACTAGAACCTGGTGTGCCGGCGCTGCAGGCGGAGGATTAGCCAAGTAAGCCACGGCACCGGTCTGGATTGAATTCTTAATTCTTGAATTCAGCCTTGCTCCCTGCTGGCCACAATGAGGCATCTCTCTGTATCTGTCTCTGTCTCTCGCCTTTCAAATAAACAAATAAATAAAGGTTAGGACAATAAACACAGGGCTGGGGTTCTGATGCTGCAGGTTAAGCTGCCGCCTGCAATGCTGGCATCATATATGAGCTCTGTCTCAAGTCCTGGCTGGTCTGTTTCCAGTCCAGCTCCCTGCTGATGTGCCTGGGATAGCAGCGGAAGATGGTGCAAGTACTCGGGCCCCTGCCGCCCATGTGGGAGACCCAGAGGGAGTTCCAGGCTCCTGGCTTTGGCCTGGCCAAGTCCTGGCCAATTTGGGGAGTGAATCAGCAGATGGACAATATTCCTCTCTTTCTCTCTCTGTCTCTCTCTCCCTCTCTCTCTGTCACTCTACCTTTCAAATAAATAAACTAAAGAAAAAGAGCAAAAATCTCACATGTGCAAGAATATTGCAAACTGGAACAAAAAAATAAATAGTAGGGACGCTATAGGAAGAATTTAAATTCTAACAATAGTCATTTCATTTACATAAATCCTCAAATATCCACACCATGCAGTTGTATGACTGTATTTTAAAGGTTATTAAAGAATATTTAATGGTGTGCAAAAACATTATCAACTTACTGTTAGATGAAAAAGAAATGTTCCCCTATTCTGGTGTTGGCGCACACACACACACACACACACACACACGCACATTGAAGCCTGCAAAGACATTAACCATAGTTAATAAATCATGGGTGACTTAGCAGTCTGTTTGCTTCCAGCACATTTTTAAAATGATTTTTACTTTTGGGGGCTGCCTGTGCGCGCAGTAAGATAGATTGTCACTCTTGGTTAAGGACAAGCTATCATTATTTACTCCCTGCCTGGGCGCTCTCATCTCATTGACTTTCATTTGCTTACGTGTGCATTTGTGTATGTGTGTGTGTGTGTGTGTTTATTTCTAACCAACCCTCATTAACCCACTCCCCAATGGGAGCGTTGCCAATAGCTACCCAGGGCTCCTCTCCTCTCCGGACCCCAGTCTCCCCCAGTGAGAAGTAACCACCGGTCTGAACAGTGTGTTTATCATTCCTTTGCTTTTCTGTTTTCCATTTTCTCAGTTGAAGCTGGGGTGTCCGTAACAGTCAACTTGCCATCTTAGCTGGCTTGTAACACACAGCTCCGGGGTACTCAGTACCTACACCTTTACTGGGTGGTCATCTGACCGTCTGACCACAGAACACATTCCAGCTTGCAAAACAGAAACTTGGCCGGATCCACAACCATCCCCAGCCCCTCCCCTCCCCACTGCCGGCCCTGGCAGCCCCTGCCCTTTTTCCTGGTTCTATAACTCTGTGGCTATTCTAGGTCCTTCATGGAAGTGGAGTCCTACAGTATTTGTCCTTTGTGACTGCCTTGCTTCACTTATCAGAATGTCCTTAGGTGTAGCAGGTGTCAGAATGTCCTTTTTCAGGGCTGACTGGTATTCCATCGCGGGTACACCTGTTCACTCTCTTCTGTGTCTCTCTTCATCTATCGTGGGTATTCGGGTGTCTGCTACCTTTTGGCTATTGGCACAGGGGTACAAGTACCTCTGTGATCCCGTTTTCCATGATTTTAAATGAATACTGACCAGTGTGACTGCTGACTCATATGATATTCTATTTTTGCTTTGCTTTTAAAACTTTTGATTTTCATTTTATTTCAAAACCAGAGAGAGAGAGAGAGAGAGAGAATCTTCTATCTGCCGATTCACTCCCCAAACTCCTACAGCAGAAAGGGGTTGGCCAGGCATAGGCACGTAATAAGCTGCATCCATCTGGGTCTCCCACATGGGTGGCGAGAACCCAAGTACTTGATCCATCACTTGCTAGCACCCAGGTGTTGTATGCATCAGCAGGAAGCTGGATCAGAGCAGAGTAGCCGGGACTTGAACCAGGCGCTCTCATACGAGATACGGGGTCCCCAGCAGTAATTCAACCATTGTGCAACATACCAGCCCTATGGTTCCCGTTTTGACGAACCCCCGTGCTGTTTTCCATGCTGGCTGTGCCATTTGCCCACCCACGGTGCACAGGGTTTTAAGGTCGTCAATCTAGACCTGTCGGGGACACTGGCGTCTCCCAGAGCAGGCTGCAGCTCTGGGTGCAAGGCAGAAGCCTTGCGGGGCGGCACAGCACGGCCAGGCAGAGAGAGGATTCCAGGGCCTGTGTCTGTCACCGCGGCCCAGCCACTCCTCAGGTACCTGGGGGTAAGTGCAAAGTTGTGTGCTAGGATCGCGCGACGAGTTGGCTGTGTTCGCGATCCAGAGCTCCCCATGCTTGTATTCCCCCCATTTTGTCATCTGTCCACACGAAGGACACCCCTGAAAGGGTATTGCAAGCACTGTCTTTGTCAGATCCCTGGTGTTTTTTTTTAATATTTATTCATTTATTTATTTGAAAGTCAGAGTTACAGAGAGGCAGAGGCAGAGAGAGAGAGAGAAAGAGAGAGGGAGAGAGAGAGAGAGAGAGGTCTTCCATCCACTGGTTCACTCCCTAGATGACCACAACAGCCAGAGCTGCACCAATCCTGCACCCACATGGGAGACCTGGAAGAAGTCCCAGGGTCCTGGCTTCAGATCAGCTCAGTTCTGGCCATTGCAGCCATCTGGGGAATGAACCAGCAGATGCAAGACCTCTCTCTCTCTCTCTCTCTCTCTCTCTCTCTCTCTCTCTCTCTCCCTCTGAAATGCTGCCTGACTTCAGCCTGACCCAGCCTTGGCTGTTGTGGACACATGGGGAGAGAACCAATGGATGGAAGATCTCTGTCTCTGTCTCTCTCTGTCTCCCTGCCTTTCAAATAAATAAAAATAAATATTTTAAAAAGAGTCACAAAGGGGAATGTGCCCCTTTCAATTACTGGACTATTTCCTAGAACTGCAATAATTAAAACAGCAGGGTACTACATGTCCAGATCAGTGGGCCAAAATAAAAAGCTAAGAAATGCTCGCGAGCAGATTATTTAAATGTTTTTTAAAAGGATCTGGCAGAGGCCGGTGCTGTGGTGTAGTGGATAAAGCTGCTGCCTGTAGTGCCGGCATCCCATATGGGCACCGATTCAAGTCCCGGCTGCTCCTCTTCCAATCCGGCTCTCTGCTACGGCCTGGGAAAGCAGTAGACGATGGCCCAAGTCCTTGGGCTCCTGCACCCTTGAGGGAGACCTGGAAGAAGCTCCTGGCTCCTGGCTTCAGATTGTCGCAGCTCCGGCCTTTGCAGCCTTCTGGGGAGTGAACAAGTGGATGGAAGACCTCTCTCTCTGTCTCTACCTCTCTCTGTAACTCTGTCTTTCAAATAAATAAAATAAATCTTAAAAAAAAATTCTTCTATTGCATACATGTAATTACTTCCACACTTTAATTTTTATCGGAGCAGGTTTTCAAAATGCAGTTCAACTGTATCTGCATGCAAAGAAAACAGTGTAGCTGTGAAGTTGTTTTGGGGCTTCACGAGTCCTGTTCTCTGGCTAGTGCTGGCAGATCAGTTACTTTCAAGCTTGCCTGGAGCAGGTGTTTCGGCCTAGCCATTAAAACATTGGCTAAGATGTTTACGTCACACATCAGTGCATCTCGGTCAATGCCCAGCTCTGGCTACAGACTCCAGCTTCCTGCTACTGCAGAGCCAAGGAGGCAGTAGTGAGCCTCACATAGTTGGGTCCCTGCTCCTCACATGGAAGACCAGGACTGAGTTCCTGGATTCAACCTGGCCCAGCCCTGGCTGTTGTGGGCATTTGAAGAGTGAACCACCAGGTCGGAACTCTGCCTGTCTCTGTTTCTTGAAATACAGGTGATAGATACAGATAGGCAGACAGATGGATGATGATAGATAGATAATCAATGATTGATAGAGATCTATTCCTAGCCAATAACTGTGCACGCAAGGCTCGGCATCTCCAGCAGAAGTGGCGGCTCTGTGCTCCTGGGCGGGGCGCCGTTGAATTGCTGGGGAAGGTGTGTAGCTCGAGAGATCCAGGGCTCGATGGAAGGTTATCTGTCTGCAGCCAGGGATTCTGCTCAAGCCCCTTCTGGATTCAGGGTGACCCGCCCCCCTCCCCCGGCTGCTCCACAGCCTGCGGCAGACGCAGGGGGCCCCACTCACCCCGGGGCTCTGCAGAGGTTCAGGAAGGTGGACGTCAGGGCCTCCCTGCAAGTGGCCCAACTGCCCACTGAGCTGATGTGTCGATGCTTCCAAGAGATGCAGGGCTTTCTCTCCCCTAGGGGCTCCAGGCAGGGGGAGAGGGAAAGCCCCCCCAACAACAGTTATTGAATCCCTTATTCCAAGTCGAGCGGCATCTCTGCCCTACTTGCTCTCTTCCACAGTTCTCACCTCCCCACTGCCCGCCCCTGCCCGCCCCGGGGCCTGAGACAGGCAGGCGGGCCTCCACACCCCTCTTTCTGGAGCCAGAAGTGCTGTCCTCTCCACCTAGGCCCAACCAGGGGGTGTGTGCGCCTCGGATCGCTATTTCCTCTTACGACAAACACCCGCTTTGCAAGGCTAATGTCTATTGCGAATGTCAGAAGCTGGATATTAATTCTTTCTGTCTCCATGCTCTCTCTGATTTTGCATTTCACTGGAACTGGTGCCTGGTTGTAAGCTGCATTTGTTATTTTCTGTTTCCTAAGAAAGAAAACAAGCTGCCCGTTTAAGTACGAACAATGCTTTTTCATACATAGAAGTGTGGCTTATTCTTATTGGGAAACCTACTTAAGGCCTTATTTAGACATATATTTTTATCATAGATCACTCTTGTCCATATGTAAAAGGGAAACTCTCAGTGAAATAGACGAAGCCATTCCTGAAACTTCTTTACAGGAGACAGTGACAGTGATGTGGACACTGCGGCTTCTCAACACCTTTCCTGCTCAGAGGTGGAAACGCTGTGACTTTTCAGACCAAACTGATGCCTGAGTATTGTTGGTACAGGATCCTCGGTGTTGTTGTTGTTGTTTTTGACAGGCAGAGTTAGACAGTGAGAGAGAGACAGAGAGAAATGGCTGCTACAGCCAGCACGCTGCACCAATCCGAAGCCAGCAGCCAGGTGCTCCTCCTGGTCTCCCATGCAGGTGCAGGGCCCAAGCACTTGGGCCATCCTCCACTGCCTTCCCGGGCCACAGCAGAGAGCTGGACAGGAAAAGGAGCAACAGGAACTAGAACCCGGTGCCCATATGGGATGCCGGTGCCGGCGCCGCAAGTGGAGGATTAGCCAAGTGAGCCACGGCGCTGCCCCCCCCCCCAGGTTTTTGTTTTTTTTTTTTTAATTTTGTTTTATTTATGAGAGAGAGAAAGAGAGATCTTTCATCCTCTGGTTCACTCCCCAAATGAAAGGGTTGGTGCTGATCCAGGGCGAAGCCAGGAGCCTGAAACTCCATCTGTTGTGGGTGGCAGGGACCCAAGGACTTGAGCCATTTTCTGCTGCCTTCCCAGGAGCATTAGCGGGGAGCTGGATAGGAAGTGGAGCAGCTGGGACTCAAACCGGCGCCCATATACAATGTAGGCGACACTGGCTGTTGCTTAACCTGCTGCCCCGCTGTGGAATTTTCTGACCAGTGCTCCTGTGCCGCAGCCTTGTGGATTTTCTTCCAAACTGGTGATACCCGTCCTGCAAGGCTTTCTGGGCCTTAGGAGGAAGGTATTCATGAAAGGTGTTCAGGCCAAGTTTGCAATATGCGTAGGCAAATGACCACCATAACGTGGCTGCTGCCTGGCCACCAGCTGTTAGCCGCAACACTGACTGTAGAACACACCCCAATTTCAGAGAAATGCAAACTTCAGACAGCGTGAATTCTAGGAAGCCTTCGGATTTCTCCTGCCCACACGTCCACCTCTCGGCAGGCGGATGCTCCCCATCGCACAGACACTCTGCTAGCTGGTGAAATGGTAACCCTGGTACGTAGATATCGCTGGGAAGGCAATCTTGGGAAACGTTTACTACAGTTCTGCCATTTCTTTATAGAGTCCTAGAAGAGAGCTTCTGTACCTAAATGTAGACTGACTGCTTTTTGAAACTATGCCGGGGGGGCCGGCACTGTGGTGTAGCGAGTGAAGCTGCTGCCCATAGTGCCGGCATCCCATATGGACACCAGTTCGAGTCCCAGCTGATCACTTCCGATCCAGCTCTCTGCAATGGCCTGGGAAAGCAGTGGAAGATGGTCCAAGTGCTTGGGCCCCTGCACCTACGTGGGAGACCTGGAAGAAGCTCCTGGCTCCTGGCTTCAGATCAGCGCAGCTCCGGCCATTGCGGCCAAATGGGGAGTGAACCAGCAGATGGAAGACCTCTCTCTCTCTCTCTCTCTCTCTGCCTCTCCTTCTCTTCCTGTGTAACTCTGACTTTCCAATAAAATAAATAAATCTTAAAAAAAAAAAAAAAAACCACTATGCCATAGTTACTGGATCAGATGCGAGGGAAGCGGGCACACAGCATGACAACACCAGAAAGCAAGGTGACTTAGGTCATCTATGCTGCTGAAACTAGATTCCACAGATGGGGCAGTTTATGCAAAAATGAATTTGTTTCTCCCAGGTCCAGGGGCTCCAAAATCTAAGAGCAGGTGCTGGAAGGTTCGTTGCCTGGCGAGGGCCGGGTCTCTGCCTCCAACGATGGCACCTTCAACGCCATGTCCCTCCAGGGAGGTTAAACACTGCGTCCTCCCGTGGCCAAAAGTGGGGGCGCCAGAAGGGGAGGAGTCGCTCAGTCCAACCGTTTTATACGGCCCTGATCCCAGGCACAAGGCCTCCGCTGTCCCGACGCGGGCACCTCCCAGCGGCCCCGTGGTTTCTCTGCCCTGTTACGTTGGCAATCAAGGTCCAGCCGTTGCACAAGGAGCGCTCTCAGGAGAGCAGACATCGTAAAGGTGAAGGCAGTGAGGCTGGACTGAGGGAGCATAAACCATGAGCGAGAGAAGATTGATCTAGAAGAGCAGCCTGGGGGCTGTGAGTCAGTGACGGGAGAGCCAGCCCCCTTGGGGTGGGTAGCTAAGGGGGGTTCGACACTCCCAGCAGAGTCTTCTGCTCTGTTAGATTCGGGAAGCAGCCGGGGGTGACCCTGCTTGCGTCTTAGTTAGGACTGTTCAGTCGTTAATAACAAAGCTGACTAATCACAGCTTACACACAGAGACGTTTAATTAAAGCGCATGGCGAGATGCCTACAGGCGGGTGTCTCTGGGTCTGATGCTTCTGACTCTGTGAAGCTCCCCGGAAAACAGCGCTTCACCCTCCTTAATGAAGGGCTGCCCTGTGGTCCCACAATGGCCGCTGTCCCCGGAGACAGCACGTGTCAAAGGAGAGGCGAGGAGAAAGCCAGAGAACCATTGACATTTCCCTTATAAAAACGTCCCTTGGGGCCGGTGCTGTGGCATAGTGGGTAAAGTCGCCATTTGCAGTGTCGGCATCCCATATGGGCGCTGGTTTGCATCTTGGCTGCTCCAGTCCAGCTCTCTGCTGTGGCCTGGGAAAGCAGTAGAAGATGCCCAAGTCCCTGGGCCCCTGCGCCCTTGTGGGAGACTCGGAAGAAGCTCCTGGCTCGTGGCTTCGGATCGGCCCAGCTCCGGCCGTTGCGGCCAATTGGAGCAGGTGGAAGCTCGCTCTCTCTCTCTCTCTCTCTCTCTGCCTCTCCTTCTCTCTCTGTGTAACTCTGACTCTCAAGTAAATAAATAAATCTTTAAAAAAAAATATCCCTTTTATAATAAAGCAATCGTTTTCCCAGAACTCCCTAAGCAGACTTCCACTTCTAGCTCTGTGGCCAGAACTTTGTCACACACCGGCCCTAGCTGCAAGGGAAGCGGAACAGAGATGGGCTGAAAGGACACAAAGCGTCCAGTGCCGTCACGTTTGTCCTTTGCACCGGCTGGCTGAGCACACAGCTACCAAAGGCAAGGAGAGTCCTGGGAAGCAAGAAGCAAGGACCCTTACCTCTGACATCGCAGGGCCTCCGAGAAAGGTAACTGGACGTTCAAATACAGAAACACGCACCCAGAACCAGAGAGCTCACTCAGCAAGCAGAGGATGCAACGCGTCTTCACATGAATAATGTGGATACCCTTGGTAGATAAAAGCTTGCAAAATAATGAATTGAAGCCGTTGGCTAATAGATAATTAAATGTTAAAAAAAAAAAGAAAGAAAGAAAAAAGTCCTCAGCCAGACACAGAAAGACAAATGCCACATGTTCTCTCTTATATGTGGGAGCTAAAGCTAAAACAGAAAAAATTCAAAAAACAAAAGCAAAAAAAAAAAAAAAAAAAAAAAGAAGAAATGCCTGTGTGTATCGGTGTTACAGCAAATATAGTTTTGTCAAACTGTTCTTTTTAAAGATTTATTTATTTATTTCAGAATCAGAGCTAGAGAGAAAGGGAGGCAGAGGCAGAGAGAGAGATTGTCCACCTGCTGATTCAATCCCCAAATGGCCTCAACGGCCAGGGCTGGGTCAGGCTGAAGCCAGGAGCCAGGAGCCAGGAGCCAGGATCTTCATCAGGTCTCCCATGTGGGTGCAGGGGCCAAGCCCTTGGGCCATCTTCTGCTGCTTTCCCAGGTGCATTAGTAAGAAACTGTATCAGAAGTGGAGCAACCAGCACATGAAAACAGCACCCGCTGGGATGCTGGCACTGCAGGCAGCGGCTTAACCCACTGCGCCACAGCGCCCCACCTGTCAAACTTTGTTTTATATCTTTTTCAAACCAATAGTTCAGAATGATGTACTACTACAATTGTACTAATCTGTGATTATTTTAGCATTTACTGTATATGAGTGAAGTGGAAATCATTTCATTTTTTAAAGATTGACTTATTTATTTGAAAGGCAGAATTACAGAGAGGCAGAGAAAGAGAGAGAGAGAGAGAGAGAGGTCTTCCACCCGGTGGTTCACTCCCCAGATGGCCACAGTGGCTGGAGCTGCGCTGATCTGAAGCGTCATTATTGTCCATAGTCCTTCCCTATATTCCTGCTTAACTAGGATCTTATTTGTTGAACTCTGTAGTAAAGCAGTAACCCTTCGACTATAGTGTAAATTAAAGATATGTCATCTCAAGAAGGAAAGAAAGAAAGAGAAAGAGGAAAAAGAGGAGAAAGAAAGAAGGTGGGAGAGAATGAGGGAGGGAGGAAGGGAGGTATCATTATATTCTTAGAATTGTATCTATGAACCACATTGAATTTGCTCTCTTTGTATTAATATCACATTAACATGAGAATTGATGAGCATTGTGTCATAGTAATTAGCATGCGTTTGCTGTGACCTGAGAATCTAATGTATTAATAAATTCCTTTAAAAAGAAAAAAAAAAACCTCAGAGTAGAAAAGACACAGTTGAAATGCAAGCCACTGGGCAGAAAGATAGACCAAGCAAGAAGGAAGAAAAAGAAAGATCCATCAGAAAAATGAGAGATAACAAATACTGGGGAGAACGTGGAGAAAGGGGAATTCTCGTACAGTGCTGGTGAGAATGTGAATTAAAACATCCGTCATGGAGGAGGTTCCTGCAACAAATTCAAACTGCAGTTTCCACAACCTCACCGCTGGGTCTACGCTGGATGGAGGTGAGACACCTGCCCTCTCCTGTCTGTGGAAATCCCGTTCACAATAGCTGAGACAGGGAGACCACCCAGGTCCAGCAGTGAGTGAATGGGCATACACAGGGGGGCACTATCTACCCTTAAAACCGACGGAAATTCTGAGCCTGGACGGCATTATGTTGATAACCTGGACATACACAAATAGGAGCGGGCGGTTAGCCTTAGCGGTTAAGTCCCCCGATTCCCACATCAGAGAACCTGGGTGCAGTTCTCGGCTCCAGCTCCAGCTCCAGACTCCAGCTTCCCGCTAATGCAGACCTTGGGAGGCAGCAGTGACATCCGGGCTCCTGCCACCCACGGGGGACACTCGGATGGAGTTTCCAGCTGCAGGCTTCAACCCTGGCTCAGTCTCAGCCATTGTGTCCATTTGGGAAGGGACTGGAGGAGGAGAGTGCGCTCTCGCTCGCTCGCTCTCTCTCTTGCTCGTGCTCTCTCTCTATCAAAATAAGGAAAAATTTAAAAGAAAAGAGAGACAAAAGCCACATGGTCTCATTTACATGTGGATTCTAAAAAAGCCAAACTCACCGCAGCAGACAGCAGCAGACTGGCAGCTGGCAGAGCTGGTGGGGACTGGGGTA